>CM056960.1:12550470-13060932 GCA_029856935.1 Cyclocarya paliurus | reverse complement strand
TCAATTTCCTGTTGCATACTTTTCATAGGTTTTTTTCTTTGTTTTGGTGGGTATAGGAGAAAAATCGCGGAAAAGCAAAGCAAGAAAAGGGGTGGAAAAGCACAGAGTTGAATTACAAACTCATCCTTCAACCAGCTTCTACAAATTATATCAAATTCGTCTTCCCCTCTAGCTCACATCATTAATTACCAGAACAGGTGAAATTCTCTTTGTTGTATTTTATTTCATTTCCATGATGAACATGATTGCGACCTGTCACATCTAGTAGAGAATGAATACATAATTATCATGGTATATTTGAAACCAAATCTGTGGACGTTTCTAAATTTGTACCTAGCTAGCTACTGTTATTAAATTTAAGAGACATGCAAATCTTAGCTCATATATATCACACACCAGCCTAATCATGCTTATGATCAAGCATTATTCGTGAGTTTTTTTTTTTTTGACCATAATGAATATTGGAGATCAATATTACTACCAGCTTGTCTAGCTAGCAGCTAGATAGCTGAATGGCCAGATAATTAGTTGATCATCAGAGGGTCCAGGCCGTAAAATATCAATTCAATCTATATTCCTTTTTCTGTTTAAATTGGTTTTACATGATAAATGAACATTAATGGAAGCAACACTGTATTATTGGGAGCCAAGTGCTCTATCCTGTCTAACTGATCTTGGGGCTGAATGAGGTTCAAGAGTTGACAGAAATTGGTATTTTTTTTTGTGGGGCTTAGCAAAATTAGGCTTTTTTCCCCATGTTTTAGGGGTGGGCCTTGCGAGTGTTAGATGGGGTAAAGTCTATCTACTCTTATTTTATTATTATATATATGGACCACATTTCCATTATAAATGATATATATATATATATGAAATATAGTACTCATACCGACAAGTCCATGATGATCTTTTTAAGTTTTTCTATGTGCAACAGCTGAACAAGCTTGATCATAACCACTAATTGTCAAGTTATCAATATGTCAATTGACTCTTTTTTAACTTCACTCATTTTCTTCCCATAGGGTTTCTTTTCGTCTATAAGACATTAATATGCTTTCAGCCTGTTCCTTAACTCATTGCACCAGTACTCAACTAATCTAATCTTATATTTATAAATATATATACACATATATATATATATTCTGCTCACAATTAGATTATAAATCTATTATTCAATGATAACCAAAGTGTATATTTTGCTTCATGTTGGGTGTTTCATGTATTCGTGTGGTTCAGCCTTGTATATCTTCATATATGTTCATGAACATGATGCACCATTGGCTAGCTGCATGCGCCTTGTAAGTCGTCATGTTCAATCCAAGACTATGCGTGCTATGACGAAATTGCTTTGATTACCCATTATCGAACATGCCGATAAATTCTTGAGAGGGATAGATCATGGATTTGGGCGGGGGATTAAGATATGGGTCTTGAAAATTCACCTACTAAGGATTTGGATTGTTTAAAAAAGTATTAACCTAACAAACATCATTTTCCAAGTTATTAGGTCTGAATTTTTAACGTACCTTTTGGTCAGCTGGGTAATTTTCATGTTTATAGAGCATGCATTAATACCAGCTGATACGTACGTTTTATCATGCTCTCCCACATGCACTATGGATTTGATCCTAAGCTTCCCAATCATGTCTTTACTATATTATATGATCACTAAGAACCTCATCAAGCAAAAACATGAGCTAGCAAATAAGTAAAGCATATATGCGAAAGATTTAAGTACTACTTAACAATGCATGTACAGATCGAAGAGATCATCTCTCAATATTTAAGCTTCAATATTTAATACACCCATGCATATAATATCATTTATATATGTATATGGATAATCATACATGCCGATTTGCTTCCAGCTTGCAAGTCTAAGAGTAGTACTAGTAGATATAAGAAGTAAATTAGATAACAAAAGTGTGGCAGAAAACAATGGCTAGCTAGGATCAATGATCTCCAATAATTATAGAGTAAAGGGATACTTTAGTAAGCACGATAACTGTAACGGATGACAATCAAATTGTCATCATTTGGCTCAAGCTATGTAAATGGTCATTATTATGTTAATAGTTTTGTGTTTTTTGTGAAGAGGACCGGATCAATCAATTTGGCAAGCCTAGAAAAGCTGGAAAAGCAATTCTGGTGTAATTGCTTCAGTCAAGTTTGGACCTTGCCATTATTTTAGTTTAGGATGCTACAAAGAAGTTTTTTGTGAAAGAAATTGGGGATAGTATCTGAATTCAGGTGCATGTTCTGAGGGGGCTGGATCAATATGGTGTTTACATTTATCATCTATCCTTCCAACTTGTCAAGTGAAGGGAATGGAAATTAAAAGGAGAGAGGAATTATCTTACTGCTCCTGGTTGGTGGTTAGGTAGATGCTTTTTGCATGCAAGGGTATAGAAAAGCAAAATGTCTAATGGTAAACGCCCCCCTCCCCACAAAAAAAATAGTAGAGGAAGAAAGGTTTCCATACCTTCAAAATATATATTTTTGATAGTACCCAACCCCCTAAAATAAAACTCAAACAAGCAAAAAAGTTTTCCATATCTTAAATAATGGGAATACTTAATTGGTTTGGCTATATTTATGGAAAATTTACTGCATCTTACTCTGTGCAAGGATGAATCTCATTTCACAAACCCGGAATTAGATTGCTTCAGTAATCCATTGGTTGACTAATTTGCCTTATATGTCTTTCACTTGGCATGGTCAATATAGGTCATTACAAAGTGTTCATGTCCCATACACCGAAAAAAGATGTGTCCAAAAACTAAATTGACCCGAACAAGTTATTCTTCTATCACTTACTATCCTTTATTGCTCTATGGAATACTAAAGTTGAATAATAATACGTAATCCAGTTTAGTGTGGTAACTTTTGGTTAATACAGATGGATTTTATTAGGCATTTTTATGGGATATATTAATATGTAATTTACTATTTTAACTTAATGAGATATTATTTAATTTTTATTTCATGATAAATGAAATGAATGGATAATGTGGTTGAATAACAGTAGTTGGCATTTAATAATAATAGCAGTTGGATATTTTCATATATGATTCCAGAACATATCACATTCTCTCACAGTTCTATGGATTTAAAGATTTTTCCAAAATCTGACCAATTTAAACTCTTTTGAAACAAGATGAATGTATAGTTTTCTCGAACTGGCTTTAATATTATTATTACTCAAGTAAGCTTTGCTCATATTCTGGGTGCCAGTCTCTATCCCATATAACTGTAAGATTATTACATTGCAATTCGCATGGAGTCATATATCATGTTAGCCCACTGCTATTATTATCCCACTGATATTTCAAAGCTTACTCTTTTGAAACAAGTCATTGTGTATAGTTTTATTGAACTGGTTGTTTATTATATAGATGCTCAAGTCAAACATGCTCTGAAAATGATTTTCGTTGCATTTTTTCATGGTCTATTTGGCACCTTGCATTTGGGTAAAGAGATCTAGGTGATACAACTTTAAAACAGTCATGCTGTTTGGTTTCTTCGGTTGAGATGGTGCCCTTTGGTGTTGAACTTATCTCTTTTGGGTTATATAATGACTGACTTACTGACTTGAAGAACCTGGTTTCGAAGAAAAATCATGGATCGTCAATCAATTGGTTATTACCATTCTGAAATTGGTAAACATCTATTGTAGTCATATCTGAAATAATTTCACAATGTTTTTTAATCTATTAAAAAACGTTTAGATAAGTCATTAATACTTGAAGACCAAGGGGACAGTATTGACAGGGAGCCTACCATGACAAAGTAGGCTATGGTGCTGAAATGGATATGGTTATACATTAAATTAATTACACAAGGTTTAAAATATACCTACATGGCAAGTAGAGTCTGCGAACTGTTGGTCATTCTCAAACTATCCACAATGGTGGCACCCCATGACATGACACTATCCTTTGAATTTGCTTCAGGGATAAAAGGCATTTCTTACTGCAATGCTTTACTTTATATACGTTACGTTATCCCCTTTTAATAGTGTCATAGGTAGAATAGCCACTGAACATTCCATTCTCCTGCTAACTATGGGATTAATTAGCATTTGTCATAACGAGCTTGGATCTAGTTGCATATACTTCTACCACAACTAGACTTAGCTCTTACTTGTAACAAGAATGTCAGCACCAGCTTTGGTTATCACATATGTCTTGTCATTATAAGTTCCAACAGATTCAGCTTTTCAGACTATTACCATGCTGCATAATTAATGTACGAATCCGCAATGCTTTTTTAAGAGATAATACAGTCCATGCAAGTTCTGGTCATGTTTTTAACAATAGTCCATTAGAGGCTATTTATTTGTGGGCAAAACATATATTACCATTGCGCTCACTCATGCATAGTTGGCTTCCCCAACTTGAAGGATGCAGGACGACCAGTTATTATGGCCACCTATTGGTGTTTCTAGTGTGGGTTGTTGATAACTAGAAGTTGGCAGGTCATTTAAGCCTAGCTAGGCCTCCCTCTGCCTCTAGCTGGAAAATATTCCAAATGGTAGATCTTTACTTTTTAAAAAAAAAAAATTAATCCCATAGTCTTTTCCAGACCCCTTATCTTTACCACTAGCCAAATGACCACTAAACTTGTTCCATAGCTTTCTTTCAAGCTACCTCTATCTTGTCTAGATTAGCATGGACAAAATTCAAATTAGATCATTTAACATGGATTGCCAAAGTTGTATTGATTTGTAGTTTTTAATCATGTTTTACATTGTAAAGTTTTATTAATATAGTTTACTTTTTAGTGTTGTTTAGATAGTTATCTGGTAATGTCATTTTTTTTTCCATTTGTTTTAGGACTTGGTTGTAACCCCAAGTTCTTATCTTCGTACATAGTACTCTGTCGCCAAATGTTTACAGCGAATGTAATGCGTTAGTTGACAGCCTAGCCAATTATGCCATGGGACATAAGGCAAGTTGACAGCCTAGCCAATTCCCTAAGTGCCATATGATTCATGCATGTTCTGTTCTCTATAGATCATATAAGTCTTTCTTCTATGCTAGTTAACTCTTCTTTGTGTTTATTCCTAATGCTCATCATAATGGTTTTTTCCATTAGATACATAAGTAAGAAGAGGATCAAGGTTGGGAAAAGCTTCCTAATCAATGGTCAAAGACTGATCAAGAGACAATTGATCATAATATCCCCCTGATTTCTAATATATCATGTGATTTTTATATAGGAAAAAAATTTTAATGTATCATGTTATACAAAATTAAGTATGATATGCCTTATGATCCTTCCTAATTTGCATTTATTCAAATATGAAATTTTTGTCAATAGCAAGGTAGACTAGATTTTCCACCAATAGTTTAGCAGCCACGAAGCTGTTAATACATGTACTGAATCTGTTTATTTACATGAAAGAACTAATATATCTGCAATTACTAACTCTTTCCTTTTTTGTTTTTTGTTTTTCTTTTTTACTGTAATGTACACTATTTTTTGGATTATCAATTTTGTATCTTATCTATTCATTTTTTAACGGTATGTATCCACTAAAATAGACATAGAATGTCAGCTGTCGTACTCATCATATGTATGTATCCATGAAAATCTTAATAGATTTCACAATCCATTTTTATCTTGGGGCTGAAATCAATCATCTTTCCAAAATTAAAATCTCTCTATTTTCAGCTACATGCCCAACATCTGCTGCTTGTTCAATGTCCACTTCCTCAGAATCGTATTTTGTAGATTTGGTTAGCCTGGTTTTTGCTAGTGCACTGAATCTTGGTTGGAGTTACTTGGAATATAAATCCTTTTATATTCTTTATTTTTCTTTCTACCTCTTTTGCAATACGGTTTTCCTAATCTTCTTATCTTTTCAAATAACTATTAATCCATGCATGTGAATGATTTTCAGTAGAGTATAGCCAGATTGTCTTTTTTTGGGTAGAACAAACCAGAGATTGAGAGAGAGAGAGAGAGATTGCTGTTTTATATATCATATTCAAATATAAAGTAGTACTAAGTAATATTGGAAGAGTTATATATAATTCGAAAAATGGAAAAAGTTTTGTAATGTAATTGGTTGGTTATAAGTAGTTTGGAATTAAGGGATTTATGGTAATTTTATAGGACAAAACTGCATGTTGCAACTTGACAAAATGGTGTTCATCAATAAGCTAAATTCACCATCTCAACAACAAAAACTGAAACTTTATGCACCAGTCCTCTGCTATAAAGATCCAAATCTTATTGGTTATTTACTTGAACAATGAATTAAACTACGGAATATAAAGAATTATGTTCTAGTTCCCCACCTTCTGTTGTGAGGAATTTAAGGTGATTAGCTTACCTTTTAGGTAGTTTAATATTCCACATGTGGAATATGGATGCATCGTAAATGTGTTTCACTCACATTATCCTCTGTTATAACTTATTTTTTCCCTTCTCTCTGCCTCTTTTGGTTAGAATCCATACACCTTCAATTAGTAAATCATACTTAAATGAAACCAACTCTTTTATGGCTTGTTTAAAGAACAATCATTTAGTTAATGGTGTTGTTTGCAAGAATAGATAATCTTGAGGGTAGAGGAAGTAGATTCTGTTCCTTATTGTTAGGGTACACTTTTCTTGGTTCCTGCAAATAGTTAAGTAGATAATCTTCCTGAACACTTATGAAGCTGAAGCATTAGGATTTGCTGCTTTGTTAAAATTGCTGAACACTTTTCTTGTTTGCCTCCCATACCATTTCTCCAGCATAGATAGAGGTAGAACCTATAGGTATTGCAAGGTATGCGTTATTTGGATCTTCTCTGCTTTTTCTGTGTTTGGAATATTGTTTCTTGTTTTTCAATTTGTTTGTTTTTATATGCAAATTCTAGATTAGCACCTGCTTTGTATATTAATCCAACTTATTTCAGAAATTGTCTTCTAACGTAAATACTAATCGTCTGTCACAAAGTGGTTGATAGTAATGAATATTGTGAGTGCCATATTCCATTAAACTGTCTGTCACAAAGTGTGCTTTATAGTTCTCTTACATAATGAGGGAACATGTGCTTTGGTATATACCAAAGCACAAACCCCCAACCTATGTACATAAATATATTTATGTACATAGGTTGGGGTATGAGTGACCGTGTAACATGGTTGATTGGAAGTACTAATAACACTACTTTTGTGGCATGGAATTACATATCAAATACTTCCATTCAAAATGGAAGTTGGATTTACATGGACGTGTCTATTCGATTAGTGGTCAAATTAGATACTTAGGAGACCAGCTATTAATTTGGATAGGTGCCACCAATTCTATCGTAACTATGTCCATGAACTTCTTATTTCCTCTCGACTTATTGAATTACAAAACTGGCCTCTGGGGTATGTAAATACTAACATGGAGTTATTCTTCTCTTCGAAGGTCATTGCACAGTGTGCCAAACCTATCCTAATAAGCACTGAACACTAGCTGGTCAGTTGCATAAGATGGATAAGTCTTGGATGCTTATTGAAGACAGATTGCATTCCACTGAGTATGATGAAGGTGTTAGACAATTCTTAGCCATGTCGCAAGCTCATGCATCGACTTCTGATCAGATTAGGTGTCCATGTAGGAGATGCCGGAATAGAGCTTTCCACTCTCTTCGTATCGTTGAAGATCATTTGTTTTTAAGAGGGATTGATCCAACCTATACAAAATGGATTTTCCATGGAGAAGAAGATCCAATCCTAAACTCTACTTTCTCTGATGAAGAGGATGATGATGCATCTTCTTACAACCAGTACATCGATGATGTTGACGAGATGTTAGAAGACATTCGTCATGGGTCGTTTATGGATAATTCAGGTAGCAATGAAGGAAATGCTACTGATAATTATCCCCCCTCCACCTCTAATGCTCCAACCAACTATAATTTCGACGAGTTGGTTGCCGACGCACGACGACCACTTTATCCTGGATGCACTAAGTTCTCGAAGCTATCCTTCATCGTCAAGCTGCTTCACATCAAGAGCATAGGTGGTTGGACAGTGAAGTCCTTTGACATGGTGATCAAGCTTTTGCATGATGCATTTCCCGACGCTCTATTCCCTGATTCACATAATGATGCTCGTCGCTTAGAGCGTGGCTTGGGCTTTAGTTATGAAAAGATCCATGTGTGCCCAAATGACTGTGCGTTGTTTTGGAAGGAGAATGCATCCTATAATGAATGCCCTAAATGTAATGCATCTAGGTGGATTGTTAGCACAAGTGAGCATCGGATGATACCGCAAAAGACTCTTCGCTACTTCCCCCTGAAGCCGCGCTTGCAGAGGCTATTTATGTCAACAAAAACAGCCCAAGCCATGAGATGGCATAAAGATGCACGTGTTGACGATCCAACATGCATGCGACATCCTGCAGATTCAAGGGTATGGAAAGACTTCGATAACAAACATGTTGCCTTTTCCCATGATCCTCGCAATGTTAGACTTGGGTTGGCGAGTGATGGGTTTAACCCATTCAATAACATGAGTAGGCCATATAGTATTTGGCCGGTACTACTTGTGCCCTACAACTTGCCCCCTTGGTTATGCATGAAAGATCCATACACCATGTTGTCATTGCTAATCCCTGGCCCTAAGTCACCAGGAAATGATATTGATGTGTTCTTGCGTCCTCTTGTCGATGAGTTGAAGGAATTATGGGAGGAGGGTATTCGGACATTTGATGCGTACAGTGGACAAATGTTTAGATTGCATGCTGCACTATTTTGGACTATCAATGACTTCCCCTCATATGCCAATCTTTCTGGGTGGAGCACGAAGGGCAAGATGGCATGTCCTTCTTGTAGATCTGACACAAATTCACAATGGTTGGTATATAGGCGAAAGCATTGCTATATGGGCCATCGATGGTGGTTGCCACTAGATCACAGTTGGAGACGGAAAAAGAACTCTTTTAATGGGTGCGAAGAGTATGGACTCCAACCATCAAGTGTCGATGGAGAGGACTTGCTAGAACAATTAGAGGGAGTTGCACATTTCCAGTTTGGCAAATCGGCTTCAAAAAGGAAACGAACGCCCACTCAACTAAATTGGACCAAAAAATCCATCTTCTTTGAGCTTCCATATTGGTTAGACTTGGGGTTGAGACATAACCTTGATGTCATGCATATTGAGAAAAACATATGCGATAGCGTGTTGGGAACATTGTTGAATATTGAAGGAAAAACTAAGGACTCCGCCAATGCCCGTCGTGATTTAGCAAACCTTGGAATAAGGAAAGAATTGCATTTACAACATGATGGGGACCGTACTACTATGAGTCTTGGTTGTTACATGTTAAACTTAAATGAGCGAAGGATTTTTTGTGACTGGTTGTCAAAAGTGAAATTTCCTGATGGTTTTGCATCGAACATTGCCCGTTGTGTGAATGCTAGTGACGGAAAGATCAGTGGAATGAAAAGCCATGACTGTCATGTCTTCTTGCAAGCATTGTTGCCGGTTGTGATTGGTGGGTTCTTACGGTCTGATGTGCGTCAAGCCTTAATAGATCTAAGCTCATTCTTCAAAGAATTATGTTCCCGAACTTTGAACTTATCTGTGTTAACATGTCTTCAAGCTAATATTCCCATTATTCTCTGCAAACTAGAGATGATATTCCCTCCAGCTTTTTTTGATATCATGGTGCACCTTGCCATTCACTTGCCAAAGGAGGCATGCCTGGGAGGACCCGTGCAATACAGATGGATGTACCCTTTCGAAAGGTATTTAGGGAAGTTCAAGCGGTATGTCCGCAACAGAGCGCGTCCAGAGGGCTCAATTGCTGAGGCATATGTGCATCTCGAGTGTCTGACATTTTGCTCTATGTACCTCCATGATATTGAAATTAGATATAATCGTGAGGAACGCAACAATGATGCTCGTATTGGGACAACAAAGTCTGTTACTGAGCCAAGTTTATCTGTTTTCTCACAAAAGGTCAGACCGTTGGGAACAGCAAATTCCCACAAATTAGCCGACACACTATTGGCCAAGGCTCGATGGTATATACTTAATAATTGCATAGAGATTGAGCAATACATTGAGTAAGTAGACCAAAAACCTGAGTTGAATTAACTTTATGAATTGTCCTGTAAAAAACTTTTTACCCCAATGGTAATTGATCGGCTCACATATATTGACAGGGAGCACTATAACAAGATCAAAGAAGAGGACCCTCAGAACATCGACCGTAGGCACCAGAGTCAATTCCCATCGTGGTTCAGGTCACGCGTAAGATACAAAAACTATCTGTCATTATAACTACATTCTTCTCAAATTACATGTATAACTAATTAATCTTAAATCTTCTCTATATGGTAGATTCGAGAGGTGCGTTCAGTTAGGCCCACCGCGGTAACCGATGAGATATATGCCTTAGCATGTGGTCCAGATCCGTGGGTCGCCTCCTATGCCGGATGCATAATGAATGGTATTCGCTTTCATACGAAAGCGCGTGAAAGGCATCGCCGTGGTCAAAACAGCGGGGTGGTTGTGCATGGTGAGCATCAGGGTTCCCATGTTGACTTCTACGGTGTGTTATATGATATTATAGAGTTACGCTACATGGGTTGGCGTAAGGTATATCTCTTTCAATGCACTTGGTATGACATTGGCGACCCAAGAAGGGGGATACGTGTCAGGGACAAATTGACAGTTGTCAATACTGCTAGGCAATGGTATAAAGATGAGCCTTTCGTCCTTGCCTCCCAAGCAAGTCAAGTCTTTTATCTCGATGATCCGATATTGGGGGGAAGTTGGCAGGTCGTCCAAAAAATTACAAGTAGGAATGTTTACAACATTCATGCAAGTAATATTGTTGAGTATGGGATGGACGATGTCGAAACATCAGATGGTGACTCAGACGATGCGGGTGACAATAACACTAACAATTATCCCCCTATTCTCGAGAGTGGACAAGCCATGCCCGAGCCATTGAATCGTGATGATTCAGATCATTTGCTTGTTGATCCAGCTTCCATATCGGGTCAATACCCGAGACAAACGGTTGATGATGAGTTCGATATTGATGATGAACTACCTGACGATGACTTGAGCCTGGAGGATGTATGTGACGATGATAACCCTGGTAGCGAGGCCGAGAATCAGCAAAGTCATGAAACTGATGATGATTTTTAATTGTTAAGCTTTGTATTTGGGACTTGGTTGACAATGATATAATGGTCGGTGTGGTAATTGAATTCACGTGGGTGTACGTACCTTAATTGAATTCACATCCTTGATGCCATAATATTTTAGATGTGGAGTTGGGTTGGATTTTCCATTCTGTGCAAATAAATTATAACACAAACAAAAGCCCTCGCACCCATTTGTGGTGTCATGAATTCTTATGTTTCAAAAAGGGACTACATGCCAAGGTCCAGGATAAACACAAATTCGATCTTGTAATTCATACTAACATGGGTTACTCGTAGGTGCCATAAATGTTACTAAATACATGCTCGATGTATTTCAGATTTGGTTGCATCTAGTTAGTAGTTATATTGTATTGAGTCATAAAGTGTCTTCATGCAAGTAACTAACCCTTATATGTGATTAACTATATAAGGGTATTGGTTGGTTATCATGTACAAGGATGCATATTTGGGATACATAGTTTTAAATTGCTTACCAACCATGTACAAAAGCCAATGTTTTACATTTAAGGTCTAGAATTGCTTAGTTGGATTTCTTGTTGTAATAAGGAAAACTTAACAAGCTGTTGATAGCTAATAAAATTACTGGAAAAGGTTACTCATTGGTGGTTTTTCGTTGCTTGCAGATTTTAGGCTGGTCTTTAAAGGCAACGTTTGGCAAACCCATATAAACTGTCCACCTATGCAGTCAAGTGGCTCAAAGGTGCAGAGGGATGGTGCCAATGTGTATTGAGTTGCTAGAGCATTAGGTGTCTAGATAACCAGCTGAATACAAAACTATTCGACCACAAATGGAGGTATATGCATGGGGAGGATCACAAACTCTTAGAGGGGCTGGAAACTTATTTCAAAACTGGGCTTAACTCTCTCGGATTGCAAACCAGATGGAGAATGGGGGTGGTGGCACAATACCCATGTGGAAGTATTGGCCAGTTCATGCAATAAACTAAATAATATATATACAACACTATATAAGGCAAATCAGGAAATACAAACAAATCCATATCTAAAATTACAACCTATAAGCAATTATGCATTTAACATCCTCAAAATTTGAACTTAAGGTTATACATGGTAAAAAGATAGAGCATTAGGTGTTGCTGGAAACCTATATTTTAATTACAAAGCGTGAGCAATGAAATATGTTGAGGATTTTAAAATGGAGTAAAAAGCATGTTAGCCCTGCCAACAAAACATATTTGATATTGTTGATATGCTCCAAGTCCTTCCCAGGTGTGTTGCCATAATTTCCGATCATGGGATTCAGAAAAGACGTCTGCAAAGTAGACACTATTGAGTTATTTAAAATGGATTAAATTGAGTATGTATTCAACTAACCATGTTTAGGTGTGTTGCCATAATTTATGAAAATGGGATTCAAAAAAGACGTCTGCAAAGTAGACAATATTGAGTTATTTAAAATGGAATAAATTGAGTATATATTCAACTAACCATGTTTAGGTGTGTTGCCATAATTTGCAGCGTATTCTGACATTGAGATTTAGAAAAAGACATTTGCAAAGTAGATACTGTTGAGTTATTTAAAATGGATTAAATTGAGTATGCATTCAACTAACAATGTTTAGGTGTGTTTCCATAATTTTTGATTATGGGATTCAGAAAAAGACGTCTGCAAAGTAGATACTGTTAAGCTTATTTAAAATGGATTAAATTGAGTATGCATTCAACTAACCATGTTTATAATTGATGGTATTCTCAATACACCAGCCTAAGTGTGTTGTTTTATTTTGGACCGTATTATTCAAAAAAAAAGGAATTCCAAATTGCTGAAATATTGTTGAAGTATGATTTGGTAATTTATGTGATGATAATATACAACAAGTCTACAAGAATGGCCTATGTAAGGGGCGGGGAAATGGTAAAGGGCGGGATGGTAAATTTTTTGAGATCTGAAATGGCGCCATGGGTCAAATCGTAGTGGCTGGTTGGTATTTCCCATGGACAGGTGTCCCTCAATCATGTTATCTACCACTACTACATGCTACTTTGTTCTGAAAATCTCCACAGCTGGTTCAGTTCAGCACTGGGAACAAGTAGAGTCCAGAAATATCCAAGGGGTTAAGCTCGTGCAAGAGAGTTCCAGCATCTGTATTGTGGTTCCACAAATGGCATCAGGTTTGGTTTCTTTTTTTTTTTGCATGCACCTGCTTCTCTTCTTTACTTACACAGATCTTTAAAACTATATTCTTCACATAAGCTGCACTTCAATAATCTCTCATTTACAACTGTCTTCCTATGCATGGAGTTGCTTCTTTTCTTCCACTTAAGAATTTTTAAAAGAAGCAAAACCTATAACATAAACTACACATAATAGCTCCTCTCATTCACCCACTGCCACGAAAGCCAGGCATTACAAGCAGGTAATAACAAGCCTTTTGTCTCTCTTGGTTTTTAATATTCTGTGACTGCCTGTTTTGTACTGAGATGTTAGATTAGGTTTACACAGGCCACCTACAACCATTTCAGATAATCAAAAAGTTATTGATTTTTGTTTTTAGTTAGAACAAGTTGTTTATCTCTTTAGAAGGTCGGCCACAATTTTTGTTATCTACCACTTGAATATTATGTTTAGAAGGCATGTCAATGCATGCTAGAAAACAGGCCAGTAGGTGCAAATATATACTATTAAAGATAAAAAAAGGTATTGGATGTCATGAGGGTAGATGTTATGAAGAGTTATTAAGGATTTTAGTACACTCATACAAGTGTATTTAACAGTAGCAGGAGCTGTCCAGGTTGAAAACTTTTTGATTAAGTGATATCTGACTTTGAATATCACTTAATCAGTGTAATTTCAGAGCATCAACTACCCCATTGCATTTCACAGATTGGGTATTTTACTTTAGTAAAAATAATTTCATTTGTAAACAAAGGAAGCAAGGTGGTACATGTGCTTAATAGCAGGAGCTTTCCACTCTTAATATTGGGGAGTCACTTTCCAGATGTGGCTTTAGTATGCTTACTTGTTCCAGTATATTGGGGAGTCACTTTCCAGATGTGCCAATAGAATAGTTAGGGGCTGGAATATGAGTTTACATGATATACAATATGTCAAATAGCATCTAATCTATTCTCTCACAAATTGACAAAATGTTACAACTGAGTTGTGTTTAAAATTCCAGCAAAGCCAAGGATGGTGAAGACTATAAAGTTTCGGGGGGGGGGGGGGGGGGGCGAGTCCGACATGGTAGAGCTCTAATTGGTAGCAGCCTAGAAGAAGATGCGTTCCCACCGAGAACCACATTGCGGGATGAGCTAGAGTCCAACGAATCGACACAGGATGTAGGAGGTGTGGGGCCACAAGAGGCAGTGGGTGGTGCACATGTTGGACAGAATCAAACTAATACAGGTATGGCATCCAACTAGTTCTGAGGACTCAAATTATACTATGTGGTGTGGTCAATTAACATTATCAATCTTTAATGGTATATAAGATTTCCTGGTTCATGGAAGGTAGTACATAGGGTGACTGGGTTACTATATTCTTTTGATGTCTTAATGTAGATCCACCTACTAAGAAAGTGGGTCGAGGGCCAGCGAAGGGCACGCTATTTGAACGACTTAGGAAGGTGGGTAAGATCCCTCTAGTTATACAAGATGGTCATCGAGGGCCTTCGTGCGAGAATGCCTCCATATTCACTGGTCGGTTGACGGGAATTATTAAAGTACATGCCGACATGACGCATGCCAGTTGGAGTTATGTACCCAAAGAGGAAAAGCAAGAGCTCGTTGACCGTGTGCGGGTAGGACATTACTTTGTACCAACAAAGTGAGGTGGTTGGTGGCTTACTCATGTGGCCTGATTAGGGATGTTTGATGACATACCTTGTAATGTAAATTTATTTTTTACTTTGCAGGCTGATTTTGTTCTGGATTGGACAAGGGAAAACCATCGTGAGATGGTTGAAAGACATTTGGGCGATAAGTATAATGCATACCATTATACACTACACAAAGTGTATAAACAATATGCATCACATGAAGAGGCCCTACGTGGTGGGACGGACATGGTGGAGAAACCTGTATGGGAAAAGCTATGTGAACGGTGGGCAAGTTCGACATTTAAGGTATATTGTAATTAACTTTTAGATTAGTATTCAGTGAACAAAATAGACCAGGTTTTTTTTTTTTACTTCGTTAAAATAGTACTATATGATGCAGTATGGGTTTTTGACAATTATGTTAAACTCAAGAAACACACTAATTGTATATGGACCTAATTTTTTTGAAACAAATGCAGGAGAAGTCCAGAAAAAACAGTTCAAATAGACAAAAATTGAAAGTCAAACATACCGGTGGACGGAAATCCTTTATACGGATATTAGAGGAGAAGGTTTGTGATTTTAATGGGTATATATAAATCCTGACCAATCTGTTGTATTTTTCTGAAAGTTCATTTACTGTTACTTGTGTGTTTTAGAGGGAGACGACGCCAAACATGGTTGCATTTTATAAGGAAACACATTGGTCTAAAAGAAAGGGTAAATTCATCAATGCGGCCACTGAACACAAATATGTAAGACTGTTTAATTTAATTTAAGTTAGACTATAGGTATGATGCGTGTTTAACTTTATGCTGATTTACCTTTCATGGTCTATTTTTCAGAATCTAATGGTGGAAAGGTTAGGTGAAAAGGAGTCTGAAGAGGATGTTGAAGAAGTGGCTGACACTATCTTCAAAGAAGTGTTGGGACAAAAAATTGGGTATGCAGTAGGGATGGGGCACATGGTCATTCCGGACCCCTCTCCTTCGATGAAGAAGAGTAGAGCATTTATTCGTCTATCGGAGGAGAATTTGAGGAACAAGAGTGATGCAGAAATGTACAAAAGCAAGCTAGATCAGATGATGGGTGACATTGAAGCGTTGAGGAAGAATTTTTCTGAGCACGAGAAAGTCTTAATGAACTATCGAATGACTGGGATTGAGGGAGGTACTGAGTCTCATAGAGAGACTCATCAAGATGCTTAGGCATCTCACTTTCTAACATATTTTGTGGAGGGTTTTTTTGTGGGGTTTTTTTTTGGTGGATTGTTTATTGGATATGTAACAATCCAATGGCTAGCTGTTTAGGATAATCGATACTGATTTTGGTAGTTGCAATTTATAGTTAGGGTGGATAACTATAAACCATTAGTGGAAACTTCACATGCAGGGTATACTTTTGAGTTGTTGGTAGTTTGGGTTGAATTGTTGGTGGAAAAGCTATAGCTTTTTGTTGCGTAGCTTGAGAGGGACAGATTAGGTTCGCAAGAAAGGGTAAGTTCTCTTACAGTTACATCATGATGGTTTAATGCATGGAAGTTGAGATTTACATAAGTTTAAAAACTGAACAAGTAATTCCATTTCACCAGTATTCTCCTCTTACAGGTTGGAGCAAGTCTTTTGATGTCTCTTTTGGGATCATTGAATTCAGAGTAGGAGAATGGTGTTCATGAAGAGGAGTTTCAGATAAACTCTTATATTAGAGGGGGCTGCATAATTCTTCAATCATGTAAGAATTAGTACATGGCAGCTGTTTTTTTTTTTTCAAGTCATGTATGCACAATTCTGGTTCTGCTGTTAATATCACACACACTTATCAATTGGAAGGACATAAGCTTCAGGTTCTAATATACAATAGCGTATTGTTTAGTTATATGGTAAGATAACCTCCTTTTTAAATAGCACAAGTTGCTTAAACTGAGGTGAAATAGTTAGGATATATGCAAATCAGAAAAATCCTCATGGTGTCTGGCCAGTACCAATTGTGATAAACTTAATACCTAGTTGAATAAACTTAGACTTGGTTGCAAATAATGAACACAGTTTATTCTCTCACAACATGGATCCATTGCTATGGTAGATGGGGAGTCACAAGTAGAGTATAAACAATTGATTTTCCTCTCCTAGTTTCATGAATTCAAATTGCTCAAGTCAAAGATTGGTGGGATATGTAGAACTGATATTCTGCAACAGGTTGGATGAGGCTAGAGCAGTTGCATATTTGTTGTACTTGGAATAGCATAAAATTAATAGTAGTAGGTATTGTACATGATATTTAATGATTATATCACTCCCATTGATATAATATCATTTCAGAAATTCATGCTCTAGAGTTAGGATTTTTACTCTAAAAATCCTAATATGTGTATGGGCAAGAGTTAATAAAATTGTACATTAATTTTAATGTACATTAAAATTTATATGATGGTATGGATGCACCAAATTAAAGATGCATATCCTTTATTGTCTGGTTGGTTATGGTCATTTTAGTTTAAGTATCTTAGTTTGACACAGGGCTTGTTGACAATTTCAGGAAACATGTTAGCCCCATACTTCGTGGAGCAAGATTTTACCGTGCTGAAATGTGTGTTGGTCACAAGAAGGGGCAACATCAATTGCCCTGAATCTGTCTATATATCAGAAGCACTAGTCATGGATGCTGTTGGAGAAGAGAATTTATAATTCCCTCATGTACTGCTTTACACAGTTGCAACTCTTATGTTTGTAAATGGCCTTGAATGGTTTGGTTTCAATGAATATTGCCCCGATTTGTCTGATCATGATGGTGTAACTAATATGTTGGCAGGTTTGTATATATATCAATGATGGTGATTATATATGTAGCTTGATACGTTATTATTACCATTGCTTTTTCCGTATATTTTAGTTTGATGTGGTCTCTTCCTCAATCTGCTATAAAGTTTCTGGATTAATTGTTTGGTGGCAATACTTGGAGTTTAAAAGGTTTAATTTGTAAAATGGTGTCATTGGTGATAAGAAACTTTTATAAAGTGTCCAAATGGTTGACTTAGCTCTTTTGGCACAGATTTAGAATTTATTGTTCGGTGGTTTCGTGGGAAACCACCAACTACCCACTTAATCCAAAAGTGGCAAAAAAATTAGAGGCTATGATCATAAACAACTATAGATGACGGGAATGTGTAATGGGAAAAGCTGTCTTCCCACAACCTCGTTGTTGTGGACATAAACAACTTCCTGGTGGGCAATTTTTTTTCCCACAAACACACATTATGTTAAATGAATTGATTGCAATCACAAAAATTCATGAGAAATACTAGTTTTCCACCAATGCAGTTTAAGGTCCATCACTAATTCCCACCGCTAATGTCATCAGCATAAAGGGTATTGTCATAACAGCATTAATTAGGCAATAGCATTTGTCACGACCGAAAGACATGGATAACAAAATTTTGCTACGAGCTTGTTCTATGGGGAATACGTATTTCCCAACGTATGTCGTGGTGGGTAGTAACTGACGGCAACAAATGTATGGGTTAGTATTGTATAATTGTCACCCAAAATTGTTGTCCCAAAACAACTCTAGTGACGAATCAGTGAATGGGGAAAAATCTTATGCCACTAAAGTTTTGACCAAATGCTTCATGGATAAAAGATTTTTTCCAGCATCGATTCCGTAGGTAAATGGGCTATTTCCCACCGCAATTTACTGGGTGGCAACATAATTTCCCACAAAAAAAACATGTATTCCCGCAAATTGTTGTCGTGGCGAAAAGGTAGCTTTTGCCATGAAACAAAAATTTCCTGAGTAATATATTATTCGCCACGAGTTATATGCCACGAACGAGCCACCAAAATAATTAGTGGAAAACGTTTTTTTCTCACTACATCAACCTTGTTCCGACCACTTTCCTTCATGGCAAAAACTTCAATTTGTTGTAGTCACATTGGTCAAGGCTAGAAAGACATTCCTATTTCTAGCAATGTGGTCAGATAATGAATTTATGCAAGTCTGAGAAGAAGGAAACCTTAAACAATTAAAAATGACTAATACTTGAATCCCTACCTCAGAAACATGGGGAAGCTCACGATGAAGTCGATGGCATAAAATAAGGACCCGACTTTGTACATGGATGATCAACGATCCACAAATTCATAATAAGGGAACTGCACATATTCAACATAAAGGATCATTCTCTAATCTATGCATTGTAGATTTTCATTGTAGTTTTTTTATACAAGTTGTAGCCTTTCATAACAGTAATGAAAAGAATAAACAAGAAAGTGTTTCCTCGATATAGTGATCATACTCAGTGGGTTTGGATTCTTAGATTCTTGATACCATTGATAAGGTTGCAGATAATGTCTGCACTGTGAAGAATAAATAAAGCCTCCAAAAAGTATGGTAATACCGCAACATTCTTCTTCTTCTAATAATAATAATAATAATAATAATAGGGCAGTGCTAAGGCCACCGAAAGTGGATCCGACATTTATGCATTTTTTTTAATCCCATTAAATATTTAAAAAAAAATCCTAACATCATTTAAAAATACATATTTAATCATTAAATAAATAAAAAAGTGAATCGAGACTCATTATCGGTAAAAATCATCTGGATTCATAACATTTTTTAAAATAATAATAATAATAATAATAATAAGGGATCTCCAGACCGCTAGATGAAGAGCCACCCATAAAACTATTTGTTTATAATTTGAGTTCTTTACTATTATTTTTTAATTTCATGTGAATTTAGAAATTGATGTCTAATATGGCATTAGTTATCAAATTAAATAAAAAATGGATATAATGTCTAATATTGTAAGAAAAATTCTATTCATTCCCACACACCACATATCACATTTTTTTTAAAAAAATTTTTCTTACTAAAAATGTGGTATATGGATGATGAGTAGAAGAATTTAATAAGTTTAAGAAGAATAAAACCAAAAAAATAAAAAAAAATAAAAAAATGTGGTGTGTGGCGTATGAAAATTATGAGTAACAAAGCTCGTATTGTAATAAGACACTTTTTTTTTTGTTTATTTCATCCATAAACATTACAAATAGCAGTACTTCGAGTTTGACAAAAAAAAAACATGTAAAGGATCCACACTTACACACACCTACTTATTGAAAGAAATACACACTATGACATCTTTGGGTGTTGGCGTGGGTGTCCATTCTCCAAACTCAGGGGGGGGGGGGGGTTCTCTAGATCATCATCCGGCTGCCAACTTCAACGGGGATAGAGTTTCCATCCTAGACTCTCCTTTTTGCGAGTCATTGGAGGCCGAGTTCACTTTGTCGGATGTACTTGGGCAGGCGGTCTCCCTGGTTGAGGTAGGGGTGTTGGGTGACTACCAGGCCAACGACATCTTCCTGGCAATCCAATCCAACTGTGGTTTAGCCCAAGAAGGGGCCGGGCAGACCATCACTGAGCATCCCCCAGAAGGTCTAGAGTAGGTAACGGAGGTGGAAGGGGCCAAACATTCAGAGCCTGTGACTGAGGTAGGCGCTCTTGACAGTGGCAAGGGGTCTTTGACGATGTCCATGCAGGGAATAGAGGCTAGATGTCGGGCTGAGGGGATACCCAATTGGGAGGGGCAGGGAGGCAGTGCCGTGAGTGGTGCCTAACTTTTACGGAGTTGGAGATTGGTAGGGACGAGGGCAGTGTGATGGAAGCCTCACTCTCACTCGCGGGTTTGTGACGTGTTGGGTGATTGGATCTAGGGTTACCTCAAGGCAACACAAAAATCCCAATGGGTTGGTTGGTGAAATTAAGACTAACTCAAGCTAGCACTCAATTTCTGAAAGTTGGAAGAGAAAATTCTCATTTATTCAAAATAGCATAATAATGAATTACAAGCCAAAAATCCAAATAAATAGTAGTAGGGTTTGGCTAGCCCTCCCCCAACCGCTTTTGAATTCCTAATCCCAAAACAAATCAAACTCTTTGATTTCCTAATCTCAAAACAAATTAAACTCCTAAGTTTAAGGAAACAATCTTATCAAATGCCTAAAATAAAAGAAATAAACTAGGAGATAACTTAAACAAATGATAATAGATAAATCTCTAAATTAGAGCCCACTTCTCTAAAATTAAGGGATTTGTCATCTTGTTATCCAATCCCTAAAATCAAGGAATTAGCCAACACTTGAGACTCTTCTAGTTGCACTTGTCTTAGACTTCCATCACTTCACCACCAGGGCCATGCATGCAACCCTCCTAGCCTCGGCGCACCTAGCCCGCCTAGTGGCATTGCGAATGGCTCATTTTGGATCTTCATCAATTCCCCCCCTTCAAGACCGACCTTGTCCTCAAGGTCCAAATCTTGGAATTAATCCTTGAGAACTCAAACACTCTCCCATGTAGCATTTTCGGTTGGGAGCCCCCTCCATTGAACCAAGGCTTCAGTTGCCACTTGGCCACCCTTCCTCACATACTCCCTCAAGTCATTAGGAACCCCGGCCCCTAATTCCCTCTTCATGCCCCCATCTTCCACTTCATGTCCCTCACTCAAGCCCCTCGGTTGGGAGGCCAATGTGATAGCAAAACATTGCCCTACACGGCCTTGCACCCTCCTCTTCAATTCATTTTCATGGTCACCCATTTACCCCCATCATAAACTCCATAGTCATTTTTTTTGTAATCTGACACTGTCTTCCCAAAATTTTCTAACCATTGCACACCCAATACAACACCCAACCCAACAATAGGTAAAGAATACAAGTCTATCACAATCTCAAGATCTTATGTTTTCAAACATACATTTTTTTATACTTCTCTACACATCAATTTCTCTCCACTAGCTACCTTAACCTCGAATGGAGTGATAGAAGTCATAGGCAACCCCAAGCTCTCGGCCACTTTAGAATTGATGAAGTTTAGAGATGAACCATTATCCACGAGAACCGCTACCTCCATCTTGCCAATGTGTGCTTGTGTTCTCATTATTCTAGGCCCCACAACACCCGTCAATACATGGATAGAAATTAGAGGATCTCCCCTCATGGCTTCATCTTGTTCTTGCTTTTCCTCTCCTATGTCTTCCTCTTCCTCCGACTCCATCTCTATGAGAAACATTTGCTTGGCTTTGCATCTGTGGCCCATTGTGAACCTCTCATTGCAATTGAAACAACGCCTCTTGTTTCTTTGTCGTTGCATCTCTTCCCAAGGTTGCTTCTTCACTCCTGCAGGTAATGCTTTTGGTTCCACTTGATGCACCTCCACAAGGACCTCCCGGTGAGAAGTCCTTGCTAAAAGTTTGGTTTGCATCAAACGTGCAAACCATTGGGGGTGGTTTTCTCACCCCCAACTGGCTACTCTTCTTCAAATCTTGAACTTGATCTTCCTTGATCCGTGCAACCTCCAAGGCTTGCATCAAGGTCTTTGGTTTCTTAAGCTTCACTTCCGCCGCCAACTCACTCTTCAAGCCGCCCACAAAGGTCCGAATGAGGGCTTTCTCCGACCACCCATATGCTCTAGTGGACAAGTATTCGAACTCCTTTTGATAATCCCTTAAAGATCCGTTTTGTTTGATCTTTGAAAGAGCCTCATGGTAGTCCATATACTTGGTTGGACCGAACCTCCTCAAAAGCTCCTTGACAAACTTCCTCCATTTCAACTCCCTTCTTTGAGCCACATACGTCTTCCTCATCCATTGCCACCATTGGTTGGCCTCCCCCTCAAGGAAGTAGGCGGCACAGGACACCTTTGCATGACCTTCCATGTGATTGTGCTCAAAGTATTGCTCAGTTCTACTAACCCATGTGCTCTGGTCATCACCATTGAATATTGGAAAGTCCATCTTTGGCTTGATAACTTCCCCCCTACGTGCTCCTCTCCTCTCATCACGGTTCCCTCATTCTCCTTCACTTTCCCCAGTTGATTCTTCATGAGTGTTTAAGGAATTTTGAAAAGATGAATCCGAGTCATCCACCCTCCAAACTATGGGCTCCCCTCCTATGCCACCTCCTCTCCCCATTCCTCCTTTGATCCACCAATTGGTGGAGCACCTACTCTAACCTTCCAAGCCATTCATTGGTGGCGGTGTGTTGTGCCTCCAAAGTAGCTTCAATGTTCTCAATCTGCTCCCTATGTGTTGGTTGTCGATTGGCCATGGCTTCCTCTCCTTGGGTTGGATTGCTCTCAATGAAAGCACCAATGATGGAAGCCTCTCTCTCACTCACTTGTTTACGGTGTGTTGGGTGATTGAATCTAGGGTTATCTCAAGGCAATAAAGATCCCAATGGGTTGATTGGTGAAAATTAAGACTAACTCAAGTAAGCACTCAATTTCCGAAAGTTGGTAGAGAGAATTTTCATTTATTCAAAATAGCATAATAATGAATTACAAGCCAAAAATCCAAATAAATAGTAGTAGGGTTTGGCTAGCCCTCCCCCAACCTCTTTTGAATTTCTAATCCCAAAACAAATCAAACTCCTAAGTTTAAGAAAACAATCTTATCAAATGCCTAAAAAAAAGAAATAAACTAGGAGATAACTTAAACAAATGATAATAGATAAATCTCTAAATTAAAGCTCACTTCTCTAAAATTAAGAGATTTTTCATCTTGTCATCCAATCCCTAAAATCAGGAAATTGGCCAACACTTGAGACTCCTCTAGTTGCACTTGTCTTGGATGCCCATTACCTCACCACCCGAGCCATGCATGCAACTCAATGCAACCCTTCGAGTCTTGACGTGCCTAGCCCGCCTAGTGGCATTGCGGATGGCTCGTCTTGGATCTCCATCACAGTGCAGACATCCCCGAGTCTGCCCCTTTTGAGGGAGTGGGTGGCGTTGATGTCGCTAGACTTCTGGGCAGGTGTAGGGAGACAGCGCCGCAAGCGGCATCGAGATCTCTCCCGAGCCCGTACTTAGTGGGAGCAAGTAAATGAAAGGTTGATTACATAAACATCCCAACAAAATGGACTATGAGTGAATCTATCCTAGTATTGAATCTTATGGGTGCAAATTGGTTGGTCTGGTTCGGTCCAGGGATGGACCGAACATTTTTGGTCCATCATTTTTTTCGGACTGGACTGGACCGAACACCCATAGGGACCAGACTAGACCGGTAGCTATCGGTCTGGTCAAGTCCAGTCAGTCCATTCGGTCTGGCCTAATTATTTTTTTCTTTTTTTTAAAGTAATTAATAAAAAAGATTTATTTAAAATACTAAATTAAACTAAGTGATTTATTAATGTTGATTATGTAACAAACTCAATAAAAAAATATTTTATATGGTCAATGATAATAAATTAGATGAAAATATATTATTAATTTATATAATTACTATATAATTAACTAATTGATATTATATATTAGTTAATTGATAGAATATTAACAAGAGTTAATAACATATTTAAAATTTTATATTGTTAATTGTACAATTATTATATAAATAATATATATAAAATAATTTTTTTTTTATTTTTCATTCAGTCTGGTCTAGGGTGGAAAAACCCTGGACCGTGGACTGGACCGAAACTTTTCGGTCCTCTAAAACATGGACCGAGACCGACCAATCTCAGTCTCAATCCGGTTCGGTCCAGACCAAAACGGTTGGAACGGACCAACCGTTTATCGCCCTTGTATTGTTCTAAAACTAGTCGAAATTTTATTCATTTAGAAGAAATTAATGTGATAAAGTCATTAAAGATTACAATTGCACACTTACCTCTTATAGCGACGAGGCCAACGTGGTGTCTAATGATCTCAGTCATAAATCGACTAAAAAAATGTAGGGTTCATCGAAGGTTCAAATGATTTGCGTAGGGATATGGAGGGAGTCAATTAGAAGTCATCAAACAAGAAGAGTAGAGTATATATACTATCAACAAACTCAATGATCTGGTGATTTTAATATGTAAAGGATATTCCAACTAGTTAAACCCACATGGGCCTAGGCCATTATTCAAGCCTATAGCCTACCTCACTATATGAAGCCCAGCTTGGTATAAAAAGGATCCAGCCCATCACCAATACATGGCATGAGATCAAAACAGTTATTATTCAAATTTACTAAGAGATGAATCCCTCATCTCCAAGTTCAAATTTGAATAACAGATATGTCCATTATCATTTAACAACAGAATGGCTCTGAGGCTCTATATAAGAGACGAACCCAGATATGTAAAGGGCATCTAATTCATTGGTATTAAAGAGTTATCTCAGTCACTGACTTAGGCATCGGAGGCGTTCCCTCAAAACCCCAAACTGTCTTACTCTTTGGTTGTAAGTGATCATGAGGCAGTGGCGGTGAAACATGTCCATAACAATTGGCACCATTTGTGGGATTCGAACCCATGACCACACGGTCTCAGGCAGCTAGAGATCAGGGGGAAACTTCACAAAACATGGAGAGAAAACTTGTAAAAATGGGAGAGATAATAAAGAAACTTACCACGAAGGTTGACTCACTGCGAAAGGAGAACGAGATCCTTAAGGCACGAAATGGACTGTCGGGAGAGGATGCGACCCCTAATCATGACAGGATGGAGATGTAGACAAACAGTGCGGGCGTCGGTAATGGCCACCAAGAGGACAAGGATACGAAGAAGCTACACCATAACCTGCGCCGCTTGATGGAAAAATACAAGGAGATGACCAAGAAGATAGGAATGTCTTCTTCGGTAAACTAGTTGCTGTCTAGCACAAATCTGCCTTTTTCTGCAGAAATCATGGCAGTACCTTGCCTCTGAAGTTTAAAGTTCCTTCGGTAGATCTATATGATTGCTCCAAAGATCCTATGGAATATCTTGAGGCTTTTAAAGCCCATATGACGCTCCACAGATTTCTAGGGGAAATTGCGTGTAGCGCTTTCCCTTTGACCTTAAAGGGATCGGCGAGAGCTTGGTTTGGAGCATTACAACCGGGTTCCATAGACAGCTTCAATGAACTAGGCTGACAATTCTTGACCCAGTTCATAGAGAGTAGAAGGCGTAGGAGGCTAGCCGTGTATATGTTAACTATCAAACATAAAGAAGATGAGAGTTTGAAAGCATAATTAATTCATTTTAAAAAAGAAAAGATGGTAGCCGATGATCAGGATGAGAAGATAATGCTGGCAGCATTGCTCGGAGGTATTTGGCCGAGGTGCCCTTTCATGGCCGAATTGGCTAGGAAGACCCTTTCCACTTTATGAGAATTCATGGATAGGCATGATGACTTTGTTAATGCTGAAGACACACTTATCGCCCTAACTGCCCAATCAGAAAGAAAAAGTGAACGAGAACCGAGAGGAAGTCAGAAGAAAGACCGAGTTGGAGGTCAGAAGGCTAGGAGGGACCAACAAGACATGAGGTGCGATAATAATTTAAGAAGACATCATGGCTGTTACATGCACTACTCTAGTGTGCTAACCGGGATAAGGCAAAAGAGGAAGGGCAGGACGACAACAATAGGCAACAAACCGAGAAGTATTGTACCTATCACAAAACAAAAGGGTATAGAATCGAGATTGCCATAATTTGAAGCGAAAAATAGAAGATATGAGAGACAACGGCAAATTGGAGCACCTGGTCACCCAGAACACTACCCTTCCCACAGAATGCAAGCGACCAAAAACCCGTACACAAAAAATGGAGAAGTAAGAGTACTAGGCAACGAGAATCACCAAGAAGAGGAAGGAGGTCGTAGGAACCTCGTGATCGGAGACCAAGAGCAAACATGAATTGGAGGAATCCACCTTTAGGCGAGATACATATGATCGCCGGCGGATATACTGGAGGTGGCCCAACTTCCTCAGGGAGAAAGGCATACACAAGGTGGGCGAGCTATGAAGAAGTTTATAATGTAGAGAGACCTGTCAAACAACCTTGAGTATAAGTACCTTCGACAATATCTTTTGGCGATGAGGATTGCCGAGGAGTTGTATACCCACACGGCGATGCATTGGTAGTAATAATGCTGGTGGCAAATTTTACTATGAGGAGGATATGGATTGATAATGGAAGTTCAGTAGATATCTTGTTTTGGGATGCCTTCAGCAAAATTGAAATTGGTGCGGATCAATTGCGACCGGCACCAACTACATTAAAGGGGTTCATCGGAGATGCAATACAACCATGGGATCCATCGCATTGCTAGTATCTGTAGGCACGGATCCCCATGTCGCCACTACAATGACTGAGTTCTAAGTAGTAAAAACTCGATTGGCATACAATGCAATTATTGGGTGTTTAAGAAAGCTCAAGACTAGGATGCCAATTATGAAGAGGCATTTACAAAATTGAAGGAGTATTTGACTCACCCACCGTTGGTTAGCCACACAAAACAAGGGGAACCACTGTCGTTGTACCTGGAAGTAACCACGGATGTAGTATCAACAACATTAATATGAGAGGAGGGGAAGGATTAGAAGCCGGTGTATTATGTAAGTAGGGCCTTGAAAGGAGCCGAGACCAAGTATCCGAAGATCGAGTTAGTCGCCTTCGCTGTAGTGATAGCAGCAAAGTGACTACGGCCTTATTACCAACCCCATCCGATAAAGGTGTTTACCTCATCGCCTTTACAGAAGGTATTTCAGAAGTCAAACAACTTAGGACGACTGGTCAAGTGGTCTATTGAGCTAAGTGAGTATGACATCAATTATGTGCCTAAAAGTGCTGTGAAAGGGCAGATCTTGGCTGACTTTGTAGCAAAATTTTCAAATTTCTGAGAGGAAATCCCGAAGTCGCCTAAGAAGAAGCCATGGCGAGTATATGTGGATGGGTCATCTTGCCGAGCAAGAGGAGGCATTGGTGTGTATGTGGTGACAAACGAAAAGGATGAATCATACCACACCGTACGATTGAATTTCATGGTTACAAAAAATGAAGCCGAATACGAAGCAGTGCTCGCTGGTTTAGCAATAACAAAAGTGTTGAGAGGTGAGGAGATATTATTGAAAGCCGATTCGCAGGTAGTAGTCGGGCAAATTACAGGGGAATATTCGGCGAGGGGAGTCAAGTTAAGAAAATATCTCCACTAAGTTCAGGAACAATGCAAATGCCTCAAGTACTTTAATATCGAGCGAATACCTCGAGAAGATCATTTCAAAGTTGATTGGTTAGGACGAGTGGCTTCAGCGAAGCAAGAAGACGCATTGCCATGGAAGGTTAATCTTCGAACGGTAGGCAGTCCAGCTATAGGAGAGGAAAATTTGTAGGTTGGGGAGAGTGCGCTAGGATGGGCTGATAGTATAAGAAAGTTTTTGGAGGCGAGCGATCTCTCCGCATCTCAGGAGGAGGCCAAGTTTACTATAATAGATGGGGTATTGTACAAGCAGGGTTTTTCAAACCCATTATTGAGATGTGTAGCAAAGGAGGAGACAGAATATGTGATGAAGGAAATACACAAAAGGATATGTGGAAATCATTCAGGAGAATGATCACTCGCTACAAAGATTGTATGGGCAAGATATTATTGGCCAAATGCACTTAAAGATGCAAAAGAGCTTGTAAAGATGTGCATCCAATGCCAGATTCATGCACCCATCCCAAGGCACCTCCCAAGGAGTTGAGATCCATAACTTCACCGTGGTCTTTCGCCTAATGGGGAGTAGACCTAGTAGGCCCTATGCCCCCCAGCAAAGGAGAAACTAAATTCATCATTGTAGTTATTGACTACTATACGGAGTGGGCAGAGGCTGAAGCGATGGCAACAATAATGGCCCAAAGTGTGATGAAGTTTTTGTGGAAGGTCGTAGTATGCAGATTTGGAATTCCTCAATGTATCATCTTTGATAACAACAGACAATTCGATTCTGAATATTATCGCCTGTGGTGTGCGGAGCTAGGAATCATAGTCAAATACTCTTCTCTAGGCCACCCCCAGGTGAACGGGCAGGTTAAAGAAACCAACAAAACCATTGTCTGGATATTGAAAAAGAAGATAGGTGAAAAAAATGGATTATGAGTCGACGAGCTCCCAGAGATTTTGTGGGCTTACAAAACAACACCAAAAATCTCAACAGGTGAAACACCTTTCGCTCTGGCGTATGGAAGTAAAGCCATGGTACCAGTGGAAGTGGGATTACCGAGCCACAAGAGAGAAAGTTTTGACCCAGAAACAAATGGGGCAAGATTAAAAGAAAAGCTAGATCTGCTGGAGGAAACAAGGATGGAAGCAGAGGCTAGAGTTGCAGCTTCTAAAAGGAAGGCAGAACAATACTTCAACAAAAGAGTAAGGCCCAGATCTTTCAAAATTGGCGACTTGGTACTGAAGGAAACAAGTGTCACCACAGGAGAAGAAGGGAAGTTCGGCCCATGATGGGAAGGCCCTTACGTGGTAGTAGCAAGTCACAGACCGTGAGCTTACCATCTTAAGGACGATGTGGGGCTCGAACTACCTCATCCATGGAATGCAGAACACCTACGGAAGTACTACATCTAAGGCAGAGATATGTAAATTTGCCAGTTTGTTGATTTATTGATTTGTTTTTCAATAATAAATGCCTGCACATGTTTCCTTTCTTTTCCTTCACTTTTTGCTTAACTTCAATTAACGTGGCCGAGGATTTCTCCCACTAATCTAAAAAATTAAAGGTAAAATAGTTGAGGGATCTCCCGTCAACACCTTCTTACCAAAAAGAGCATTGTGGTCAAGGGACTCTCCTGCCAGGTTCTTCCAGCCAAGGGTGATGCGGTCAAGGAACCCTCCTATTAACCTAAAACTTAAAGGTAAAATGGTCGAAGTATCTCTCATTAACACCTTCTCGCCAAAAAGATTACTACGGTCGAGGGACTCTCCCGCCAAGCTATTCTTGCCGAAGGTGACGTGGTCGAGGAACTCTCCCACTAACTTAAAACTTAAAGGTAAAACGGTTGAGGGATCTCCTATTAACACCTTCTCTCCAAAGGTGACATGGTCGAGAATTCTCCCACTAACCTAAATTTTAAAGGTAGAATGGTTGAGGGATCTCCTATTAATGTCTTCTTGCCAAAAAGAGCACTGCAGGCGAGGAACTCTCTTGCCAGGCTCTTCTAGCCATAGGTAACGTGGTCGAGGAACTCTCCCACCAAGTTAAAAACTTAAAGGTAAAACAGTCGAGGGATCTCCCATTAACACCTTCTCACCGAAAAGAGCACTGCGGACAAGGACTCTCCCTTCAGACTCTTCTTGCCAAAAGGTGACGTGGTCAAGGAACTCTCCCGCTAACCTAAAACTTAAAAGTAAAACGGTTGAGGTGTTTTCCCATTACCCCCTCGACTAAGATTAAGACAGTTGAAGGTTGATGCATGAACGGATTGCTAGGAAATAATAAAGACTACATTATATCCAAAAAGAAAAATTTCCCCATGATGGGTTGCAAAACATTGTAAAAGCTTAAAATTGTTCCCTTACGGTCTACAAAACATTGAAAATATACAATAACAATTCTTAAGATGGGAAAGGAAAAGATCTGGCATCTCAACCCGACCAAAGGAGTCGCAAACATGAAGAGCAACCTCGCTAGCACGAATGGATTTCCAGTCCAAGGTATGCAATTTTGTCTCTGGTTCACGGAGGAGAGGATCATGAAGCTGCTTGATACAAGTTTGAAACCTATATCCCAAGCTCACGATCGAACCTTGGGAGCCGCTGCCAACTAAGTAAGAACCCAAGTAAGGTCATGCTGGGAATTCTCCAAAGCAACGTTCACCTCATACACCTTTTTCTCTAAAAAGGAAATCTTCTTCTTGGCGGATTCAACAACCCCATTGATTTGAAGGTACTGACGGTCGCTATCTTTGAGATGGCTCTTCACCTCAATCAGTTTCTTCTCGGCCTCAACTTTTTCCCCTTTTGCTATGCCCAGCTTCATGTGCAACTTTCGCCGCTTGCCTTCAAGAGAAACTAGGCGAGAGGCATAATCAGACTTGATTTTCATTAACTCTTCAAGCTATGCCTACACCGGATCAAAATTGGTGACCAAGTCATCTCGTTCTTTTAAAGCAAGTTCCGCACGGGTAACTAGTTCATCTCTTTCTTTGATGAAGACCTCCATCTGGGCGGCCAAGTCATTCTGCTCTCACACAGCCACTTTTGCCTGGCGTAGGCTAGCAGCCAAGTCATCTCGTTCTTGCTCAACTGTCTTTGCCTGGTTTAAGCGAATGGCAAGGTTAGCTCTCTCCCTTCCAATCACAGCCACTTCTGGATGATAATGATTGGCGTTCACCATAGAATTGGTCAACTCTTCCCGAAGTGAATCAACTTGGGTGCGGAGAGCAGCCAGTTCGCCATCAACTGTGTGGGAACGAGCTTGGAGTTGGGTCAACTCACTGGCCATTTGATCTTTCTAGACACGAGCCGTGTAGACAGCATTGTAGGCCTGACCAATGAAGGAATGCATGGACTAATTTTCCTCTTCTAGTTGTAACCTATCCTCCACCAAGTCGGGAGCAAGGCGGTCGACCCCCTAAAAAAAATTGTTAGAACTAATGATAAAAAATATAGAAAGGAAAAATGAACACAAAAAAATTACCGATGCAAAAATATTTCTGAGATGTTGAACAACGGCATTGAAAGCCTCTTCACGGTGAGCACGTAGGGATGGTGAGGAGCTCTATGGGCGAGTGCTAGAAGAACTTCTCGGATTGAGAGTTTGGAAAGAGACGTTAGCAAAAAGCCCTCGAGGAGAAGCTCCCTCAGTCAGTTTGGGAGGAACAAAAGAAGGAATGCCGACAGGTGTATCAGCACGAGGACCCGAGCAATCAAGGATGGTCATCCTGGTGAGGAGGTGCCCGATTAATTCGAAGGTCCTCCTCAGGAGCAATCAAGGATGGTTCACCATTACCTCTAGGAGAAATGCTAAATGGCAGAGAGGGAATCAAAACCCTACTCCCACTAGCAAGAGAAACTACTAGAAACACAAAGGGCAAGTCGGGAGTAACTCCGCCAGAAATTGTGGAAGCAAGTGGCGAACCAGGCACTGCTGATGTCTCCTCAACGTGTTCTACCAGAGGAGATTCCATGGGAACATCAAAGGACTGAGTAGTGGCAAGCGTGGATAAAGGCACTGTAAGTAGAGGAACCTCGAAGGATTGGAAGTCCGTAGGTGTGGATGAAGGCACTATAAGTAAGTCGGAATTCGTAAGGACAACATCATCATCCTCCCTCAAATGGATGTTGTCGCCTTCCTGATGCAAATCACCTGCCAGTGTAATCAAGAACTGAGCAGCAGCTTCAACGTTGGTGGAGCCATGAAGGTGGTCAGTTTGCTCGGTTGTTCTCGAGGAACAGTCAACTTAGTACTTCCACTCGCCTGGGGTGTCAGTTTGCTCGGTTGCTCCTGAGGAACAACCAACTTAATACTTCCACTCGACGGGGGAGGAGGCAAGGAGTCGTGCCTCAACAAAATAGACTCATTTGAACTAGGTGAAATGTGAGCCCTCTTAAGTTTTCTATTCTTGTGCCTGCCAGCACCGGTATGAGTTTTTCTCTTCAAATCACCCATCGGTGAAGGGGCACCCAAAAACTCACGACCAAATATGTGGGTCCGACTAGGAACCATTAGAAACCTCTCAATATTATTAGAGGTTAAAAGTACACTCGTAAAACATGACTTGGGATGAGCCTCGACCCAAGCCTTTATTAACTACACATGGGCCTCTTCACGAGGGGAAAGAAGAACCTCAAAATCATCCTCATCTGGAATATGGGACCAACAAGCCCTAAGAGGAAATTCCTGACTAGAAGCTTCATTTGCAGGAAATTCCCAACTCGAACCAGAAAGGAAGAAAATTTTATTTCCCCAATCTTTTTCTTGAGGATACTTGCATTCTAATTCGACCAATTTACTACGGGACCTAAAGCTACAAAGATTTCCCTCCAAATGCCTGAACCCATGTAGCGACAAGAATTGACGGGCTGTTAAGTCGGGATACTCATCGCCCACGACCTTCGCAACAAAACACAGCAGGTCATCAAGATTCTCCAAGCATTGGTCACCAGTTGGGTGGGAGCAAGCTCTAGGATATCTAACACATCGCGGACTGGCAGCACAAAAGGCAATCGAAGCCGCATAGTAAACATTATGACATAAAGGACACTAGAAACAGCCATACATTTTGCATCAATGGCCCTCTAGTTTGAAGTGGGCACCCTCAGATGAACGGAATCGGGGATGTTGAAGTTGTTTCGGGCATTCTTGAGTTCGCGAGAAGAGGCGTTCGAGGACCATCGATGGCCCACGACAGTGACTCGAGGAGATGAGTCGCGGGGTGGTGAAGGACCGAGAGTAGAAGCCACGGCTTTGCCCTTGGAAGAATACGCCATGAATGGAGGTGAGAAATCACAAGAAAAGGAGAGATTGCCCAGAAGGAAGACAAGAACCTAGGAAGTTAGCAACAAATTCGAAAAAGCAAAGAACTCATGAGATGAGGGAAAATAAGACCCCAAGAACCTTAAATAGAGTTGACGGTTAAGGTTCAAAAGGTGCGAATGCGAAACGACGCACATATGGATTCAAGTCCCATCACGCCACATGTAATGAGACTTCACGGGGTAACCGGAGAGGATATTCCAACCGGTTAAACCCACATGGGCTTGGGCCATTATTCAAGCCCGCAGCCTACCTCACTACCTGAAGCCCAACTCGGTATAAAGAGGATCCTGCCCATCGCTAATGCGTGGCATGAGATCGAAACAATTATTGTTCAAATTTAGTAAGAGATGAATCCCTCATCTCCATGTTCAAATTTGAATAACAGATATGTCAATTATCATTTAATAACATAATGGTTCAGAAACTCTATATAAGAGAAGAACCCAGGTATGTAAAGGGCATCTGATTCATTGGTATTAAATTGTTATCTCAATTTCTGACTTAGGCATTGGAGGCGTTCCCTTGAACCCCCAAGTCGTCTTACTCTTTAGTTGTAGGTGATCATGAGACGGTTGCAGTGAAATACGTCCACAACATAATAGATTGAGTTCTTAGAAGAAATTCTGATTATTGAAGCCCTCGCAAATGCTGCCATGGATTTCCAATTTTGAAGAATGTTTTCTTTTACAAAGGAGTTGAGAAATGGAGAGTAGATTTTCAAATGACTCTCATATAAGAGGTGGACAAACGACATCAATCTATAAAGGCATTGTGATAATTTATTTTACATCTTAATTAGTGGAAGGTGCAAAAACCACTGCATTCATTCACACAAATTGTCGCCTAGCATTGGAAATAACATGGAGTAGGGCAATCAGGGTATCTGAATCTCCCAAACAGAGTGATGAACTGAATAGGTTTAAAAATAACCAAAGGCTGATTGATTTTGTGCAGCGGCTATTCAAGTGAATAAGCTGCTATCATATTATAAAATGCCAAAAGTAATTTAAAAAATAAACTAAATGGCAACTAAAATTTAAACTAAAAATAATCTTTTGTAAAAGTCTGAAGAGGTGGAAAATGGAAACTAAAAAAAGGGGAAGCAGTTTTCTGCTTTTCCAAAAGAAACTACAGGCTAATTTCATTCACTCTTTCAGATGAAAATTGCTCTCCATTCTTGCACTTTCTTCTTTGCTCTCTCTCTCTCTCAAATAAACTGAGGCCATTGTACTTTCTGCACTATACTTTATGCATTCAAGTGCTTCTCTGGTGTGGAGTTCCTGAAGTTCAAAAGAAAATAAAACAGGTCACTCTGATTGTCTCTTCTGTGTTTATGGTATATATAGTATATCTGTCTTTTGTGTGTTTGTTCATAGTCCTAAGAAATGAAGTGACTGATACAATAAATTTTGCCAATATATCTGTGTTTGGTGGTTGAAAAATAGTGAAACCATCAATCTAAAACAAAATAAACATTGTTGAAACATAAACAAACAAAACAGTGTACTTACCGAAGATAATGTTTGTTTTCCCACATCAGTTTCCAAAAATCTCAACCAAAAAATTCATCAGTTTCCACATCGACTCTATAACACCATGTCTATAGAACAATTACTAAATTTAAAAATAAATAAATAAATAAAGAATTGTTGCACTAAAATAAGCAAAGAATTGTTGTACTTTTAAGATCCATTCCATGGGTTCAGACCCATTGAATTTTGGAAAATCCAACCTTAAGGTTCTAGCTTGAATACCCCCACCCCCTTCTATTGCTGATTTTGGAAAATCCAACCTAAAGGATTATTATTGACCTGATTTCCTTTTGGTGGATTACCTGCTATTGCTGCTAATTGTTCATAAGAAGCTGCCAAATTATTCAGTTGTTGTAACACTGCTTCCAACATATGTTTTTGTTGGTCTTGTTCTTCACGCAGGTGCATGGTTTCTCCCTTCAGCATGGACACTGCTTCAACCAACTGAGCATGGCTTGTACCCTCAACCATGTCACAGGAACGCGGCTCTGATACCATTGTTATGAAGCTGAAAATTAGTATGCAAATTATATAGGCTCTTCGAGGGGCCTGGACCTCCAATATGTAACTCAATAATTGTCGAAACTGGATGATTTCATTACTGAAGCACTCAAAAGTACTTAAAGCAATTACAGGTTGACTTGGTCAAGTGATGACCAACGGACACAACAAACTAAAATTCATAATTGACCCATGACCAAATAACTGACCATGAAAATAGAAATGGAATTAAACTGATGCACTAACGCAATGTGGCCTAGTAAACATAACAAACTCTAACTGCAACAAATGAAATAGATAACTTCACGGGCCCTCTCCTCTGACCCAGCCCATGTGCTTCAAACAAGGTCCTAAAGATTAGGTTTCCTTCCCAACCGTAACATAAAATGTATTAGTTCTGAAATGCATCCTACCATGCATTAACCTTCTTTGTTTTATATCAAAACTTACCTTCAAAAACTTCCAAGAAAATATAGAAGTACAGTTAAAGACAAATTATATTTGCCTCCCACAAACTACCCTTATACCCACACTCAAAATCTTTGACTCCGTGCAACTCAGATTACATTTTGAGGTTTAAATATCTGTTTTCCACCTCCGTTAAAAAAATCATTAATAAATAGAAATAAAGAGATGAACCTTTGGTTAGCTTTTGACTTAATTCATGTGAAACAACTACAAACTGCAACTTTTCCCTCCAAGACAATGTAGGATCATTTACCGCTCCCTTATACTCAATTTGTGAATCAAGTAACACAAACAGAGGAATGGAACTATAAATTTTTGCTAGCTTGGTAACTACCAATTTAATTGAATTGCAATTAAATCATGCTACTGCTACAGGCCACAGTGATGAAGATACATGTAGATTACTAAAATAACTACATAAAATAGACCCTATCAAGAACATATGTTGATTCCAATTAGTTTAGTAGTGGCAAATAGGCACATAGTACAAAGGGGAGTAAGGGCAACCATACCTGTGGGATCACTATTGCCAGATTCAGGACACCCATTGATAATCCTGCAAGCACCAACCATTTAGATAAGCAGCTCAGCACCCAGCATTCTCATAAACATTTGGCAAGTTAGCCATAAAAAAATGCCCACCTTGGCCAAGTCCCAAAGACTCAATGTGTGTGGATATTAAGTGATCTGCAATATACAATCTAACAATCAGTGTATAAATAGAGATCTCACATGATACATAAAGTGTCGTCCTTATATAAATAGAGTCTAGATGCCCTGCTCCAGAAAACTTGCACTGTTCTTAAATGCTCCCAACATTAAGGATATACTGGAGAGATCCTATCAGAATAGAGTTCATGTCCTTACAGTTTTAAGAAACCTCAAAACATTCAAGCAACTAGATCACCAACATACCAATGACTTGGTAGAAAATGTTTAGACGATTTAAGGGTCGAGAATGACTTGAGGAAGGTCAGATCTAAATACTTGAACCTAAACAGAGTCATGAACCACCTGAGCCAAGAAAACGCAAAAACCCACAAACATACAAGTACGGAAAAGAGAAGAGGAAGTGTTTTAGTATGCATATGCATGAAACCTATGCAGATCCAAAGAAAAAACTCTTAGCCATCACACCAATTTTCAACCTTAACACAAAGGACACGAAAATTTCAGCACTGTATCCTTGGATCCTTCAAAAGCTAAAGAACCCAAAAAGCTATACCAGATCTCCACGATTCAAAAGCTACATAACCCAAAAAGAAAAAAACACCCATATTCTAAAAAAATATCAGATTGAGCTATGATATCGAAAGTTCTGGCTAGTAGATGAGTAAGATTCAAAGATATTATCTGCAATGAAACACCCATGGGAAAAAAAAGTTTAAAAAACAAAGAAATAGGAAGAGTAAGGTGTTTCAGAAAGACATATGTATTCGAGAGACTAAAAGCACCTGAAATGAAAGTGGAAGGAAAATAAGAAGAAACCGAGAGACCCATCAAAAAGAAGGAGAAGAAAATCGCTAAGCAGAAGCACAAGAAGAATTTCTACGCCATACTTTCTTGGGTTTTCTTTGCGCGTGAAGAGAAGTAGAGAACCCTAGGCAATGAAGTATGGGCTTAAGTGGGCCGGAAGGGAATAAAGAAATAAGTGGGCTGCTGAAGATAATATGGGCTGGACGTTGGCTGAAGAGCAAATGCAATCATGGGCCCCGTTTGATTAGGAAGTAATTAAAAAAAATAAATGAAAGAAATAAAGAATACCAAGTAATACATTAAATAATAATGAAGTAATTATAGGTAATCAGCAATTTTCTTGTGACGCCCCGACTCCCATGTACAAAAAGTCTCGAGAATCGTGACGTCAGGATGATGACAACCCGGTCACGCATCCCAACGACAAGTGTCAAGTGTGTGCAACAAATAAACAGTGCACAAATAAAAACACAGCGGAAGATAAATAAGTCAACTAGTACCAGAATTTTAGTTAATACAGATATCCAAAATACAATTACCTTAAAAACAAAGCCAAGTCCCATAAAAATAAATACAAGTCTGGAAATAAAAACTACAGCATGAGTGATCCTAGATCACTCCTCCGGCGGAGCCAGATCCTCAGGTTCGGCATCTGCATCATCAACAAAGTCTGCAGTATCATTAAATGGTACCACAGGTAAGTTATAACCTAACCAAGTCCAGAGATAAAAATATATTTAAACAACTAACCATGCATACACATGATGCAATATGCAACACACGCCAAAAATCTCTTTTGGCCCAAAAATATTTCCAATAAAATCATTTCCACCATTTTTCTAGAAAATGGCCCAAAAATCAAATTCCATCATTTTCCCAGAAAATGATACACAAAAACCAACTCACGCTATTTTTCCAGAAAACAGCCATTTTCCATTATCCAATTAACCATATGCACCGTGGCCTCTCCTGTGGACCATCCGCACGTCCTGGCTACTTTACGAGAGATGCCCAGTTCCGCACCCGGTGCGTTCGTGGCCAGGTCATCCTCTAGCCCCCGCCAGCAGAAGGGCCACAGAGTCGACACGTCCAACGTCTGATCCCGTTGTCGCCGGGTTGTCGCCCGGCGACAACCCAGGGGACGTCACTTAGTATATTCCGCTCCCGAGTGACCAAAGGAGCTCTACCGAGATAATGCCCCATCTCGGCTTGGGGTCGTGATACACACGCATCCACAAATCCAATCAATACAAAATCCACATGATCATGCATGCAATACACGAAAAACCCAGTTTTTCAGTTTACAAACATGACATGCGTGCAATATGCAGTGAACCAACTCAACCATAATATCCAATAACCAATTCCAAATCACAACATAACCAATATCCAACAATTACTCCAATCACCAAAATCACACAACAATATACTCCAATCAATCCAACCACCCCCGAACTCCTCGGACTCAGTCCGGAAACCAACCAGGATACATATATATAAATATAGCAGTTAATTGCAAAAATATAATTAAACCTTAAAAGAATTGTTTAGGAAATACTTACAGCGCTTTAAAAAAATTTTACGAAGGGTCCGAAGCACAAGGAATCGCCAAAGCAGGAAAATTGCACAGTGTAAAAACACTGGCCAAAATGAAGTGAATTTTGAATTTTGCACAGGTTCAAACGAAGAGTTGAAATTGATAGAGTATGGCCTATGGAAGGTGGGGAATCTAATGGTGGTGGTTGGCCGTGAATGGTGGCGGAAATGGGCGGTTTAAGGCCGGAAAGTTGGAATCAGAAGTGGAGCTCGCACGGGCGGCTCTGGCGACGGATCGGAGTTGGGAATGGGTGGAAAAGCTTAGTATTGGGCAGGTGAAGATGTGGTGAAGAAATGGTGGCTGGAGTTGGCCGGACGGCGGTGGAATGGAGAGAAAACCACCGCGGGTTCAAACGACAATTGGTGGCTAACGGCGGCGAGGTTCAGCCGGAAATTGATAGGGCAAGGTCGCTGGTCGACGGGGAGTCGAACAGCACCGGCGGTGTCGACCACCGCTGACCGACGGCGACGCTGCGGTAGTAAGATTGTGGCAGTCGTGGGTGAGGAGAGAGAGAGAGAGGTCTAGGTCGGGCACGGGGAGAGAGAAAAGAAAGAAGAAAAAGAAAAAGAGAAAAAGAAAAAGAGAAAGAAGAAAAAGGAGATCCAATCCTTTCAACTTGAGTTTCGAAAGTGATCCAACGAAAACGATTTTAAAATCACTAAATAAATAAAATAATCCAAACGCAGTGAAATATTCAAATAAAACAGTAACTATTTTTAAAACAGTTAAAATAAATAAATCAATTTAACTCAAAATTAACTAACATAAAATATTAAACTCTGACAAAAACATCCTTTAAAATAAAGAGGAATTAAATTGCAGATCACTAATTAAAATTAATCAAACGCAGTGAAATACTTTAATAAACAATAATAATTTTAAAACACATAAACAAACCAATTTAAATTAAAGATCAATTTAAATTCACCACAATAATTAACGATAAGAAAGCCCAGTAAAATAATTTTTCACAATTTAAAATATTCTAAAATAATATTCTAAAACTCCAAAAATAATAATTAATAAAAATAGGAAAGTCAAATAAAATAATAAAATAAAACCTCTAAAATATTAAAACAAGAGAATTACACAATAAATAATTAAAATAAACCTTCATTAAAAATACACTAAAATCCGGGATGTTACAATCTCCCTCCCTTAAAATAAATTTCGTCCTCGAAATTTGAAGGGTCAAATATCAATGCTAAAGACAGGCATGAGATGCGACTAAAGGTAGGCTTAAGAGACATACTGCCGAACAATCAAACGAATACAGATATTGTTCCATCATATCTGCTTCTCTTTTCCAAGAGAAATCTTAAGCCAGTAGATCACCCCAAGCTACCTTCTCCAAATGAATCGACTTAGATCTTAACTTTTACTCCTTCCAATTTACAATCTGCATTAGGGCAACCTCCTAAGTAAGGTCAGGTTGATGTTCGATGCGTCTTGGGTCGACAAAGCGCATCTCTTGCTGACCAAAACTTTTCTTGAGAGCACATGGAACACATCAAGAATCTTTCCAAAATACTCTGGCAAAGCAGTCCTGTAAGCAACAGCCCCATTTATGTCCAAAATTTGAAAAGGTTCTACAAATCTTGGGCTAAGTTTTCCTCTTTTACCAAAACGCTTAACGCCTTTCATAGGAGGGACTTTAAGGTAAACTCAATCACCTTCCTCAAAAGACAATTCTCTACTCCTTGATTCCGCATAACTTTTCTGACAACCTTACGCTCCCGCCATAACATCTCTTTTATTAACTTGGCCCAATTAATATACTCTCACCAATTCATCCCAACACAAAGGCGGTCTGCACATTCTCCCAAAGGCCCATCACGATTATCACTCCAAGAGCGGCCAGGTAAACCAAGATCTCAATATCCACAACACCCAAGGAATTCCAATGATTACTAGCTCCAAATGATAATCTGAACTAACCTCTATTGGTTCCTACGGTAAAACTTCCAAACCTTCGTTGAATATTACACTTTAGTAACCTAGTGGCCACTTCCAAAAATTAACCATCAATAACGAAATTGCATACACAATAATCAATCTCCAATTACAGATATCTTCTCAAAATTTCAAGTCACCACTAATTCCTCAAAATCAACACAAAATTTTAAACTCCTAATTACAACCACAGTATCATGCTCCTACTGCGCACTCTGATAATCACTATATACCGAAAATTCATGTCCTCATAAAACAACATCATTGAGTACAAGGTAACTCCATACCTACTAACCAAGAAACTCTTACTATAATTGGTGGAAATACCCTCTTCCAAAATCAACCTTAGCATCCCAAAATACACCCACTCAACTTAGATAAGAACTTAACTTAAAATGCTCAAATCCACTCCAGCCAACCAGTAAGAGCATCTATAAATTCTACCCGACAAACTAAACCCGAAAGTTAACAACTAAATTCTAAATATCATCTAATCTAGCGATGACTAAACTCACTACGAACTACCAATGACTTCACTAAAACATTACAGAAACCTAGGTAACTTGCCCACCTACTTCTACTCCTATAAGCTAGCTTTTGCATGACTAGATCCCCCAATAGCACCTCACTAATAAACCTCAAGGCACACCCTACTGCTCAAATCTTCAATCCACCAAAAACTATTGTACAACATCCATAGATCTTAATGTTTTAATATCTCACATACTTGATTATACTATCCACCGTTGATGCCTAAATTTCAACTTCCAAAATTCATCAATCTTTCTTTAAGTCAAAAAAAATAATGTCCTTAACTCACCTAACTTGACGCTCCATTTCCAAAGGAAAGTATAGTCTCAAAAATTTAAATTCTTATGTGACCTCAAGTCACAATTAATTCCTTTAGGTAATCACAACAATTATTGTCAATCATCATTCCATCGAGTAACCTGCTTCGATTGTACTCTTCGATCAACTCACCAAAACTCTTGAACTTAATACTGTCGTAACGACTCCTTTACAACACCTACCAAAACTACTTCTTCCAAGCCAAAAATGAGACTAGAACCTGTACTCTCCGAAATCCCTACGAACTCACAACTGTTACACGTCGATCTCGTGCATCCTTAGCTAGAATCAATATTCCTCCAACGTGCAAGTGATCTATCACTACCATTTTCATCATCTAGACCTATATCCTCGAAATCAACAAGAATCTTTTCCTAGGTCCACACCATCTATTATCCTTAAAATTGATATGGATTAATTCTAAAATTTGCCACTAAAACCTCGAACTAATAACAATCATTTATCAAACTAGATTGACACCTACAATCCTTAGAAAAATACATGAACTAGATCCTTACCTTCCATCTTCAAAGAAACATTCTCATTAAAAATTCCTATATTAATAATTGAACTCTGATCAACCTCATTATAATGATCACAGACTAAACAGTCTCCAAAATAAAACAAGCTAGCACACCAAGCTCGAGGAATTAAAAACTTAAATTTTATTACAAATCAATCCTTCAAATCTATAATTCTAAAACCTTAAACCCAAAAGAATCACTTCCTAAAGTCCTCAAATTCGATGACCTTAAAGCTAAAACACTCACCTTACAAACCTTGCAAAATTCTAAACCCGAAATAATACCAAAGTGCTTAACTGAGCCGACAAAATCTAAAACTTCTAATTTAATTAGTCCCTCCAGTGCTTGTTGAACCTACCATCTTAGATCCTATAAACTTATTTCCTAAAAACTATAGGGCCTCAAACCTTAGATAACTTCTCATAAATCTATCCTCGAAGTTCGTTGAACTTATGACCTCCTATTCTAAAGACTCAACACTTAATTCTACGGAACTTAAGACCTCAGGTATCCTAGGCGAACTAAAACTATTCCTACCTGAGCTGCAACTTGAGTTCATACTCCATAGAGTTCACTTTCCCTTCGAGCCTCGATATTAAACATACCAATTGATAAGGGTTCAGGCCTACTACACTAAATGTTCAAGCCTAACAATGATACTCACAGTCGTACCATCTTCCTGTCATAGCGTAGCCCTTAACCCACTTTTCAACTCAAACAGATTAAAATCTAATTATGGAAAAATAAATTAAAACACAAAAAAAATGCTATTAAATAAACTAGAATAAAACCAACCAAATATAATAATATACAATAAATTAAAACATTTAAAGTAACATACCTCGAACAACATAAACCAAAACAAAACAAAATCTCACAAATAAAATAAAATTCTATAAATAAAATGGCATGCGATAAATGAATAAATCAATGAAGAAGTACACAATAAATAATTAAAACAAATAAAATAACCGACCACAAAATAAAACAATTAAAATAAAATAACATTCAACAAAATAGATGAAACCAATAAAAATAACAATAAATAATAAATCAAAACCATTAAAATAACATATTTCAAACCAAAATAATTTTAAATCACAACTTTTAAAACTTTATGGTACTTCACCTAAGGGACATGTGGCTTTACCCAGAGCCGAACTGCTCTGATACCAACTGTGACGCCCCGACTCCCACGTACAAAAAGCCTCGGCAATCGTGACGTCAGGATGATGACAACCCGGTCACGTATCCCAACGACAAGTGTCAAGTGTGTGCAACAAATAAACAGTGCACAATTAAAAACACAGCGGAAGGTAAATAAGTCAACTAGTACCAGAATTTTAGTTAATACAGATATCCAAAATACAATTACCTTAAAAACAAAGCCAAGTCCCATAAAAATAAATACAACTCTGGAAATAAAAACTACAGCATGAGTGATCCTAGATCACTCCTCCGGCGAAGCCAGATCCTCAGGCTCGGCATCTGCATCATCAACAAAGTCTGCAGTACCATTAAATGGTACCACAGGTAAGTTATAACCTAACCAAGTCCAGAGATAAAAATATATTTAAACAACTAACCATGCATACACATGATGCAATATGCAACACACGCCAAAAATCTCTTTTGGCCCAAAAATATTTCCAATAAAATCATTTCCACCATTTTTCCAGAAAATGGCCCAAAAATCAAATTCCATCATTTTCCCAGAAAATGATACACAAAAACCAACTCACGCTATTTTTCCAGAAAACAGTCATTTTCCATTATCCAATTAACCATATGCACCATGGCTTCCCCTATGGACCATCCGCACGTCTTGGCTACTTTACGAGAGATGCCCAGTTCCGCACCCGGTGCATTCGTGGTCAGGTCATCCTCTAGCCCCCGCCAGCAGAAGGGCCACAGAGTCGGCACGTCCAACGTCCGATCCTGTTGTCGCCCGGCAACAACCCAGGGGACATCACTCAGTATATTCCGCTCCCAAGTGACCAGAGGAGCTCCACCGAGATAATGCCCCATCTCGGCTTGGGGTCGTGATACACACGCATCCACAAATCCAATCAACACAAAATCCACATGATCATGCATGCAATACACGAAAAACTCAGTTTTTCAGTTTACAAACATGACATGCGTGCAATATGCAGTGAACCAACTCAACCATAATATCCAATAACCAATTCCAAATCACAACATAACCAATATCCAACAATTACTCCAATCACCAAAATCACACAACAATATACTCCGATCAATCCAACCACCCCCGAACTCCTCGGACTCAGTCCGGAAACCAACCAGGATACATATATATAAATATAGCAGTTAATTGTAAAAATATAATTAAACCTCAAAAGAATTGTTTAGGAAATACTTACAGCACTTTAAAACAATTTTACGGAGGGTCCGAAGCACAAGGAATCGCCAAAGCAGCAAAATTGCACAGTGTAAAAACACTGGCCAAAATGCAGTGAATTTCGAATTTTGCACGGGTTCAAACAAAGACTTGAAATTGATAGGGTATGGCCTATGGAAGGTGGGGAATCAATTGGTGGTGGTTGGCCGTGAATGGTGGCGGAAATGGGCGGTTTAAGGCCGGAAAGTTCGAATCAGAAGTGGAGCTCGCACGGGCGGCTCCGGCAACGGATCGGAGCCGGGAATGGGTGGAAAAGCTTGGTATTGGGCCGGTGAAAATGTAGTGAAGAAATGGTGGTCGGAGGTGGCCGGACGGCGGCGGAATGGAGAGCAAACCACCGCGGGTTCAAACGACAATTGGCGGCTAATGGCGGCGAGGTTCGGCCGGAAATTGATGGGGCAAGGTCGCTGGTCGACGGGGAGTCGAACGGCACCGGCGGTGTCGACCACCGCCGGCCGACGGAGGCGCTGCGGTAGTAAAACCATGGCAGCCGTGGGTGAGGAGAGAGAGAGAGAGGTCTAGGTCGGGCACGAGCACGGGGAGAGAGAAAAGAAAGAAGAAAAAAAAAGAGAAAAAAGAAAAAGGAGATCTAGTCCTTTCGACTTGGGTTTCGAAAGTGATTCAACGAAAATGATTTTAAAATCACTAAATAAATAAAATAATCCAAACGCAGTGAAATATTCAAATAAAACAGTAACTATTTTTAAAACAGTTAAAATAAATAAATCAATTTAACTCAAAATTAACTAACATAAAATATTAAAATTTGACAAAAACATCCTTTAAAATAAAGAGGAATTAAATTACAGATCACTAATTAAAATTAATCAAACGCAGTGAAATGCTTTAATAAACAATAATAATTTTAAAACACATAAACAACCCAATTTAAATTAAAGATCAATTTAAACTCACCACAATAATTAACGATAAGAGCCCAGTAAAATAATTTTTCACAATTTAAAATATTCTAAAATAATATTCTAAAACTCCAAAAATAATAATTAATAAAAATAGGAAAGTCCAATAAAATAATAAAATAAAACCTCTAAAATATTAAAACAAGAGAATTACACAATAAATAATTAAAATAAACCTTCATTAAAAATATACTAAAATCCGGGATGTTACATTTCTTATCTACTATATATGTTAAAATGTGATTAATAGTAATGGCTAATGGTTTTATTTAATGGTAGGAGATAAGCTCAGTTTTTTCTATTCAATTTATTTGTGAGTTGATTAATTTTCTTATACTAAGTTAAACTAATGATCTTTATTTGATGCATTTATGTTCATTTCTAATCTTTAGTTAATTTATTCTTTATCTCAAATCATTTGTTTCCATGGTGATTATTCTGATGAATTTATTCATGATTTAATTAATTTGATTATATTAAGTTAAGGGATTGATATTTATCTGATGCATTTATGTTCATTTTTTATGATTATTATATATGCATGCTCCATTTTATATATATTCGATACACATTTTATTAATAGTTGTAGTAGTGATTATGTATATTAATAAACTATTTAGAGTTATAAAACTCAGCATAGATAATGGTCTGCGCATTGCGCAGGTGAATGAGAGAGTGCTTGGAATGCATGTGAATGAGAGGAGTAGATCGAGAGAGAGTGTTTGGAGAGAGTGTCTGTAATGCGTGTGAATGAGAGGAGCAGATCAAGAGAGTGTTTGGAGAGAGTGTCTGAAATGCGTGTGAATGAGAGGAGCAGATCGAGAGAGTGTGTTTGGAGAATGCCTTTTAATAAACAATGCCTTTTTATCTACAATGCCTTTTTATCTATAGAAACAAATCATTCTGTGAATCATGGGAGGAATATACCTTAATCTTCTTGCTAAGGTCAACCTATGTTGCTTCTAAGGAACGTTAAGAAAGATGATAGTTGCATCGGTAGCTAGAGCAATATGTGGGTCTGTGGTTGATGTTTGATTGGTCACAGATCAATACCTGGATCAATGGTAACTAATAGCCTTGGATGGGTATCTCAATTTAAAGAATCAGGAAGATAAATCAGGATTAAACTCGAGTTTAATGATGCTTAAAAGTTTTAAGCTTCTGATGCAATATTGGTCATGGCATGTTCAGTTGGAAAACTACACGATCCAACGAACATTTGATCCCGAGTTTATAGAATCCAAGTCAATTAAAAAGGTAACAATAAATTACATGATTTGGTATTTAATCATATTTTCTATCAGATTTTATATTTATAATGGTTTTAATTCTCATTGTTCAATCAATTTGTTGGGATGTTGATCAGTACACTGGTATACTATACTTTACTAGAAATATAATTTTTTGAATGTTTTATATTCAGAAAACTGTTATAGACATCGATCTCAACATCAACTCAAAAAGGAAGGAAGAGGATCATAAATCTCAAACATCATCATCCAAGAGGAGAAAAATCTAGAAAAAATATTAATTGAACAATCGTGTCTCATATTAATTGTATCTATTTTATATTGTTTTAAATTGAACAACCATATATCTATTGGTAAAGTAAACTCTTTTATATATGCATACTCCATTTTATATATATTTGATTTGATATATATTTTATTAATAGTAGTGGTACTGATTATGTATATTAATGAACTATTAAGAGCACTAGCATTGGATTCATCAAATTCATCTTCAAAATTTGATGAAAAGTACATATTTTCCATAAATGTAATACCTTCACATCTATAATCCCACATTGGATTAGCCATTGGATTCATCAAAATAATAATATAATATTATTTTTTTAATAATAATATTTTTATTTTTTTTCATATTTTATAATCACACTAATCATATGTTAATTAATAATTTAATTTGATTATTACATTATTATTACAAGATGGTTGGAGATTAAATGTGAATAGAAAAGACCTTTGAAGATTAAAAGTGAATAAAAAATAGATTTGATGAGTGAATAGTAGCCCTTCAAATTTGAAGAAACCTATAGATTTACTGTAGCTAAAAGTTTCACATTTATGTCTTTAGCTAATCCAATGCAGCTCTTTTTTTATGAGATTCATCAAATTTTGCATTTGGCTAGGCTTTTGATGAAGCCAATGCCAATACTCTTAGAGTTATCAAATTCAATATAAATAATGGTCCGCGCATTGCGTGGGTTATATGCTCGTAATAATAATAATAATAGGGCAGTGCTAAGGCCACCGAGAGTGGATCCTAACATGTATGCATTTTTTAATCCAATTAAATATTTTTAAAAAAATTCACAACATCATTTAAAAATACTTACTTAATTATTGAATAAATATAAAAATGAATCAGGACTCATTGTCGATAGAAATCATCAGGATCCATAGCATTTTTCATAATAATAATAATAATAATAATAATAATAATAATAATAATAATAATAATAATAATAATAATAATAATAATAATAATAATAATAATAATAGTAATGTATGGTAGGGATGGCCATACAACTAGTTGTAAGGAGTGCATATAACCTGAAAATGGCCCTCCACATATCCTCTCAAGGCCAATCCTCTTCCTCGAGGACCTCAATAGAAAATTGGTCTAGAATCTGGAAGCTGCCTATCACTAGTTCTGAAAAACTTTTCTTATGGAAGGCTAGCCACAACGCCCTACCTACAAAAGCCAACTTTAAGAGAAGGAAAATCATAGAAGATTCTTCATGTCCCATTTGCAGCCAAGGAGAAGAAACAATAGAACATGCCCTATGGGAGTGTCCTGCAGCCAACGATGTGTGGAGTTTCTGCTCTAGGCACTTTCAAAAGAAAACATCCTCTCAAACATCCTTTAAAGATTTGGTTCTTGGGCTGCTAGCAGCATATGACGAGGACATCCTAGTTGAATTTGCAGTTGTGATCTGGAAATTGTGGAAGAGAAGAAATGACTTCATTTTCCAACAAAATTCACAAATCCACTCACTTTAACACTCCAGTCAAAATAGAAAATGGATCAATTGAGCAATCTGCACTCCCACAGCCAACCTCACCCTCTCACAAGTCAGACCACAATTCCTCATTGGGAGCCTCCCCCTCCAGGTACCTACAAGATTAATTGGGGTGTTTGCATTCAAAACACAAGCTGCACATGTGGAGTTGGAGTAGTTATCCGAGACTGTGATGGCCACTTTATTGCAACCATGAGGATGAAAAGGCCTTTATTTCCAAACCACCACCTTGGTGAATCAACTGCAGCACAACAAGCTGTTCTTTTGGCCGCAAACATCGGACTCCAACAAATCATCCTTGAAGGTGGTGACCTGCAGGTGGTGCATGAGATTATAGGCACTAAGGAAAACTAGGCTCCTGCTGGCCTTCTATCCATAGATACTAGAACCCTACTCACCCAATTTAATTCCTGGTCTGTTCAATATGTCAGCAAAGCATCCAATGTGATTGCTCAAACACTAGCTAAACATGCTCTTCATATTGATACTGTCATTATAGACCTTGAAGATATCCCTGCATGTATTGGCCATTTGGCCCATATATAATGAATACTATTACAAAGTTTCATAAAAAAAAAAAAAAAAAAGAGCCACCCACCCGTTGTTGTGGGGTGGCTAAGGAGCTGGCCTTCCAAGTTTTTGTTTTCTAAAACTGTTTGTTTATGACTTGATTTTTTTTTTAGGTTATTTTTTAATTTCATGTGAATTTAGAAATTGATGTCCAATATGGCATTAGTAATAAAGTAAAATAAAAGGATATTATGTCTAATATTGTAATACGACATTTTCTTGTTTATTTCATCGACAAACATTACAAATTACACATACCTACTTATTGAAAGAAATACACACACTGAGATAAACCAAATTTACTTGGCTGAGTTTTTATAAGGGAAAGATATACAGAAAGGACGACCCCATAAAGGAAATTAACAAACTCCTTTGGTTCGTTAAAATAATCGCGCCTAAGATGTGCTGCCCATACCGTCCATCTGGAGGAATAAATTTTGTACATTCACGTTGTGGCAGAGGTCTGAGTAGAGAAAACCATGGAAACTGGTATCATTATTATAAAGCAGCCTTTTTAAGAAACTTTCCCTGTCCTCATTGCTCAAACCAATAATTCGTAGAATATGTTTCTGTTCGAGATGAAGTGCATCTGCAGGAGACTTAATCAGGCAATGCAAGAGAGCAGCATAAGACGTGATTTCATAGCCCTTCCTCGGATCACAATGCTCAAATGCGATGAGGTTTCTAAACAAAGATTCTGTGTTCTCGTCTATATCTATTGCTGGCATTTTCATTTTGCCATCTTCGAACTTTACATCGAGGAAGTTTCCTCCGACTGGAGCACGAAAGAAACCAACTCCAAAGTTCAAAAGCTCCGTCACGGACTTAATTGGTATCCCCTTTGGGTGTACGGAGCTTGCAGGCGGAGATTCAGGCCGTTTTATAGTGCATGATGCAACTAAATAGTTTCGGAAGCAATCGAGTAAATGCTTGTGTGTTCCAAGCCTATTGCACCGGTGCTTGTCGTTATTGAATATTCCGTACTCCTTAAAAGGAATGGTAACAAGATCATCAAGTAGGGAGTTCAGGTACTCAATTGTTGTTGAGTTGGTCATGAGGTTGAACAAACAGACGAGCACGCACCAAGGAAGTTGATTCTCAAGTAGAAGCAAGTCTGCTACTATTTTCCTTGGCATCCATGACGTTTTGAACACGGGATCATGCCCTCCTTTTAGTTCCATCGATATTTCTCGAAAATATCTTTCCGAATATCCGAGCTCTAATCCTTGATATCTATCCATATATCTGCATTCTTCATATCTTTCCAGCTTATCTCTGTCCTTATATCTAAAGAGGAATTCAAGGATAAAGCAACCATCAATCACCATCATCTCTATGAATTCGTCTCTTCTAAGATCACCCACTTCTGAATAGCATTTACGGCAATCCTGCTCAATGCTTTCGATGGCTTCTACCAAGCTCTTCAATTCCGTACTTCTTGTTCGTTTGAGGAGGCATTTCAAATACCATAGCTTATTATTTTCCATTTCTTGCAGCTGCGTATTGTTGCGGTGAAATGGACCGATCGAAACTACCTCCGGCGTGAAAGCCTTTTCATTATCCCTGCGTAGCATATTTGGCACTTTAAATATGGAACACTGAGATGGTGGTGGTAGATATTGGACAAGCTTTCCTTGAATGGAAGATGCAATTCCTTCTGCATCCATAATCTGGGTTGAATTTTGATTGCTTCTGTTGGAATCTGCCATCAGATGTTCTTGGCAATCCAAAATAGTTGAGGAATCTACTTCAGTAATCAATAAATAAATAAAAACAGCTAGGAAGATTATTTGGGGCGTTCTCTATATACGACTAACAAAATTACAGCTTGAAACCATATTCAACTAGTTATCCTTCAAGAGGTCTTTAGTACCTCTTTGCAATGAAATTCAAACTTTCTATCAACAAAAAAAGAAGTTATCCTTCAAAGTTTGTGTTTATACGTATCAACCTAAGTAATACAAGTGCACAGCCAAAGAGCAATGCAGGTGCACAGCCAAAGAAAATTCAGTACTCAGCCACATGCATCCACCTCAGCCACATGTAACCGTTTATTTCCTTTTATATTATTTTCTCATATTTGTACTGATATCTATATAAAGAGACACACACACTGTAAACAGTACATAGTGGAAATTACGTACGTACCTGATGATATTGGAGGAGGATTTCTTGATGGCGAGTGCTGTTGGGGAGGGCTAGACGTTCATGTTGATGTGGAGTGGGATGAGGCCATTTGTTACCCTGAAAGTGCATATCAAACTTCATTCAAATCTAGTAACAAAAAGCGGGAAAAGTAAAAACATTGACAGAGAGAGGACCGGAGAAAGGGACTAGCCGGCAAGGGCGAAGGACAGTCAAGTGAATGAAGACAGAAACAAAAAATACAAGACGTGACGAAACGGAAAAGAAAAAGCAACTCACAATAGGAAATGTGAAAAGACTTGTTAGCTATGGGATTCAGACTTCACTGAGAGAGAGAGAGCGAGAGAGAGATCTACTTCGGAGAAGATCGGTGATTGCTTGGCTTTATAAGCATCACTTTTCCAAATGACGTGACTATCACAAACTTGGAAACCGAACATTCCTAACGTTAAAAAGTATTCTTATGTCTTGCGTGTCTAATTTCATGTTTTTTACTCCTTTTATTATTAAAATTATTATTATTAATTCTATAAATGTTTGTCTTTCCTTTTTCTTAAAAAAAGTAAATAAATAAAATTGTGAAACGTTTGAAGAAAATTCGTCATAATTGTGCTTACCTATGTGAAGTACATGCTCGGATTAATCAAATAAGCAAGGGCCCTATCTTAAAGGCTTGTAACATCCCATACATATAGAGATGAGCACCCGGCACCCAGTACCCAGCTGAATGTACAAAGAGATTAATTTGAACAAAAATGTTCATTCCATTTCAAAATTGAACACGTTAGAACTTAATTCTTAAATAATTTTAATTATTTTTAGTCGACTAACAAGAAGATTTTTAAAATTATTTTATACGTACGCAAACAAATATTATGCATAAATTTTAAATATATATTTCCCTCAATTTGGAAAATCACGGTTCTTTTTTTTTTTTTTAAATTATCGTTCTTAATTTCTATACATTCACACAGAGAACATGCAGACAAAGAGATCATGCGAAAAAAATATAAAAGTTGATCTATTTAAAGTTTGATAGAGGTAGAGATATATATATATATATATATATATATATATATATATATATAGATTGAGTTGGGGTTTGGATGTCCCTCTAGTGCAAGCAATCTTTGCTTAAAGAGATCAGGTTAGCCCCAGGAATAAAGCTAAGGACAAGGCCACAGTGTGATGGGTTTAAGTTAAAAGGACATCTACCGCGCTTGCCCACAATGCCAAAGCACCACCTTTAACATGTTACACGACGTGGGATAGAGCCACGGGAGGCCAGTGGTGGCACAGGGGCACGAGGGTGCAAGAGACAGGGGAACAAATGGGGACATCACACAAAGAAAACAAAATGAAAGAATTCATTCTGAGGACCTCGCCTAGTGAAGGAACAAACCAGTGAATGAAGTTGTCGCCCCCCTTTACACCATCGTTGTCGCCCAGATGAGAAAGTAAATGTGTACAAAATTGTGTATTGTTGTTGGATACTTTGAATATTGTAATATTCAAACCTAAAGTGTTGTCATGTTTTCAGACAGTTTGGATTGCTATGTTTTCAATATTCAAAATATCAATGATGGCAACAAAATTATTTAATGACCAATCCCATCCCATCTCATCTCCACCAATCTCATGAACATGATCAATATCCAACGTCATGCCAAAATAGAGTTACATGGATGAAGTTATGAAATACATGAACCAATTCATTTTAGCATAGTCAAAATGCCCAAGAAATACAATGTCTTCTCATCTCTCAAAATAATCAAATGCGGCAGTCTACAATGCCTTCTCATCAATCCTTAACAAGACCATGATATTGGAAGTCCAACTGCAAGTAGTTTGAAACATTGCATAAAAATCATGCAAAACTTCTCATTACTTGTTCAGAATAGAAGCAAAAGGGAATAGTAACAACATTTACCTGAGAAATAACACTTTGTTCTGTAACAGGCAGTTGCGAAACAACACTTTATTGTGTGCCAGACACTATTACTTAATCTGTTGGGTTTAATACATCTTCCGAACATGCAGTTGCCTACATTTGAATGAATAAACCAATTAAATAACTTAAAAATAAATGTTTGCATATATAAAAATCACATTATTTAAATATTCCAACATTTTTCCTCTGTTGCTTGCCATTGGCCTTTTTGTTTTTATTTTGCAACTTTTCTATTGTAGGTTGTCTCCTCTTCGATGGGGGCCTCCCTTTGCCTCTAACAACGCAAGGACTCAACACTTTTTTCGAACTTCCAGTTTTGGCAATAATGGATGTATGAGAGTACTTGCAACTGTGGTCTGGGGTTTTGATTTAGTGTAAATCAAATTCATTGTTTGTAACTTTTGTGTCATGTCAAGGGGATTATCTTCGCTTTCTGCTGCATTTGTAGCTAATTTGTAACATATTTTTTTTATCAAGCTAGAGTACCAACCAGCAACTGGTTTATTACTCAAGTCATCGTAACTGCCTCAAATGAGAGCATATCTATGTTTAATGTCCTTCATCCACCAATTCATAATGTACTTTTCCAGCATCACTCAGACATTGTGAACAGTAATTACACATAAGACACCATCAACCAAGATTGTATTAATCTTGGCCTTACAATCGGTCTTCGTTGTTGGGCGTGGTTTAGAAAGGTTGGTAATACGTTTCATTGCCTTACCACTACGAGCACAGCCAAGTGTTACATATCTAACACTCCCATCATCTTCCCTTTTACTTCTTTGGGTCATTATGCTGAATCCAATCTTCTCCTATATTACTTGTAGTAGTAAATGAATTCTTTCTTAATTTTAAAAAACATCCCCAGCGTTGGCTCTGAAACTCCTACATCATCATTTCCCGACGTTGGCTTTGAGATCTCATCATCATCATTTTCCGGCATTGGCTCTAAAGGCACATCATCATCATCATCATCATTCCCCAGCACTACACCATGATCATCAGTTACTTCCTCATCATTTCTAACATTTGGGGTATCCATATAATTACTGTTTTCGGAAAAAAAACAGCAATCGCCTAGTAGATGTGCTTTCTTACCCTTTCTCCATCAAGAACAATCTTTACACTTGCAAGCAAAGTAAATTATTTAATTAAATAAGTACTCAAGTTAGGCAAGGAAAAGACAGCTTTTTTACGCTTACAATGGCAATCTTAGAGCACAATATCAACAAAGCTTTATACTTTCAACTGAGCAACCCACTATTGTTTAAATTAATCACCCAAACTCCATGGCAAAACCCAAACTCCACGTTTCAACTTCTCTATTGTTTTGCACATTAATCGGGCTCCTAAAGAATTCTAAGTAGATGGCTACCCACGGTTCTAGGTCAGGCAATCGAGCAACCCACTATTGTTTAAATTAATCTCCTAAACTCCATGGCAAGACCCAAACTCCACGTTTCAAACTCCATTGCAAAACCCAAAATACTCGACAGCAAAACCCAAACTCCACTATTGCTTTGCACATTAATCAAGCTCCAAAGACATAAATTAACATGAAGAAAAGTATCAAAATAATATGAAAGGAGAATAAACAAAAGAAAAACCTTGAGGAAAACAATGGAACAATGGAGCTATGCTTTGTGTCAATGGTGACCAAGGAGGTCGTCTGCAGTGGAGTATGTGACTCCGTCGATGGTGGAGGTGGTTTTTCTGTCGATGGTGGAAGAGATTGGGTTGTGGTGGTCGATGATGCTGCAAATCTACTGGGGCGCACGGCAGAGGCGAAAACAATATTCTGCAGTTTCAAATGTTTTGGTTTAGGTTGTAGAAGAAATAAGGGGTAATGTAGTCAATTCAAGCCTAAAAATGGGGACAATTTGGTCATTTCATACATTGCGTCTGCAATACAGTCCTCCTTGGAGGACTTTATATAGCACGACTCTTGGGGAAAATGGAATTGAGGAGAACCCTAGGAGAGTAAGTAAAGAAGTGGGCTTATGTGGGCCGTAAGTAAATAAAGAATGAAAAGGGCTCCTGCAAGCAGATGGGACACATGTTGAAGACTAGATGCAATCATGGGCTGGCTTTGTTTGCACTTTTAGTTTACCTGATGTAATAGCTGAAGGGCCCATAGGCCTTTAACATAGAAGGGTAGTTCAGTAATTTACTTTTACTAGCATAAGAAGTATGTCTCTAACGGAGTTAGTTATCAGTTTCCAGAATATTCTAAGTTTGTTTCTAAATTTGGAGGAGCCTCCCTCGAAGCAGGCCTTCGTTTACACAATTTTAGTGATCAATACATTTCATCATCTTCTTCTTTACATTTTTATTCCAAATTCTAGTTGTTACAAGGTGGTACCAGAGCCCCTGATCCTCTTACTGCCATGGCTAAAGGTACACGGTTTACCCAGCTCTAGGAAGGATTCCACTCTTTCAAGAAAACCATAGAAAACCAATGAAGCAAACTGAATCTCAGTTTACCACTATCAGTGTCAAGATTCAGGTTGTGAGACACCAAATGGAAACCCTGATAAACCAAATGTCTTCTATGGCATCAGGTTTACAAAATAAAAGTGCACAAAAGTCATCTGGACCCAGTCATAATGGAAACCCCAGTAATAATGACCAGATGGTCCTACACACAGGGAGGGTCTACCCGAGAGCAATAAGGCTGGATTTCGCTACATTTAACGGTGAGGATCCACATGGATGGCTGTATAAGGTAAGCCAGTTTTCCTCCTTCCATAATACTCTACCTCAGCATCGTTTGAGACTTGTAGCTTTCTATATGGAGGGCAAGACCCTTGTATGGTTTCAAGACCTAGATGAATTTGGTGTGTTGTCTTCTTGGGATGAGTTTGTGAAGGTTTTGTTAATTAGGTTTGGGCCCAGTAGTTATGATGACCCCATGGAGCAATTGACTAGACAAAGGCAAGTGGGGACAATTAAGGAGTATAAGGCTCACTTTGAGACCTTATCTAACAGACTAAGGGGATTATTAGAACAATACAAACTAAGCTATTTTTTGAATGGATTATAGGATGACATCAGGCTGACGGAGCGCATGTTTAACCTAAACAATCTCATATCTGCCTATGGCCTTGCAAAAATTCAGAAAGAAAATGTCTCCCTACACAAAAGTTCACTCCCAAAATTCACAACCCTCACCACTTTGAGCTAGCATCCTTAAAACTCAACCCCAACCACCCAAACCCTGAACAACCCAAGCCCTATGGAAGCAATAGTACCTGTCCACAAAATCAGCCCAACCCAAATGAAGGATAGGCATGAACAAAGGCCTATGTTACCATTGTAACTCAAAATGGCATCCAGGCCATAGGTGCCAAAGTCCCAAACTACACCTAATTGAAGAAGTGTTGGATGATATGAACTTAAATGAAGAACCAACACACACTATCATAGCACAAAAGGAATGTTTGGACTTGACTAAAACTGAAAAGGACTCTGAAATTTCCTTACATGCCATAATAGGCTCTCTCAATCCAAGAACCATGCAGGTGAAAGGAAAAATTGGCAGCCATGGGGTGACAATTTTAATTGACTAAGAAAGTACTCACAACTTCTTGGATTCTGCCACTCTATCTCGGATTCCCCTATTAGTTATAACTGAAGAAAGAGTGAAAGTGAAGGTGGCAAATAGTGACCAGATTGAGAGTGTAGGGAAAGTGAGGGGAGTCAACATTAACATCTAAGGAGTGGTTTTTCTGGTGGATATGTACTTGCTAGATTAGGCAAGTTGTGACATGACTTTAGGGGTTCAATGGCTGCAAGGGTTAGGCTCCATTCTCTGGAATTTCTAGGAATTAACAATGCAATTCAATAATAACAAAGTGGTTGTGATACTAAAGGGGCTTAGTGTGAACAACTAGCTAGAAGAGGGCTCAATGCACAAGTCTAACAGTAGGGAAAATAAGGGATGTTACTGTAGTTAATTGAAGAATCACCATAATAGCAAGGCCAACCTATATCTGAGCCAATACAAAAATTACTAAACACTTACCCTGATATATTTTCCACCCCAAAAGGCCTACCCCCTATTTGTACTGATGACCACACTATAACCCTCCAACTAGGCACTAAACCTATTTCTGTTAGACCATATTTTTATCCTTATTTTCTGAAGTATGAAATTGAAAGAATTGTGAAGGAATTGTTGGATTTAGGAGTTATTCGCCCTAGCCAAAGCCCCTATTCATCCCTATGTCTTTTGGTGAGAAAAGAGGATGGTACATGGCGGTTGTGTGTGGATTACAGGGTGCTAAACAGTGTCACTGTGGATCCTCTAAAATTAAGTCCCTCTAGGATTTAGATGGAGAGATGCAGTCACTAATGAAGAAATTTCATGATGGAAAGTTGCCACTCCAGTATGTTGTTAAGGATGGAGTCTTGTTCTGTAAAAAATAGAATTTATATCCCTGCCAACCTAGCTTTCATTGGCAAGGTCTTACAGTTGGTGCATAGTAGGCCTATGGGGATCATCTAGGTTTTGATAAGACACCGCATAGACTAACTAGGGATTTTTACTAGCCAAGGTTAAAAACAGATCTAACAGCTTTTTTGAAAAGCTGTGACAACACCCTTCCAAGAGGGCTTCTGCAGCCTCTCCCGATACCATCCAGCCCATGGACAGATATATCCATGGACTTTGTGAAAGGGTTACCTAATTCTCATGGGTTTAATGCTTTGTGGGTGGTGGTGGACTAGTTTACAAAATATGCACATTTTATACCTATATCACATCCTTACACAGCTATGGTGGTGGCACAGTTATTCATGAAGCATGTGTTTAAATTACATGGAATGCCCCATTCCGTTGTCTCGGATTGAGACCCTACATTCACAAGAAAATTTTGGAGGGAATTGTTCTCTATATAGGGTGTTCAGTTGGCCTTCAGCACTGCCTACCATCCCAAACTGATGGTCAGACATAGGTAGTGAATAAGTGGGTCGAGAACTGCTACGTCAATGATAACCCTAAGGATTGGTCTAATTGGGTTGCCTTGGCCGAGTGGTGTTACAACTCAAACCAACATGCATCAACTAAAGTTACCCCTTTGAGGCACTTTATGACTATAAGCCCCCAAAACTGACTAGCTACATCACAAACACAGCAAGGGTGGGAGAAGTTGAAATTACGTTGCAGCAAAGAGATAAAATTTGACACCTGTGAAACAACATTTAATTAGAGCTCAGGAAAGGATGAAGAAATATGCAGACAAGAAAAGAAAGGAGCAACATTACCAGGTGGGAGATTGGGTCTATCTACGACTGCATCCATACAAACAATCCTCGGCTCATCAAAGATAAAGCCTTAAACTTGCTCCTCGCTACTATATGCCCTTCCAAATCCAACAAAAGATCGGAGAAGTAGCCTACCACATCCAACTTCCCAGCACAGCACAAATCCACAATGTCTTCCACGTATCTTAGTTAAAAAGGAAGCTAGGTCATAACATCAACCCCTTTACCGACCCTTCCACCAGTCAATTCTAAGGGGGTTTTTAAGCCAGTTCCAGAGGTAATCATCCCATGAAGAATGAGAAAGGTAAAGAACAGACCTTTCGTGGAGCTCTTGGTGCGATGGTAGGGACAAATGATGGAGGAAGCCTCCTGGGAACATATCACCAGCTATGCAAAGATTTCCCTCACCTTGTGGGCAAGGTTTTCTTAGGGAGGGGAAATCTGTTACCCGACGTGGGGCAGGGCCATGGGAGGCCAGTGGTGGCACGAGGGCATGAGGATGCTAAAGGCAAGGGATCAAGATGTGCGTAGGTGAATTGGGGATAATGGGATCAAAGAGAACCCTAGGAGACTAGAGTAAAAAAGTGGGCTTATGCAAGCAGATGGGACACGGCTTGCAGACTAGATGCAATCGTGGGTTGGCTTTGTTTGCACTTTAAGGCCTCGTTTGTTTTTGGAGATGAGATAAAAACTTTTAAGATGAGATAAATTATTTATTTTATTTTGTATTGAAATTTGAAAAAGTTATAATGATTAGGTGAGAAAAAATGAGATGAATTTGAAAAAATTGAATTATTTATTTTATTTTGTATTGAAATTAAGAAAAGTGTAATGATAAAATTGAGATGAGATGAGATGAGAGTTTTCTAAAAACAAACCAGGCCTTAGTTTACCTGATGTAATATAGCTTAAGGGCCCATAAGCCTTTAATATAGAAGGGTAGTTTAGTAATGTACTTTTACTAGCATAAGGAGTCTGCCTTTGATAGAGTTATCAATTCCCAGAATATTCTAAGTTTGTTTCTGAATTTGGAGGAGCCTCCCTCGAAGCAGGTCTTTGTTTATACAATTTCAATACAGCGATCAATACATTTAATCACAATCTTCTTCTTTACATTTTTATTCCAAATCCTAGCTAATAGCTATTACAAAAGCCTGCATGCACACCCCCTGGCCTCCCTCTCGCCTAGCCTGCTGACAATCCACCTCAACCAATTACATTTCTCTCAACCAAAAAACTAAAATAAATAAGAATAATATTACTATGTCCTTTCATTTTGACTATTTATGTATTTAATTTTTTTTACTTAATGGTTAAAGAAGTGACTATTAATATATTGGTATTTTTTTATTTATCTAAAAATATTTAAATCTGTTTAAAAAATGTTTGAAAGAAAAAAAGAAAAAAAAATGACAATTTATACTAGGAGACAAACCAAATAGGCAAATTAAGGATGCATGGTAGCACTAAACTAAGTACAACTGATCCTCTATGTCTATAAAGCGATGTATCAAGTTATTTCAAATTTAAAAAATAATAAAAAAATTTACAATATTTATTGTTCATTATTTAATGATATTAAAAAATAATAATAATTGTTTTAGACTTATTTTTTATGTATCTTTCTATCATGCAAAAAGACTCTCAAATTCGTGTAAAAAGTCGCGACAGTATTGTTTGCGTACTATAATTACTTTCAAGCTTTCAACGCTTTATGGTTATAAAAATAATTAAAAATTAATATTTTATTAGTATCATTCGAACAACTTAAGTTAATATACTAAATGTGTAAATAAATATCTTTTTTATTAACAAAAGGATATTAAGAGCAGAAAATGAGAATCACATATACGTCTCGTAATCATGGGGATCAGCCGAATAGACTTTTGGCTATTAGAATATCTCTCTTTTCTTCGTGTACAACAAGAAGATTGAAGATCTTCTTACATTTTAATTAGCATATGTGTATGAGTAATTACACATGTACAATTTATTTTATAATTATTTATATAATGATGTTTTTAATTAGAGGTGTTTACATAAACAATATTATTTTTATAAATTATTTTACAGAAATACCTTCAATTAAAATAAAATTATATATATATAAAATAATTCCAGTTTGGACTCTTTTATCTATATAAAAGAAACAATATTTACAGTCTTATATAAGTACTATGCACTTTTTAAGAAAATAAATAAATTTGAAATTTATATAAAAATTAATTTTTTTTATAATAATGAACTCATTTCTTTTAAAATAAATACACAAATTTTCAAACGTTAAGGCACTGTATATAGAATTAGTTTCGTACAATCAGATTGGACATGCAATATGCGGATTGTACTTTTCTTCTCCAAAACAAAAAGAGAAATGCTACTCCATACATGGATCACGACTGGAAATTCCGACAGTGAAAGTTAATCCTACACTGTGACGAAAAATGTGTTTTTGAATGATGTGATTAGACTGAGTACTTGGTCAGTAATAATTTGGTTCTTTGGAGGAGGTTCAATGATAAGAGTGTATGATTTTAAAGTAGCTGTCCTAAGTCCCTGCATCTGATTCGTGAGTGAAGTCTGAGCGTAGCGAAACTGAAAATAAAATACTAAAAATTAGATTCAAGCAAAAAAAATTCTTGGCGAGTTGGTCTACATAGAATGTAGAGGTTCGATGTAGAGTCGAACCTTGTGAAGCACAAAAAATGCTTAATTAGTCCACAAATAGATCTGAAAAATGTAACTTTAAGTTTAATATGATATGTTAAATTATAAAATATTTTTTTGTTATAAAATAGAAGAATATTATTGTATCAAACTGTATATGTTAACGTCGTATTTCGTACGCCTTTAATCCAATTCTAACAACTCGGGTCTTCTAGATTGGGTCCTACAAACAAGAAGAAGACAATGAGGATGGAGGCTTTCGTGAGGTCAAGAGTCTCCGATACTTAAGTCAGTATCTTCTTTTGGAAGTTTGTATATTACGTAATAGAGTCTAGAGAAAGCTTCTTCGTACCTGGAGTTTGCTATTTATACTAGGATCTTGGGTGAGACAGATCGTGTTTGTCTCTATGGGACCCATGTCCTTTCAGCTGTTCACTCTGTCAAGACTCTTTAATGCAGCGTAGCGTCTGAGGACAGCATCATTAATGCAGCATGGCTTCATGGTTTACTTTATTCTAAAGACTTCTCCTTGTAGCCTTTTTTTTGTCTGCTGTTAGGAGATCAGGGGGAACCCTTACATTTATGTCTGCCTAGTATCACAAGTCCCCGTGAGTGGGGCGTCGTGGGGAGGTGTCAGGTCAGCGTGTCCTATCAGTCCTTACTGTCCGTTTACCTTTTGAGTAGATTACTTTACAGGCGGGGTTTTGTCCTTGGGCAGAGTACTTAGAGGCCTACCAATCCAATTCGGGGATACTTCCTAGTTTCGATCAAGCTTGGCTAAGGAGTCTCACTGCCCATTGGCCTTTGTTGGGTGCCTCGCAGGCTTATGGGAGAGGGAAAAATTCTCTTACAGTTATCCCACCAATTCCTATCGGACCAGTCCAATGGGAATTATTTCCTTTGCCTTGGTCCTTGCTTTGCTATCTCTTCGCGATTGCAACTATGGGATCCCTTTTCCTGAGATGGGAGGTCGCGAGTCCCCTCAACTTCCAAGTGTTGTGTCTTCGACCTTCAGTCATACTCAAATGGCTTTTTCGTCATTTTACGTTGATAACAGTTCACCTCCAGCCTTTATGACCACTTTTATTGATGGTTCGTCTTTGTATTCAATCGCATCCTTTTAGTTCCTTCATCATTCGATACGCGCCGTGGGTATTGTGCGTTGTTGTCGACTTCGTTGGGTGCATGTGCCCCTACTGCCTCGTGTTGCCAACCATCGCGTAGGTATATTTAAGGTCTTCCCCCAGCAATGTTGGGGTTTACTTTGGCCCGTCTCTTTTCTTCAAAATATCTTGCATTCTTTTCTTCTTCTCCCAAACTTCCCTCTCTGTGTTAAACCCTTTGTGCTTCTACTCTTCCACATCCATCATCAAATGTCTCCCAAGATTTCCTCACGTCCTTCCAAACCTGCCAGGTCTTCCGACTCCACTCACGTTTTCGAGGAACAGGATGGCTCTGAACCACAGGAGTATACTGGTTTTTCATTGCGAGCGTTGGAGGAGGCAGGCGCCGATTATCCTGACCTCTCGGCGCGTGAGTTCCTCCTCACTCACAATCTCTTGAGGCAGGGCAGCAACATTTGCAACTTCAGGTCGATCCAAGCGTTGGTTCGGCTGGAACTGTAGTATAACAAAGTGAAGGGGTGGAGTCATCGCTTCTTCTTTCTGTCGGACAAGGTATTAGAGTTTCCCATTGGCTAGGGCGAGGATAGCCTGGGCGAGAGCCCATCCAGACAATATCTTTTCGGAGGCTCTGTTGGGTGAGGGCAACCTTTGCCCATACTTCCCCCCCCCCCAGGGGCCAACTTACGTTTTGTTGACTTGTCCATTCCGGTGAGGGCGGTCACTCGTCAAGTCGCGGGCATCCCCCTAGCCCACTGGTGAAAGGGAAGGGAAGAGACCCCGGAGCATGTCCCTCCCCACTCCTTTGGGTGTTCTTCTGTGGAAGTGCTCATTATTCGGCTGGAGCCATCGCCACCAATGAAAGTGAGGGTGACCGCTCCTCTTCCTCGCGTCGTGCCCTTGCACCAAGCTTGGGCCGATATTCCGAGCACCCAGCTCTCACAGTTAGCCCCTAGGATTATTCCAGAGTCTGTTCCCGCAACCCCACCGGGCAATGCAGGGGTTGCGAGCTTTCTCTTCGGGGAGGAGCCCCGAGTCACGCCCTTTTCCATTGGCCTCGACCTCGAGCTGGTTCCTTTGCCCCTGCCTGATGAGCATCTTGCCGGGGAGGAGGAATTCCTTGAGCGTGTTTCTATCCTGGAGTCTCCCATACTTTAAAGCTAAAGTTGTCTCGACCGGAGGCGAGGTAGTGAGGGTCGTTGCTTGGGCCAATGGAGTTCTTGCGGATGCATCAATTGTATACTCAACAATATTTGGCAATTTATATAGGATTTCCAGCATGCATTATCAACTCAGCAATTTCCAGCAATTAACATATAGATTTTCAGTAGTTTAGAAATGCCATCACAATCAATTAATATAGGCTTATTCATTGGCCACTGGCGTGGGCCAGCATGCATGATGCTAAAAGAAGCTTACTCTCCAACATATAATATATATGCATCCTTAATTTTTTGTGTCCAATCAGGTTTTTGTTTTCTTTTCCACTTTCATCACCTCATGAGAAGAAGATTCCGCTTAGATCATTATGGTCTACATGTGGTTTTTTTAACTCTTGCATGGGTTTTGTTTTAATGGTCATGTATATCTAATTCTCTCTGATCTCTTGCATTTCATTCATTCTTTATAATGATGAAGAACCAATACTCATGAGATGGAACGGGTTAAAGTGAAAGAAAATACATGTCATGTTATATATACCTATTTCTCACTAACGTTACAAAGCTAAGCTGATGAATCTGTCGATTTTGAAAGCATGTTCTTATTCATGTTTTGAGAGTGCTTGATGATCTCGACCTTCACCAAAATCTTGCACACACAAGCCTCATGAAAGTTTGAATAGTAAGACTTTATTTTTGTGTTGAGCCATGATATATATAGACACATGGATGCAAAAGTAATTCACTGCAAATTCATTATACGTGCATGACTAGTAAAATGATTTTTTGCCTTTCGTTTCTCGAAAAAATAGTTGTATCTCAAATATTTCTGTTTTGGATTACTTATAGTTAAAAATATAATCACATGAAACTCTTAAACTAATTAAAGTGGGAAAACAGTTTACGTAAAACCTAAATTAATTTAGGGGTTTTGGTATGGGTGGGTTGTTTTATAAAAAAAAACCCCAAACATAAAACAACACCGTTTTATCAAATGTTTTATGATTGGGGTTTTTTTTTCTATAAATACATATATATTTATAATATAAATATACATTATAGCAGGGTGGGAGAAAATCGGGGCGGGGTTGGGCCTTCTCCGTCCCCCACTACCACTGGAGGGCCAGATGCGGGCAGAGCCACCTACTCCCCACCCTGCCAATGCAGGGGCTGGGCAGCGGGGTATGGGGCCTCACTGCCCACCCCTGTGAGAAAGTGCCTGCATTGTACCACAGTGTAAATTGTAATTTTTTTCTTCAGATATTTTTTAACCCCTTCAAATATTTTAAAAAAATTACAAACTCATTAAAAAACACTTCCTTAAAAGAAACGATATCGGTCACTTTTGGGGGCATCCTTCTTGATTCTCCAAGCATTTTCCGTTTTCAATTGCCATTTTGGTCTACTATTCATTCTAATGGTGTGTTTTCTTTTCGGTATGAAAATAGTGTGAAGTTTTTAGATAAAATAAAATAAATAAATGTGTATATTCTTGAAAATTTTCCGAATAAAAAGAGTTGTTTTTACTAGTTGAGTTTTGAGCTCAACCACTTGTACAAAGTTTATTCGAGTTATACGACGATCAGTTGGGCTGTTGAATCCCTGAAAAGATAAGTCAAGAGGAGGTTTGTTGCATCGATTCATTTGAAACTTTGTAAACCGTAGAAGGATTGAATCTCCTTAAAGAGAACGAGATTTTCATGCCTCAGTTCTAACTGATTTTGCCTGAATTTTAATACATGGTAATTTTTATTTTATTTTATTTTATTGTGTATTTCATTAATAGTACTTATAATTTTTACTCACGTACATAATAATACGTGCGACATGTTAATTATTGATATGTTAAAAATTATAAAATTAGAAACTTATATTAAAAAACTAATAAATAATAAAAATATATCTTATAAGTAAAATTGTAAGTATATAGCACCATTCTTAGCTAATTAGTTAGATATATGTTTTATTATGAAATAAAAAATAAAACAAAAACAAAATCTCATGTGCATCCAATGCCCTCTTCCCATAAATAGTGTCTTCTTCATGGAAGGTATGACCAAAAACATTATGCAACGCCATGCCACTTGCCCATTGGGCCATTCCCATGCTCAGCAGTAGATTATTTATCAGATAATGTTTTCAATCCCAATTCTTTTATGGGTATGATCACTTCAAATTCTCTCTCTCTCTCTCTCTCTCTCTCTCTCAAAAAAGGATCTGTATATGGCTTTCTTTGCTCACTTTCTTGGGATTTTTGTAAATGGTAGCAGCTTCTTTTGCAAATGAAATGGGAATGGTTTTTAAGTGGAAGGCACTGCTGGTTGTAACTTGTACCAAGGAAACTTGTTAAAAGATGGACCAATGGTTACATGATTAATTTTCACCATTTGCTTATACATTAATTCTTTAAATGTCCCTATTAGTTGTATAAAATACGTGTCACATAGTGATTTACTATGAGAGTATAAATACATGTATCTGTACATGTAGACATTCAGATATAGAAAATAACATAAAAGTATATTTCTTTCTATCGTGCTCTCTCTCCTCTCTCTCATCCTTTCTCGTCTTCCTGAACTCTCTTTTCCTTCTCTTGATCTCGAGCATGGAGATTCACACTTTATCATGGTATCAGACGATATCTTTTCATTTTTGACTCCATACTTTCTGCAATTTCTCAGTTCCTTTCTCAAGATTTTGATTTCGGTTTTTCCAGACACAATGTCTAAATCCTCCCGTTCAAATCCTTGTGATGATTCTTTTAGTCCTTATTTTCTTCATTATGGAGAAAATCCAGGCTCTATGCTGGTTATGCAGCTTCTTACAGAGGATAATTTCAATACATGGAAGAGATCCATGTCCATGGCTATTAATGCGAAGAACAAGACTGCTTTTGTGAATGGTAGTCTCTTCAGACCAGCTGATGATAATCCTTGCTTGGCTACTTGGATAAGCTGCAACGACATGGTAATTTCTTGGCTTGTCAATTCTCTTTCTCCAGACATCGCCTCTACAATTTTATTCATGCATATTGCTACTGATATATGGAAAGAGTTGCATATGCATTTTGCTCAAAGTAATCGGCCTAGGATTTTTCAATTAAGGAAAGATCTCTCAGCTTTAACACAAGAAAATTACCCTGTCGGTGTCTATTATTCTCAATTGAAGGGGTTCTGGGATGAACTATCCATTCTTAAACCATTAGGGGCATGTAATTGCAAACCAGCGTGTGTTTGCACTGCCACAAAGTCCTTACTTAAAAATCAACAAGAAGACTATGTTCTTCAGTTTTTAATGGGGCTAAATGATAGCTACTCTCAGTTCAGATGACAGATTTTACTAATGGAACCATTCCCTACCATTAGCAAAGTTTTTTCCCTGACTTTACAAGAAGAGAAACAGGGAGGTGTTTCTATGAGTAACACACAACATCTCAGCACTTCTACTGCCTTATCCACTAAGGTCAGTGCTTCTGTTTCTATGTCCAAGAATGGTGGTAAAAATTTTGCTCACAAAGATAAAGTGATTTGCAATCATTGTGGTTATAATGATCACACTGTGGATAAATGTTACAAGATAAATGGTTATCCACCTAATTGGAAGTTTGCCAAAGCCAAGAATTTCTCTTCTAGAGTTGTGAATCAAGTTAGTGGTTCTGGTCTGGACACTGGCTCAGTTGATTGTGCACAACTTTCAACTATACAACAATAATGTCAGCAATTGCTTGCCTCACTTCAATGTACCTCAGACGTAGTGAATCAGTCCAATTTTCTGCAATCTGCAGTTAATCAGGCTGGTTTACTACCAACACCTATTTCAGATATTCAAAATTATGCTAATCTATCATGTAAAGCTTCTAATTCTTATTATTCTCATTTTTCTTCTCACGAATGGATCATTGATAGTGGAGCAACTGACCATATGGTATGTTCCACTTCCTTGCTTGCTTCTGCTTCTTCACTTATCAATCACTCAGTTAAACTCCCTAATGGAGCTATTGCACATGTAACTCATATAGGTACTGTGCATCTTTCAGATTCCTTAGTACTAAAGAATGTGCTTTGTGTTCCTACTTTTTCTTTCAACCTCATTTCAGTTCATCGTCTTACTGCTGATTCATCTTGTTCCTTCATATTCTTACCCACTATCTATCTTATTCAGGACCTACACTCTTGGAAGATGATTGGGAGGAGTGAGCAGAAAGCTGGTCTATATTCCTTGCTGCAGGATTTTCCAGCTAGCTCAAAAATTGACATCTTTTCTGGTTTGATACCCAAAGTTGCTTCTGTCAACTTCTCTTCTTTTGATTTGTGGCATTATATACTAGGTCACTTTTCTTTGCCTCGATTACTTCTTCTTAATAAAATAGTTCCTGTCATAAAGCTGTCCAATGTCAACAATTCTCCATGTACAGTCTGTCCCTTAGCAAAACAGCACAGACTTCCATTTCCTTCAAATCAAAGTGTATCTCATTTTTCCTTTGAAATAATACACTGTGATATATGGGGTCCCTTTTCCATATCTTCTATTGATGGCTCTAGATATTTTCTAACTATTGTGGATGATTATTCTAAGTGTACATGGGTCTATCTCATAAATCATAAAAGTCAAACAAGGCATTTTTTGCTTTCCTTCTTTGCCTTAACAGAAAATCAGTTCAATAGAACAGTTAAACACATTCGGTCTGACAATGGTCTTGAGTTCAATATGCTTGAGTTTTATGCTTCTAAGAGAGTTTACGAGTTCGGTCTGACACATTCGGACTGCTCAACTCTTGCAAATAGATGACGTCTTACGAAGCCGGTTGGACCCTCTCTCTCTAAAAACCAAACCTTTTCTCTCTAAACACCCTCTCGTCCGAATCCAATTGGGGGGAAGGGGGAGCCTCGGCTACTTCTTCCTCACCTTTTCCTCCCTCTCCTCGCTTGCCCTTCGTCTCCGGTGTTTATTTTCCTTTTCGTTGTGGTGTTTTTTTCTTTTTGTTTTTTTTAGGTTACATACGGGAGGATCTCCGTTCAGTCTTTCCAGCCGCCGCCTCTTTACACACGCCTCAACGAGAGGACGCCCAGGCGCCAATCTTCAAGACCTCCAAATCAGGCGTCCATTGGAGTGGCAGGACGAAACTTTTAAACCCCATCGGCGCATGGCCACGACGCGCCACCGAGGAGCCCTCAGCCAAGACCATGCTCGGCTTCTCTAGGCTCCCTGACTCTGGGGCTTCCAAGATTGACCATTGGCTTTCCTCCCCGAGAAACAGTACCCTGCACACGTCAATGCCAAATCTTTTGTGCACTGTTCATCCGTGTTTTTTGTTGTTTATTTTTCTATTATGTAATTTTCAGTATTTTGTAATTATTTTATTTTTTTTGTTTAGTGTTAATTTTGTTAACCTGAGTGTGGTGTTGGGTCTTTGGATTGGACGTACTTCGTGGCAAGAGCTGTTCAAGAGTGTTGGGTGATGCTACGCTGGTGGTTGTAAGGCCGGGCTTTGTGGTCCGTGCATGAGCTGGGTGCCGGTCCAGTCCAGATTTGAGATGTCAATGCTTGCGGTGGGCGTGACGTCCAGGATCGCACCAGTGCTTGTGGTCCTTTCGTTGTTTTATTTTGTATTTAGGTGTAGCTTTGTTTTTAGTTAGTAATAAAATAGAAATAGGCTATTGGATTTGATGTCCATAGCAGTGTCTCGTACTCATTCCTCCAAGGAGGTCTGAGGGGCAGTTTAGTTCTGTTTTTACAGAGCGTTTTCTCTGTTTAGGAGAGAGTTTTTAGAAGTTAAGACAATGTCTGTCACAAAGCAGTTTGTGAGTGAGGAAACCCCAAAGCTGATGTGTAGTTGACTTATAGTCTGAATTTTCCATGTATTAATAAGTCACATTTGTAACTTCGGTTCATTAATAAAATGAGTCTGTTTCCATCAAAAAATAAATAAAATGCTTCTAAGGGAGTTATACATCAAAAGACTTGTCTAGAAACACCACAGCAAAATGGGGTCGTATAGAGAAAACATCAACATTTATTAAATGTAGCTAGATCTTTAAGGTTTCAAGCATCTCTACCTCTTAAATTCTAGGGTGAATGCATCTTGATAGCTACATATTTGATAAATAGAACTCCTACATCTCTTCATTCCAATAAATCCCCATACAAAGTCTTGTTTTCTAAAACACCTTCTTATTCTCATTTACGAGTTTTTGGTTGTCTCTACTTTGTTTCCACCATATCTAGCCATAGACATAAACTTGATCCTCATGCTAAGAAATGTCCATTTCTTGGATATCCTTTTGGTGTCAAAGGGTATAAAGTATTTGATCTAGATACTAATTCTTTGTTTATCTCAAGAGATGTAATCTTTCATGAGAATGTCTTCCCTTTTCAGCTCGGTTCCTCTTCCACTCCAATTTCTTCTTCTTCACATAGATCTTTTATTTTACCACATCCTATCCTTGATATTCCTTCATCTACTCTTACTCCTGCAGATATTCCTACTTCTAATTCATTTGCAAATTCTATTCCTCCCATAGAAAATGTTCCCTCTTCTTTTTCTCAGCCTTCTCAAGTTTTCAAACAATCTTCCAGAGTTCATAAGCAACCATCTTACCTGCAAGATTATCATTGCAGACTAGCTAATGCTCATACCTTTTCCAATCCACCAAGTCTAGGACATGGTAAGACAGCTTCAATTCCATCTTATAAGTCTCTAGTACTTTCAGTTTCCTCTCTCATCTTGAACCCAAAACTTTTAGACAAGTTGTTCAGCATGCTCATTGGCGTGATGCCATGGCTGCAGAAATCAATGCCTTAGAAAATAATCATACTTGGTCTCTTCCTTCTTTAATAATGCATTTCTTCATGGTGATTTGGAGGAAGAAGTCTACATGAAAATTCCTCCTAGTTTTTCTAGACAGGGGGAGCATAATGTATGTAAACTGAATAAATCCTTGTATGGTCTTCGACAAGCTTCTCGATAGTGGTTTGCCAAGTTGTCCTTAGCCTTACTTTCTTATGGATTTGTTCAATCTCAAGCTGACTATTCTCTTTTCACTCTTCAAACTTCAACAACTTTTATTGTTCTTCTAGTTTATGTCGATGACATAATAGTCACTAGAGATCATTTGTAGTCCATTTTGGATTTAAAACAGTTTCTTGATCAGAAATTCAAGATTAAAGATCTTGGAAATTTGAAGTTTATTCTTGGCTTGGAAGTGGCACGTTTAGCTAAGGGAATTGTTTTGAACCAGAGAAAATATGCTCTTGATATTTTGGAAGAATCTGGTTTTCTTGGTTCTAAGCCTTCAAGTTTCCCAATGTAGCAAAATATCAGATTAAGCAAGGATGATAGTCCTCTTTTGATAGATGCTTCTCTTTATTGGAGACTCATAGGTCATTTGATTTATTTGACTATCACTCGACCTAATCTAGCATATTCTACGCAAGTGCATAGTCAGTTTATGGATAAACCAAGACAACCTCATTTAGATGTTGTGCATCGAGTTCTCAGATACATTAGATCATCTCCTGGTCAAGGTTTATTTTTTTTAGCACATGCTCGTGCGTAGGTGCTGCCTACGTAGTGGATGCTGTGTGTTTCCGTGCTTGAGCCGGGTGCTTGTGCCATCATGGCTCGAGATGCTGATGCTTGCAAAGATGAGCGTGACGTCCGGAGTCACACCAATGCTTGTGGTTTTTGTCTGTGTAGTTTGTTTAGTTAGTTGTTGGTTTTTGTTTAGTTGTTTAGTTGTTATTGTGTTTCATTTGTATTTTATTTTTCTAGGTGTAATAAACTCGAAATAGGCTAGTGGATTTAGTGTCCATAGCGGTGTCCCGTACTTTTCCTCCCTGGGAGGACAGAGGGGCCCTCAGTGTGTTTTACAAAGTACTTTCTCTTGATGAGAGAGTTTTTTGAAGTTAAGATAATGTCCGCGACAAAGGAATTTGTGTGTGGGGAAGCCCAAGAGCTGATGCGTATTTTGGCTTATAGTCTGGATTTTTCATGTATTGATAAGTTACAATTGTAACTTCGGTGGTTCATTAATGAAATGTGTCTGTTTCCATAAAATATATGATACTATATATTATACTTAACTAATATATACCATACTATATATTCCATTATACTTTACTATATATGTTATCATTGATACTATATAGCATATATATATTATAGAGTATAGATTACTAATATACTATCATCTTATGAATTTCTCTATACTTTACTATACTTTGGTATATGATCTTAGTATATTTGAGGCTATATATATGTAAGTATATATTACTAATACATATGATCTTATATTTTCCTTATTCTTTAGTATAGTATAATATATATGAGACTATATATATGATATATAGTATATATTACTAATATATATCATCTTACATTTTCCTTTATACTTTAGTATACTATAATATCTATGATACTATATATATAATATTTAGTATAGATTACTATATATCATATAGTATATATTACTAATATATATCATCCTATATTTTCCTTTATACTTTAGTATACTATAATATATATGATACTATATATATGATATTTTGTATAGATTACTATATATCATATAGTATATATTACTAATATATATGATAGTATATATTACTAATAAATATATTTAAACATTAAGGTGATGTGTTCAAACGGTATCCATAACTCGTTCGAACACATTATTTGCATTTGAACATTTAAAAAAACATTCGAACGGTTTATTTGCAGTGGTAGGAAAATATCCTGCCAATTAATTACTCTGGATTACTGTTCAAAAGTCATTTGTCATAGTTCGAACAGATTATTACAGTGGTAGGAAAATATCCCGCCAATTAATGACTATGGATTACCGTTCGAATGCTCTTTGTCATCGTTCGAAAGGTTTCTTGTAGTGGTGGGAAAATATCCCGCTAATTAAAGACTCCTGGATTACTGGTCGAATGACATTTTTTCCGTTGAAACGGTTTTGAAGAAATTTGTGCGGGTGGAAAAATTGGCGTGCTGAAATTTTTGGCGTTCGACCGCAATTTTGTTACGTTCGAACGGTTAGTGAGAACTTAAAATCTTCCCGCACGCCATCAGTCCCTATTTTCCTCTCCTCTCCGTTTTCTCTCCAAAATCTTCCATTTTCTTTACACAATCCTCCATTACATCATCTTACAAAGAGGATTGCACATTTATTTTGCTTAAAGGTATGACTTTCTTTTTCATTTTACTTCCAAATCTATTATGCTTGTATTGTGAATGGTGTTTATTGGAGAAATCTATATTTTAATATAGGCATTTATTTATTTTATAGTTTTTATATATATATTGGGTAGATGTTTATTGGATTAAATTCGAAATATAGGTGTTCCTTGATTTCATAGTTTATATATATATATATATATATATATATATATATATATATATATTGTGTAGGTGTTTATTTGATTAAATTCAAAATATATGTGGTATATTTGTCATGTTTTGTATATATAGTTGCTATTTGAATTATATAAGTTGTATATTTGTAGTGTTTTATGAATATGAGTTTGTGATGTTTTGTGAGATTGTGTTTCGTATGAACTAAGTGGTGTTTGGAATCTGGGTTGAGACCGTTCGAACATGGTAATATTCCGTTCGAACACATAAATAGTCATTTAAGTGTTCGAATGGTTGTGCTCATGAGTTATAATATAAATAACTTAAAAATAATAAACATAAGAATTCTTAATTCTTAAACTCATATTAATATTTAAAAGATAGTAGTTGTAAAAACAATCTTACAATTAACTTAAAAATTAATAAAATTAAATTATAAATAAGTTAGAAATAACAAACATAAGAATTATTAATACTTAAACTCATATTAATACTTAAAAGATAATAGTTGTAAAATCTATCTTCCAACTAACTTAAAAAATAATAAACATAAGAATTAACAATACTTAAACTCATATTAATATGTGAAAGATAATTGTTGTAAAACTTATTAATACTTAAATTCATCTTAATATTTAAAAGATAATTAATTAAAAACTAATAAAATTAAATTTTAATTAATACTTAAAAATAACTATAATGTATAATTAATCTAATAAGCAATATCCATGATATATTTAGGATACTTAAAATACCCATGATATATATAGATACTAGAAATAGTTTGATAATTACAAATACATAATTAAAATTTGAGGATTCTCGTATATTCTATCCTCATATCATCTTGTATTCTCGTATTTTTTTTTTATTGTTATGTTTTAATATTATATCTTCTACTTGCTATTGAAATAAATCTTAGTCCCATTCGAGAGTTATCAATCATGTTGAATGGTTGATTGATAACTCTTAAATTGTCAAGAGTGGACAGTTTGGGATTGTAAGATCATTCTTGTAAACTATCAAACTATATCTGTTGCTCTGACATTAGGATTTCGGTAGAATCATCCCTTATTGTTCTCTGGATATGCAGTTTTGGTGATAGTGCATCGATGTATTACTTGTCGGTGTGCACGACCAAACAAGCATATTTGGAGAACTATGGGGAGATGCTGCTAAAATTTTGTTGGATGTGACAGATAATAGTTGGTAGGTTAGTGATTATGATCTTACAATCCTGAATAGGATAGGACCAACTACCCGGTGAAATGAAGAAATTGCACAATATGTTAGATAACTGATTGTTTGTTGATGCACGTGATTGTTTGCAATAGGATATTAGACATGGATAAGAGTTGGATGCGAATTAGATTGGTTGGGTGAGGATTACAATCTATATGCTAAAAGAGTTAAGAAATTTTTAGAGTTTGCATCCTGTACAATTGACAGTGACGGTCGTATTAGATGCCCATGCCAACTTTGCAAGAATTTGCGTTCTCATAAGATAGAGTTGGTGAGAGAGCATCTATTTGTCAAAGGTATTAACCAAGGTTATACCGATTGGGTCTTACATGGAGAACCGTATCCAACGTCATTCGAACTTTGAGATAAAGAAGAAGACATCGATGAAGATGTACATCCTGAGGTTGTTGTTGACAATCCTGAAAAGGATATGGAGCAAATGCTAGGCGACAATGGTGCGGGAATGTTTATGGATGAAAGTGGAACAGATCCATCAAATTCAAATGATCCGTGCCATAATACTTTTACCCACTCTTGGAATGATTCACAACGTGAGTTATATCCAGGGTGTAGAAGGCACAGTAAGTTGTCATTTACAGTTAGACTGATTCATATAAAATCAATGTGCCAAATATCTATTAATACTGTCAATATGTTGCTCGAGCTGTTTAAAGAGACACTTCCATCAGACAATATTTTACCGTGCGACTTCTACGAAACAAAACAGTTGAAAAGAGGACTTGGGTTTGATTATAATCTAATACATGCATGTAAGAATGATTGTGTGTTATTTTGGAGAGTAATCCGAATGATATATCAAACGAACTATATACATTGGTGCGTGACCCCTTGAGATGCGCTGCTCGATATTCTGCATGTATTTCTCGAGAAAGTAGGTATCACACAATTGGTCGAGAACTTTATAGGAAACCACAAAATAGTGGTGTCCTTGTCGAAGGGAGTCATGATGGAGACAATGTTGATTTCTATAGACTTATCGTAGATATAATTGGAATGAGATATGTGGGGAAGCTTGTGGTTTATATATTTAAGTGTGATTGGTGGGATTTAAGCAATCCTCAAAGGAAAAAATGCCAGAATGAATATTTTCTGAGTATTAATACATCAAAAAAATGGTATGAAAATGATCCTTTTATTTTGGCTTTCCAAGCATCTCAAGTGTTCTATTTAAACGATCCTTAGTTAGGAAATCAATGGCAAGTAGTAAAAAAAATTTCTCCTAGAAATATTTATGACGTTATCCCTGAAGTGGAAGGACAAGATGAAGAAGAAGATGATCTCTTTACTCAAGAAGCAAACCAAGAGAGTCAACCTACTTTTAACTTATTTGTGGATTTGAGCCAGTATGATATGATCCTATTACATAGGGAACATACTGAGGCTGAAATAGTTGAGGCAAGAGTTGATCAAAGTGTTGAGTCATCTGAAGTATTTACAGATGATGAGACCAAATCTATAGATGAAACTGATACAGACAATTGACTGGTTTTGTGTTCTTTTTATACAGTATCTCGCAATTATGCCACCAAAGAGGAAGGAAGTTTGCATCTCATCTCCACCTGTTCCTAGCTCTCGGTCTGACTCATCATTAGAGACTGACTCTATGGAACAAGGTAAATAGCTAATATTCATTTTTTCAATTAAGATATATGATAATTGATACGGGGTAAAAATCTCTATATTATTTTATAAAGATAACAGTAGAATCTCATCACGGACAGACACTACTAGAGGCGTGACATTGGAGAAATATCGTAACGTAAGTAAGATTAAGGTTAACAGTCCTGATGAACATACGGACTTATGTACCTTTGGCTATGAGTTCATGGCATAAATACCCGCAAGATGTGAAAGAGCTTATAAAGAAGCGTTATTTGGTACGTAATATTTAAATAATAAATTTATATTAATATTATTTAATATTCTAAAGGAAAATTATTAATGCAGTTGGCCTGCATAAGCGAGGGGCAATCCGTACGCCCGTGTAAAATGAAATGCTGCGTTTCCTTTCAGTGATAAAACGAAATGGCTCCGTTTCAGTCAAATGGAAAGTGATCTCTTTCGTCCCCATCCTTTGTCTTCCCACATGCACTCCCTTTGATCCAAGTTCCTTTCTTTACAAATCTGGTTGTACGGAATAAATTCCCTTCTCTATCACCAGCACCTGCGATGAACGAAGACTGCAACCAGAGGAAAAAGAAGTAGAGTACTTCTCAAAACCCGTTTTACCTCGATGCCATTTCTAGTTGCAGCAATAGCAATTGCAGTGAGGTTTCTTTTGCGTCTATTGAAGTTCCTAGAGGTTACATCATGTGGAAGTCGAAACTTCTTCTAATTCAAAGTCAAAAATTCCTATTGAAAGACCCAAAACTCTCTCCAAAACCCCCAAATCAGCCCCAAATAGAATGGTCTAAAGTTATCCAAATCCAAGACATTAAAGGAGAACAATCTGTCAAAATCAACTTTTGAAGAAAACCCACATATATAGATTCTTATCACAGAAAGTGCTAAGATTCAAGAACAACCCACCTTGGAGAAGACGAGGAAACGAAGACACCCACACGACCTGTCTCTACATTTCTCTCTTTTATTTTTATTTTGCTCTCTCTTTTTATATTTTTTATTATTATTATATAAAATCGTTTGCACGCCGCTTACATACGGTGACTATACGAAGCAAAACCGTATTCTAAATGATAATATCTTTGTGTATATATATTTTTTAAGGATGACTTCGAACTAAATTTTGGTCAGAGAGAGGAGCGTAGGACTGTAGAAGAGTTGATGTGTAATGCATTCCGCAAGTATAAGGCGAGGTGTCACAGGCATTACAATAAGTACGAGAACAAGGAAGATGCATGCCAGCATTCTTTTCAGGATGTCCGACCTGAAGAATGGGAAAAACTTTGCAATATGTTTGAGGATCCATCATATAAGGTAAAGTAAATGAATTCTTTATGTGTCATATTTATAATTTTCACTTACTAAGTTTTACAACTTCTATGCAGGAGCGAAGTTCTATAAACAAAACAAATAGATCAAAGTTGAAGATTTATCATCATGCAGGCTCAAGATCTTCGATATCCTCTCTAAAAAATTAGTAATGTACTTTTTTTTATATAGTTTGTTTTTAATATTGACTTTATATCTTAACAATGTCTCTTGTAAAAAGAGTCAGACGCCAACTATGATCTGACAAAATTATATGCTGCATCACATACTAATAGTAATAGCGAGTGGACTCATCCCGATGCTCGTGAGAATTATGTAAGTATTATAATTTCTTTTAATTAAACATATTTAAATTATTATATCAATATCAATTTTATATGTTGTGTGTAGGATAAAATGGTTGCCCTCTGTGCTAAAACAGATCATAATTCATCAAGTGATGTTGAAATTTTTACACAAGTTTTGGATCAACGTTCAGGATATTTGAGGGGTTTGGGTCGCTATGTAAAGCCTTCTAGCTCTTCATCAACGTCAAACATTACTGCCATTGCATTAGAGAATGCAAATTCTAAGATCAAAAAATTGATTGCAAAAGCATGAGTTAGAGGCTCAATTGACAAAACAAACAGACATAGAGATGTGCATAAAATAACAATAAAATCAACAAAGAGAGATGCAACTCCAAATGCAAGAACAACAAAGACAAATGCAGCTTCAAATGCAAATGCTTATGCAACAATTCAGGCCTCCAAGCAATAAATTTTCGTTAGAAATGTTTTTGCATATTGAACAATTATATATCATGTACTGATAATTGTATTAGTATTATTAGTATTTTATTTATTTAGTTCTGACTTATTAGATTAGTTTTATTTATATTGAACAATTTGTAATCTATTTTTGAAATATAAATATCTATTTGGTTTTAAATTAGTATTGTCCATGAAAATAATAACCGTTAGAACTCTCATCAAACGTTAGAACATATATAAATCGGACAAAACCGTTCGAACATCACATGTTAGAGTTCGAACGGTAAAAAAGTTGCGCGTAGTTCGAACACGTTCGAACAGTCAATTCACTATTTGCATTCGATCATCAATTTTTTTGTTTGAACGCTTCTTCATGTCTATTTTTGACTGGAATCGATCAACTGGTCATGAAGTACCAGTTCGGACAGTCCATCTTTGTTCAAACGTTATTTACTCCGTTCGAACCAATTTTCGAGATGAATTTAAATCGTCTCAGCAAAAAAAAAAATCAATTCTAATGCAATCAAACAGTCTAGCTTAATTTCATCTCAAAAGATATTTTTGGGACGATTTTGTGATTTTCGTCCCAAAATACCTTTTGGGACAGTTTTATTGAGATGACCTTGGAATATTTTTTTCGTCCCAAAACATTTTTTGGGGCGAAATGCCAATTTTTTGGGACGAAACTTTTCATTCCAAAAGATCTTATTTGTTGTAGTGACAGTTAGTTTATTTTATTTTATTTTTTAAATGTTAAAAAAAAGAATTTTTTAAAGTATTTAAAAAATAAAGTAAATATATTAACTGTCAAATCTAGGGACAAATTAGTAGTTTCCTTATTAGTATTAGTTAGATAGGAAAACGTTATTTGTAATTGGTAGTCTTTTTTAATAAATAGAATTATTTGTAATGTTTTTAATGTCTTATCATGGTGAATTTTCATTTAGTTTTTAAGATTGGGAGTTATATAGATTAAGGGCCTTTTTGGGATTGCGTTTGAAAGTTTAAAAAGTACTTTTAACTGTTTAAAATATCTTTTAAAGAAAAAATTATTTGTTTGGTAAATTTATAAAAAGTGTTTTAATCACCTAAAAAAGTTGAAAATCTACTTTTTTAAAAAGTACCAAATTGAAGCTTTTATCGAAAAACTCTTGTAGATAACTGTATATTTTTAAAAAATTAATTTAATTAACTTTAAAAGTGCTTTAAATACATGTTTATCAAACGGTAAACAACTTTTGAAGTATAGAGCTTATTATTTAAGTTATAAGCTATAAGCTCTAAAACTATACTATATTTCTCACCACAATCCCAAACATGCACTAATTGTGGGTCACTAAGTGCTTATTAAGTTGTTTCATTTCATATATATATATATAACTACTAAGGGGCAAACGTGCAGTTGCAAGAATAGGAAAATTCTTCCTAAACGCAAAACTTTTCTGTGAAAGCAAATAATAGTAGAAAAGAAAAACACGGCAATTGCATTAAAAGAACTGCATATCTGCTGAGGAAAAAAAAAGAATTGCATATCACAAGTTGTCTCCTACAAAAATAATAGATTGTGGCACCCAAAGACATGGACCGTGGTCGAAAGCCTGACTTACAGCCTTCATTGCTAAATTAACATCTTCCTTGTCTCCTTCTACAATCTTTTCTATCACCTCTCATATTCTTGGATCAATTGTCTCAAACGTTTTTCATGTTTCAATGGTGACAAAGTTAAAAAAGTGACTGTCTAACATTACCTCAACCACGGTAAAACCAGAAAATGGTAAATTGTCATGTATTAATTGTAAAAAGAAACAAACATTACCGTGCATGGAAAGAATATATATGACTTGGCTCTTTCCTAATCTGTATCTCCACTATAGTGCAATGTATTTCACTAAAACTTTTTAATTGCTCTGTTCTTCTGAGCACAAAAAATATCGCTTTCTTCCGTTTCTTCTTGTGAGTTAATTAAGATCAGATAAATTATCCAAAAAATGGAAAGGGGAGGAGAGAGGATATGAAACATAACAAAACATGTAGTACTATACTAGTGAGCCATATTATAGAGAGTTGAAATTAAACCTGAAATGGAATCAACAAATTCTCCATTGATGAACAACTTTGTGAACTTAATCGTTGGGTTCTTCACCAAAGAGCTGGCCGAGCTATCATCGAAATTAAAAATTCAAAATTGATTCCAAGAGGATAAATAGAAAATATAAACAAACCAGTTCAGGTATATCCTAATCCAAGTTGAGGGAGGAAATTATCACAAAGCAAATCTCATAAATCAATCGTGTAAAATTATGATTCTCAAAAAACGTTGGTACAAGGTATCGGAACATGCAGGTTGTTTCCCATTGCTGAAGATGGAGAGTAATCAAGTCCAAGACCTGATGCCTAACTCCCAGGTTCAATATCTCATTGAACTCAACAGTTGGGCTAGTGCAGAATCACTATGCAGCGTTGGAATCACACCAACAATAATTCGAAATCTCGAATAGGCAGCAGCAACAACTGCCTTCCTCCTTTTCCTTATTTTCTTAAATATCCAATCACGTTACAATCTTCCAATCCCAACTAGGAAAGCAACAAACTAGGAAAATTAAATTAAGAAAATGATAAACTAGGATGAAATAACAGAATTGACCAAACAACAGAATCTGAATAATTAGACTTCTAGAAACGTGAACCTCCAAAACTCCTCTGCAGTTACGTTGATTATGGATTTAAATTGCCATCCCCTTCCGGATTTGCCTCTGCGTCAATACCCACATCCATATTTCCCTCCTGATTTGCATCAATTGCCGGCTCTCCTGAAGAACTTGACTCTGGCAAGTTTTGCTGAATGTAAGCAGCAAAAAGATGTGGATGTAAACGTTTGAGCTCCGATGCTTGCAACCAAACAGAGTCTAAATTTGGACAATTCTTCCACTGGACTAAGAACTTGTAATATCCTCCCCGGTGAGTCGAAACAAATTGATGGTCAAGAATGGCAGCAATCTCATCTCGTGGCGCTGTATTTTCTGGTATTCGCATAACTGGTGTTACCTCTGGAGCTGGTAATGCAGAAAATTCATGGACATCACCCTTGAATGCAGTAAGGTCTTCGATGTTAAACACCGGGTTAATACCAAAATCAGAGGGTAACTCAACAACATATGCATTAGTTCCCAATTTTTTGGTAACTTGAAAAGGACCTGCTTTGCGCGCATGAAGCTTGGTAAAACTTCCTGGAGGAAAACACTCCAGCCTTAAACGAACAAGAACCATATCACCTTCGTTAAATTGCCGATCCTTACGTTTTGAGTTTGCTGAAGCTGCATAAGAATTTGTGTGGAAAGTAAGGCATCGGTTGCATTCTTCGTGAACATTTCGCATATAACTAGAAAAATCCAAGGCAGCCTTGCTTGGTCTGGGTGGCAGCGGTAATGAGTTAATATCCAATGGAGTGCTTGGTCGAAATCCATAAACCACTTCAAATGGAGCACAGCCTGTTGATCTGTTAACAGAGCTATTAAAAGCAAACTCGGCATGAGGAAGTACCATATCCCAGCTAGTAATGTGATCCGCAACAAGGCAGCGTAATAAATTCCCTAAACTCCTGTTGGTCACCTTGGTTTGGCCATCAGTTTGGGGTTGAAATGCACTTGAAAACATCAACTTTGTCCCCATTTTCGACCACAAGGTCTTCCAAAAATAACTTACAAATTTGACATCTCTATCAGACACAATGGAAGTTGGAATGCTATGCAAACGGACAACCTCCTGCAGAAATATTGCAGCAACCTTGGACGCGTCAAATGTTTTGTGACATGGAATAAAATGAGACATTTTGGAAAAGCGATCTACCACCACCATAATTGAGTCGTGTTGCCGAAGAGTCTTTGGCAACCCAAGAACAAAATCCATACTAACATGCTGCCATGGTTTGTCTGGAATAGGAAGTGGCGTATAGAGTCTAGGCTGGTGCTTGGTTCCCTTATTTAGTTGGCAAATTCGGCATCGGTCAACCACAGTATGTACATCCTTCCGCATCCGAGGCCAATAGAAATGATCAGCTACAATAGCATAAGTTTTATCATACCCGAAATGTCCAGCTAAACCTCCGCCATGGAGTTCTGAAATTAGAAACTCCCGAAAAGACCCACGTGGAATGCATAGGCGTGACTTGAAGAATAAGAATCCCTCGCGTAGCATGTAATCACTACCAGATGGCCGGTCATGAACGGATAGATCACTCCATACATTGCCGAAATCTTTATCATTCGCATACTCTGTTTTTAGATTTTCAAACTCTGTAGCATTGATGGAAGATATATGTAACAAATGAGGCCTCCTGCTCAAGGCATCAGCCACCTTATTCTTAGCCCCTGACTTATGCTTAATAATAAATTCAAATTGCTGCAAATAATCCATCCAACGGGCATGTCGTGCATTTAGTTTGCTTTGAGAATTTAAGAGTTTCAAAGAGTCATGGTTGGTACAAAGAATAAATTCTCTATGGATTAAATAGGGTCGCTAGTGCTTAAGCATTTGTATTAACGCATAAAATTCCATATCATAAACCGAGTAACGTCTGCGAGTCTCATTAAGCTTCTCACTGTAAAAAGCAATGGGATGACCTTCTTGACTCAGAACACCTCCTATTCCTACATGTGAAGCATCACAAGCTACTTCAAAAATTTTAGAGAAATCTGGCAACTTGAGCACCGGTGCTTGTCCCATTTTTTTTTTTAATTTCAGTGAATGCCTTGGTTGCTGCAACACCCCAAACAAATTTTTTTTCTTTCAAACATTCAGTGATCGGAGCCATTATAGTGCTAAAATTGCGAATAAATCGCCGATAGAAAGTGGCCAAACCGTGGAAGCTTCTGACTTAAGAAAAATTCTGGGGCGTTGGCCATGCCTGGACAGCGTGTACCTTTGTGGGATCAACCTCAACTCCTTGGTTTGAAATAATAAAACCCAAAAACTTGGCACTCTTCTTCATAAACGAGCACTTCTCCTTATTAATGAAGAGTTGTTCAGCTCTCAAGACCTTCATTACCTACTGAACATGGCTTAGATGATCCTGCACACTTCGGCTAAAAATTAATATATCATCAAAGTACACAACAACAAATTTTCCCAAAAATGGTTTGAAAACTTGCGTCATGACACCCATGAAAGTGCTAGGCGCCTTAGTTAATCCGAAAGGCATAACTAACCATTCAAACAAACCATCCTTTGACTTGAAAGCCGTCTTCCATTCATCACCCAATCGTATACGAATTTGGTGATAACCACTCCGGAGATCAATCTTAGTGAAAATAGAAGAGCCACTTAGTAAATCCAACATGTCGTCGAGACGTGGAATGGGAAACCGGTATTTCAAGGTTATTTTATTGATTGCGTGGCTATCCACACACATCCTCCAACTACCGTCCTTCTTCAGCGTCAGCAAAACTGGAACAGCACAGGGGCTAAGGCTCTCTCGAATAAACCCTTTGTCTAGAAAGTGCTGAATTTGTCGACTAAGCTCTTCATTTCCTCTTGGACTCATCCGGTAGTGTGGGACATTAGGCAAAGTTGAGCCAGGGATCAAGCCAATAGCATGTTGGACTCCCTCATTGGAGGGAGTTGATTCGGCATTTCATCTGGCATGATATCCTGGAATTCTTCCAGCAATGCTGAGAGCTCCACTAGAACATTACCATCCCCTTGCTTCGCCTCAAGTTTGACTATCATAAGCAACAGATTGTCCTAATGCATAACTCGAGTGAATTGTCGCATCGTCAAAACTGGACAAGCTTCCTTCTTTGTCTCAAATTCCGAAACCTGTAGAGGGTCCAAAACAAACTTTTTACCTTTAAGATCAAAGGAATAAGTGTTAGCATACCCATCATAAAGAACTTTCCGATCATAGAGCCATGGGCGTCCCAATAACATGTGGTAAACGATCATGGGAATTACATCGCACCAAGCTTCATCCACATATGTTTTTCCCAATGAAAATTTAATCAAACAACGTCTCTTTACCAGGACTGAATTAGTTTCATTAACCCAACTAATCCGATAGGGAGTGGGGTGCTTTTATGTTTTTAATCCCAAATGTTCGACAGCAGTTTCAGAAATCACGTTCATACCACTCCCATTATCAATAATGACGTTCAAAGCCCGACCATTATGCTCCATTCTTGTGTGAAAAATATTGGTGCGCAGCCACTCGGGATTGGCCTGGAGTTCTTTTTTTGATCCCGTCAATACCCTCTTGATTAAGCAGCTGGGTAATTCCGACACACTCAAATGCTCTTCTTCACTGTGATTATCTCCGTTGGATTCCTCCACCTCTGTGTCTTCATCCACTTCCACCACTAATAACTCCTTCTCACATATAAAGGCTAATTTCTTATCTCTTGTCGGACACACTTCAGCATAGTGTCCAAAGCCTTTACACTTATAACACTGGGGCCCGTCACTAGTAACTTTTGTTTTCCCTTTTAAATCCCCACTTCCCGAGCCTCTAAAATGATCTTTCGGAATTAGTGCTCTTTGGAATGGAGTTGGAGTAACTCGTTCTTGTCTTGCATCTATCGATGTCACTTTCCTCCCAATCGTAGGACCTGTTTGCCTCTCAATACGGAGAGCCAACTGGTACGCCTCCTCAACGTTGATTAGACGAGTAGTCCACATCTCTCTACGTATCTCGCTCCGTAAGCCAGTGCGGTATTTGGCTAAAGTTTCTTGTTCAGTTTCCACGATCTTGCTGCGAACAGTCAACTCATGAAAACGGTCCGTAAATTGATCTACACTCAACGACCCCTACCTAAGCTACAACATCTCCTCAAACATCATTTGCTCATAATCAATGGGCAAATACTTTTCCTTTAGTCGCTCCTTCATCTCTTCCCAATTGGAAACTGTTGGACGTCGAGTTCGTCGTAACTGTTCTTCCACACTTCCCCACCATGCTCGTGCATGCCCCTTCAATTTCATCCGAACGTAACGAACCTTCCTATCCTCCGAAACAGCAAACCAATCGAAATAATCCTCGATTGCTGTTAACCAGTCCTCGAAAGCATTGGGTTCTAATTTCCCATAAAAAGCCGGCACATCGATCTTCATCCTCTTGGTCAATTCATCAAGAGGTTGATAATTTGCACCATGTTCGACATGTCCTCGACGAAAGTTTCGCCTATGACGTCAGACTCGCGGCCCATGGTTCTCAAGCTCCTGATATTCTTCATCATCCCCTTCTTCCTCAGCATCTCCGTCACTTTCATCCCTTCTTTCCCCATGAACTACTCCACGCCCTCGTCGATTGAAAGGGCCATACTCCTCTCGCACGTAACGCTCATCCATAACATCAAGCCGATGATTGATTTGCTCTAAGACTGTGCCGAGTTGGTTGATTTGGTGCTGTAGCTGGGGTTGGTCTGTGTTTTGGTTGATCGGATTTTGGTCATTTAGATTTGGGTTGTTTGGGTTTGGATTGCTTGCCATCACGTATGAAGTACCACTGCGGGTTACAGGCATGAGACGAAGAACTCCGTAGTGAAGGAACCTGGTCTGATGCCAAATTGATGCCTAACTCCCAGGTTCAATATCTCATTGAACTCAAAAGTTGGGCTAGTGCAGAATCACTCTGCAGCGTTGGAATCACACCAACAATAATTCGAGATCTCGAATAGGCAGCAGCAACAACTGCCTTCCTCCTTTTCCTTATTCTCTTAAATATCCAATCACGTTACAATCTTCCAATCCCAACTAGGAAAGCAACAAACTAGGAAAATTAAATTAAGAAAGCGATAAACTAGGATGAAATAACAGAATTGACCAAACAACAGAATCTGAATAATTAGACTTCTAGAAATGTGAACTTCCAAAACTCCTCTGCAATTACGTTGATTATGGATTTAAATTGTCATCCCCTTCCGGATTTGCCTCTGTGTCAATACCCACATCCATATTTCCCTCCTGATTTGCATCAAGACCACTATAAATTGCTGCATTATTCTATCCAAAGTTATCAGAACCCACTTTCATTTGAACTTTAAGTGTTCTTTGATCGGTTGGATTGCCAGGTCCATTGAATGTTTTATCTTTTGAGGGACTCTTCTCGGCTACTCAACTTTGTCTCATAGAAACATCTGTAGAAGGAACCCTTGAATTATTCAATTGATAGGCACTATAGGAAGCAGTTCCAAGTCTCAAATATAGGGCTATATTCGAGGGAGCTTTCAAATTTTGAGACATTCAAATATAAGGTAACATAACCCACAGTGCTCAAGTAAAATAGAATTCCCCCAACTGGCTAGATGTCAGCCATATACATCTCTTTCCTTCCAAATGACCCAAAAGTTAAAAGTAAAGAGTCGATATGCCTTGATGGGTAGATCATTTGAAGATCTAGGTGCAGTGCAGTTTCTTTGTGGACTCTTTGGACGAGACCACTTAGAAGGAGAGCGTTCATAGGTTGGTAAGAATAAGCCATAGGCACCAAATTTTGCCCCTGCCAAATTTATCCGAATTTCCATATTATTATTTTCAAATGCACAAAGAATGCACTTCTCTCAATGAGATACAACTCTCATAACAGGTCACTTACCCAAATTCTCAGCAGAAACCCCACTTTCAAATTTTTTTAGAAAATGGCTGAGAACATGTTGAATCTTCTCATCATTTATCAGAAAGACTAAACTCTTACAAATGTCATTTGTATAGAAACTAAGATATATAAGTTTATCTATAACATGTCCAGAACGATAATAAAAAAAAAAAAAAAAAAGAGGCCAAGTTGTTGGCATTTGAGGTCAACTTTGTCAGTGTCACAATTTCAGCATAAAGTTCCATATATTAATTATTCAAAGTAGTTTTGTCCTAAAGTTGCCAACACTTTAACAAACATTTTCATCAACGTTCAATAATGAGTTTCCAACATGCTTTCACACCTTTAAAGGAAGGAAGAGTGAAAAAAAAAATTCTATTACTCATCCTTCAAGTACGAGAGATCATCTAATCAACTCAAGCAAGTCTTGAAAACTTATTATGGGATTTAAGTTTTTTATATAAAAGGTCAAAGTTCCCTCATATGTTTTTCCAAATAAGAATGGGTTAACAATCTGCCATGTTCAAACAAAATTCCTAGAATAGAACCTAATATCAAGAGCTTCTCCACAGTTGCTAAACAATTTGCTGCATACTCAGATACGTATTAGGCATAAATATGCAATCTTTATATTTGTGAAAAAATAACCTACAAAGTTTCTACAGCTGGTAGAATCAAATTTAAACATTTATAGATAGTTTCCAATTCCATTTTGTTCAGTGAGGTCAATGAGAAAATGTACCAAGTGACAATTCCTCTATTTTTGTACCACATCAAGCAAAAGCTAAAGATTAAAATATTCAACCTTCTGATCATACAATTTCCCAAGGACCAAACAAACTGTTACTTTCCATTATACTATTCAACACACAAACGCCACAACAGAACTTGAATCTCGAACCAACAGATAGATAAAAGAAATAAAATTTCTCCAAAACCAGGATTAACTGCAAAGGAAAATAATTAAGTGATTATCCAACGGAACACAGAAGAAGCCCTTACAATGTAAGAAAGAGTGATGCAAATCACGCGAGCCATGTGAAGTTCAATGTTCTGCCTAACCAATCTCAAATTAACCAATGTTTACATATATTCAACACTCTTTGAAATTGCTAAACTCCAAGACCTGAACTTCTCCATATTGGCTTCACTACTCGTAACTGCTACCTTACATTTTCTGTTATGTTGCACTCTAACCCAATCCCCCTCTTGAGAAGGCTCGATGACTCCAACTTTAGAGGCCAAAACTTTGTTACTCACCTTTGAACACAACATGCTCCACCATTCCAATCCCTTGAGTTCACATAACAGAGAGGGGAGAGGGGGAGAGAGAGAGAGATGAATGATTCCCAACAAAATAGTTGTCGGGGTAGGTGCAAACTATCATAAACCCCAAACTGGGTGTAGTAAGGGATCTGAGACCGAGTCGTGCAAACTATCCTGAGGCCTTCGAAGGGGTTTTTTTTTATTTATTCTATCCTCAACCCAAAAATTGCTCTTGAAACGGATGGCTGTCTCCACTATCTCGAAAGTGTCGAGAATCTCCAAATCCAGAACACGCTGAACGGAAAATAAAGACCTGCTGTTCAAATGGATGGACAACCTCGAATCTGCAAACAAATACTATGGCCATGAAAGAAGATTGCATTGATGGACAAAATCGTAAAATGAAAAACACAGGAAGATATAATTGGGTTAGACAAGAAAAATACTCCTCTCAATTGAGGCCAAACCGGGCTCCTCGATAGAGTCTATTGAGATGCCGGTCAAACGGTTGGCACGACTTGTTATGCCCAAGGCTTTTCCAGTCATTTCCTTTGACAGTGACCTAAGGTTGTATTTAGATGTTGAGTTGAGTTTAGATGAATTGAGTTATTTATTATTAGTAGTGAGTTGAGATGGTGGAGTGAGTATTGTAGGGTCCACCTAAAATGAGTTTAGATGTATTTGGATATTAAGATAAATTTAGATATATTTATGGGAAGTTCAAGAAAGTTGTAGATCCCACGTGTAAATAGGTCTTGAGTTAGGTAATGTTTAGTAATTTAGAAGTTGTGTATTTGGATGTTGAGATAGGTTTGAATTTGAACTCAACTCAAAAGAGTTCAATTGCTTCCATGTTCCAAACGTAGTTAGAATGTCGTTTAGAGATCTTAAGGACTCATAAAGAAAGCCCCTCGGACGAGCGTAGTGAAGAGAAGGAACTAGTCCTCTTAATTCCCTCTGGCCGCCCCCGCACTTCTCATTAGTGGCAAAAGTTGCCGGAATCTTCATTTTCATCTTTTATCCATAAGCTCTCCTCGCTACGAGAAACGCTTCAAACCAGCCCATTTGAAGATGTGAAAAAAACAGCCCTCCACTTATGTAAAGACACGTAAGAAATTTGAGGAAATAACAAAAACCCATCATCTGTTCATTTACACTTAATTAAAACCCATCTAAACAAAAACTTTCTTCTCTGTGAACAAACCCCTTCTACCCCTGCAACTAAAGAGCCTTCCCCTGCAAAACAATCCAGACACAATCCAGTTCATGGAAATTACAGACACAATCCAGCAACATAGCATCAAAAGCAAATGCCCCACCTTTAGACCAAACCCAACTACGTGAAGAAAACTCATCAACAGTAGTAACCAACACAAACTAACAAGAAACAATAACAATACGAAGTGAGTTTGATTTCTTGATACTTCCAACGAGAGAGAGAGGAGAGAGAGAGAGACCCAGTATCAAATCCATAGAAGCTTTCTAGTTAAAAAAAAAAAAATTACTTGGAAGAAGCTGATGAAGGAGAAGAAATGGAGAATGAAGCTCAGCCGCCTTCGATTTCACTAAAAGCAGGTAGATTGAAGTGGAAGTGGAGAGATGCTATTTTATCCACTCAAACAACTTCAAATTGGGAATGCAAAAGTAATCCCAAGATTAAGCGAGAATGGGGAGGCCACCACGTCGATTGGAAGAGCGTGTTCTTGGTTGGTAGGGTCATAGTGAGTCCATCTATGGGGCTCTAGGAGGGTGGATTTATGAGATGGAGCTCTTTTGAAAGGCAGTTGCCATGTTCTCTACCATCGGGGATGAGTGGGGTGCCGTTGAGTTTGGGTTGGAATGAAGTGCGGTGACGATGGGTTTGGGTTTGAGTTTGAATAGAAAGAAAGCGAGACACGGGTTGTTGTTCGGGTGTAGGCAAATGCATGGTAATGGTGATAAAATGCTTATGTGGTGGGCTTCTATTGGAGGGCTGGTTTTCTTCTAAAAACAGTGGGCTAATCTACAGGTTTTCTCTATTTCTTATTACTGCCCAGTTGCATATCTTTTGTCAAACATCCGCCATTCATTAATTGTCTGTCGGGTTTTGCTACACAACCTCCTACTATTTATCCACACTTCACACTCCATATTTTTTAATATTTTTTTATTTTTTTTTAATTTATTTTTTTTAAACTATTTCAAATTTTTTATTCACTATTCATATAAAAATATATTTGATAAAAAAAAATTAAAAAAAAAGTAAAGTGTAGAGTGTGGTGTGAATAGTAAGAAATTATGAAGATTTTTTGTCGGCTTTTTATTCGATTGCCATTTGGGTCTACTATTCATATTCATTGTGGTGTGCTTCCGTTCCCGTACGAAAATAGTGTGAAGTTTTTAGAAAAAGGAGGAAAATAAGTGTGTTTATTTTTTAGAGTATTTCTAATAAAAGAGATGTGTTTTTATTAATAGAGCTTTACACAATTAGTTAGACTATTATATTTTAAAAGAGACAAGTAATTACATAGATTATTGTATTTTAGAAGAGACAAATCAATAAAAAGTCTGTTGTTAGCGGTGGAACCAGGGCCCCCAAATTTTTTTTTTATATAATTTTACTGGAGAAAATCTTACGTATGGATCCCCCTCCAAAAAACAAAATTATGATTTCCAAAATTTTCTAAATTCTACAGAGAAATCTCTCTTTTCTATATGGTCCAAACTTTTATTTAATTAATTTCTATATATCACATAATTACTATGATGTGGTCTTTTCAAAATTAATTTCTTTGCTCCCAACAATTATTTAAATTTGATGGGTAAATACTAAAAAAGCTTAAAATTAAAATTAAATTTATAAAAATAATAAATTTTATTAATATGGACCTCAAAATTCTTGATTATACAATACTTATAACCTTTTTAATATAGAACTCAAATTGAAATAAACACTAAAAGAATAATTTAAGTTTGACATTTTGTATGAAAAAATAGTTGGAAACTTTTATTTTTCAGATTTCACTAAGCAAAAAAATTTTATTTGAGGCCTCAATTATATCATTATATACTGAATGTGACCCAGAATATCTAGATTTTACATAACTTGTATAAACTAGCTTATATACTATAATGAAAGATAAGTTCATGAAAAATCACCTGTTAATTTTTTTTTTTTTTTTTTTTTGGGAATGAAGCTGCTAAAAATATCATTACAAAAATGATAATAGATGAATATTATTTCATGAAATACTAGCATAAGAAATCTAAGGAGATGCTAAGTTGCGTTTTTCAGAATCTTATTTCTACATGTATATGACAAATTTCAAATCCTTTTCTTTGAAATGAAAGTTATTTTTAAAGATGATTTTACCGAAATGAACTTTTATATATAGTTATGATTTATCTTGGAATTAAACTTCAAATTTATTTACTACTCTTTTATATAAATATTGCACGTTTGAAAAAATTGGCCCCCTATTAAAAAATGTCTGGTTCCATCACTGTCTGCTGCACCAATTCATTTGAAATTTTATAAACTATAGAGGGATTGAATCTCTTTAAAGAGAACGAGATTTTCATACTTTAGTCCAAATTGGTTTTATTTTAATTTTAATTTTATTGTAATTTTATTTTATTTTATTACTGTATTTCACTAACAGTTCTCATAATTTTTACTCACATAATAATATGTGCACCGTGTTAGCTATTGACATCCTGAAAATTATTAAATTTAGAATTCAAAACTTATGTTAAAAAACTAATAAATAATAAAATGGGTTTTATTAGTAAAATTGTGAGTATATATAACATTACTCTCAACGAATTAGTTAGATATATGTTTTTTTTTTTTTTTTTTTTTTAAAAAGGAAGCACCGGTGCACCCACTCCTGCCCTCTTCCCATAAATAGTGTCTTGTTCATCGACGGTATGACCAAAAACATTATGCAACGCCATGCCACTTGCCCATTCCCACACTCAGCAGTAGATTATTTATCAAATGTTTTCTATCCCAATTCTTTTACGGGTACGACCACAATTCATATTCTGTCTCTCTCTCTCTCAAAAAAAAAAAAAAAGGATCCGTATATGGCTTTCTGTGCCCACTTTCATGAAATTTTTGTAATGGTAGAAGTTTTTTTGCGAATTAAACGGCTTTGTTTTTTAAGAAGTGGAAGGCACTGCTGGTTGTTCCAAGGAAAGTTGTTAAGAGATGGACCAATGGTTACATGATTAATTTTTCACCATTTGCTTATACAATTCTTTAAATGTCCCTACCAACTACCAAGGTACAGCACGCATTACACGCATCAACAAGAAGAAATTGCAGAGATTGGTTACTTCAATGGCTGGGAAGTTAACCCAGGTCTCTCCCTGTCCTGCAAATCCATGTGTGTCAAGTTTCATTGGCATGTCCATGAAACCATGGCAGCCCAGGTTGAAGGCACTGTTTTGACTCCGACATAGGAACAATAGGTCCCAGAAACAGGCGCCACAAATCAAGTATTATTGTAACCAGCATTGCAGCACCCAGAGCATCGACAGCCACTCTGGGTAAGTCCCACGGATCACCTGGTTTCTCATCAATTCTGCACATGTAGATGAATTACCATCAGGAAAGGCAAATATAATGTTGATAGGTGAGAATAATATATAATTTTTTTTAAGAGAATACCATGTATAAATTTTTTCTAGTGATCTGGCATGGATAAACCTATCGATATGTAAGGTATATTCTACACTATGGTATTATTTCCACTTCAGATAAATAGAGGAAATTTTCCAGAATATGCACTCACATTGGTCAAGGCGAGGAAGACGTTCCTATTTCTAGCAATGTGGTCAGATAATGAATTTATGCAAGTCTTAGAGAAGAAGAAAACCTTAAAACAGCTCAAAATGACTAGTAGTTAAATCCCTACCTCAGAAACATGGGGAAGCTCACGATGAAGTAGATGGCATAAAATAAGGACCCGACTTTGTACATGGATGAACGATCCACAAATTCATAATAAGGGAACTGCACATATTCAACATAAAGGATCATTCTCTATGCATTGTAGATTTTCATAGTAGTTTTTTTATACAAGTTGTAGACTTTCATAAGAGTAATGAAAAGAATAAACAAGAAAGTGTTTCCTCAATATAGGTTTATTCTTCCTCTTCTACAAATATCCAAATTTTGATGCCCAATACCGCTTAAAACCTGCATTCTTAAGACCAAAGAGTCGGGTGGAAGAAAAAGGTGGGGGGGGGGGGGGGGGGGAAAGCTCTAACATGTACGACAAGGTGGGGTGGACAACGTATGTAGTTAGCCTACCATCTGTCTGTTGATGAGCATCTATCAGTATTTTAAGGATTTCTTTTTCTTAGGGGTACCAAAGCCAATCCCAGGGAACAGTCAAGCTTCATAGGGTCTTTCTGTCCAGGTGCAGGTAGTCTGCTACTTCACAGACATGTCTATTTCACCAAGTCTCTCTCTAAGACCGTGCCCAGATCGTTACGCCTCTCATGCAGGTCGGAACTTACCCGACAAGGAATTTCTCTAGTAATCATATTCAGTGGGTTTGGATTCTTAGATTCTTGATACCATTGATAAGGCTGTAGATAATGTGCATTGTGAAGAATAAATAATGCCTCCAAAAAGTCGTGGTAATATTGCAACAGTCTAATTTATCTACCTTTAACCCACTCACATTCCAAGGTTGCATATATTCCAAATCTATGTAAGGTTAGACAAAAGATCTTGATAACAAAATGGAGCGAAAACAGTGTCATAACATACATTGGAAATGGCTAAAGTCTCGAGGTATGCTATGAAATAGGCAAGTGCCAAAATCCATGCAGCCTCAGTAACCCATTGAACTTTCTCTGGAAAGTCCGCAACAAAATGCCGTAGTCGGCGAAGTGTTATGTTCGATGTAACGTGATAAAACAGAAAGCAAACATGTGTGAGAAGGAAAGTTGTGTGTGGTACCTGCAAAGAAACAAATTAATTTTTTAGAAATGATAACATGTTGTCAGACGATTTTCTGTTTCGTGGCTTACATTGTTCATCTTCCATGATGGAAAGGTATAAGAAGCTCCCAAAACTGTGAAGAAATAGTGGGTCCAAAAATAATTCCCCACATAGCTAAAGATTATAATCCAGAGGCTGGCCTGCCAGGAAGATAAGTTTTAAGTTTAATACAAAGAACAAGTGTAATTCAAGAATCAATCTTCAGGCTACCTTATTATGAGGCATGTATGCAATGAGAGCAGATTGAATAATTATAGTAAGCAGTTGAGTGATAACCACCATTCAAATGCCAAAGAATTCTTGTATAAACTTGGCCATGGCGTGTACACATTAAATCAATCCAGCTTATAGTCTGATCAAAGTGTTTGCGTGTTCAATGACATTATTTCCCATCTGCTATATGGCAATTACTTATCAGTGACAAGACAATTTATCTCTGACAACTCAACACATTGAAATAACATATACAAATACCATTTTCATGTAATTTTTCTTAGTACGTTTAAAAGCTCTAACTCTAAAAAAGAGCTTGAAAGTATCAACCCAACACAAACATATTTCACCAAATCGTTACATTAAAAACTATTTGTGCTCAATATGTTTAATTGTAAGGGTTCCAGAAAACCATATGAAAATAAAGGTTACAGAAGAATTCCCTTGATAATCACATCAAAAATTGAAATCCCTGCTGTTAGATATTCTTCTCAAATTCTTCTATCAACTACTGGCTGCCGAAGATAAGAGAGACAGGAGAAGAAACAGCTGATACTTTTATCATGGCGTGATCATACAATTCTATTGGAAAATCATGGCTAAAAGTCATCTTCGAAAGGAATGCAAGCTAAGCATGTATTTAACTTTACATATTCATATCAAATGCAATACAAGCTTACAAAAATTTAAGGCAAATCCATCAAAAAAGTTCAGAATATCATTTATGAAAATAAATCACAGGTAGTCCAAAAGATGCATGACCCAGATACAATATTCATTGTTCTGTAACCTTTTTCATTAACATGACAAGTATAACCAAACAAGAAAAAAACTTGCCTTTACCCAATAACGATCCTTCCAAAATATAAGTCCATCAGCCTGCAAAAAAACACCCAAGAAAAAAAATATGAGCACAAAAAAGACTATAGTTTACCTCCATTAAGCATTGCAACCACCAAGAGATGGCTTTGAGCAACCAATCACCATTCCCTACTGCTTTTTAGCCTAAGTGGCAGTTAACCTAGCTTTATTAGATTTTTGAAAACGAAAGCTTACAAATGAGAAGTCAATAAAAAAACAATTTATTCCCTACGTAAACCTGAATTTGATCGGCCTGTGCAATTTCATCTAGAACAAAGATATAAGCTCAGCTAATATTATAAAGATTATAAAAGCCACTGTGATATGTAGCCCAGCAACCATTTTCAATAGATTTCTCCACTAAAAAGGAGGCAAGATCATTTTATGTGGTTAAATGAAGAATGTACACATAAAAAATGTAATTCAAAATTGAGGAAATAAAGTCAAGAGAGTACCTTTCCAACAAATAGCACCGGTATCAAGAACGAAGGAACTGCCGAAATCAAACCCAGAACTAGATACTCCAATTCGGTAAAGCTCTGTCAATCACCAAATGGTTCTTTTCACAGAAAGTTTGATAGATTATCACTGAGAAAGAGCGAGAGAGAGACTAAAATGGACAACGCCTGAGTTGACTAAAAGCCCATTACTTCCATTTTTAATCATATGCAAAATGCAACTTAAATTAATATCGACAAATACGTATAAACATGGAATGGAATTGTTCGGCAATGATTAGAAGGTTCAAAACCTCGTAGAGCTTGTAGGGTACGACGATCCCTAGGCAGAGGGTGAGCCAGAAGGGAGTGTAGCAGAGGAAGAATAGCTCGCCCCATCGCTTGCTCTGGTCAGGAGAGAGCCATAAGCTCGAATATGGACAAGCCAGTTCCGACTCCGATTCCGCACCTATATAAACCAATTGCCAAACGGAAATTGTTTCATCAGGCTGGGATCAGCATAAACCAACCCTGGAATATTAATTCAGAGAGAGAGATAGCTAAGAAGTTGAAGGGAAGGGGATTGTGGAAATTACCGCCCATTTTGGGTATTGGAACTGGATGCACTGTTGGTGTCGTTAAGCACTAAGCTAGATGTGAACTGCGGTACACTGACAGAGATTAGATTAGATTGAGGTGTACAGAAGAAGATTGGGAAAGGTTAGTGAAAGTAGGCTTCTTATCCCTAATTATTCACCAAACTAGCATTGATTCATTGGGTTAGTGTTTGGTTTTTTTGAAATAGTAATGACAAAAAGAAAAAGAAAAAGAGAACATATATAAATAAACTTTTGTTGAGATGTAATTTGTGTTGGTATTTATGAAAGTATGTTAATAGATATAAGAATTACCTTAAATAAAATTGGTGTGAAATGCGTGTTTTTAAGGAATAAATATAGGAAGAATTTTAATATAAGTCGGTGTGTAGAGTATATCTAATAAAGTACTTGCACAACATAATTTTATTTAAAATATGAATTTTAAAATTTAAATCTTACAAATCAAATTTTACTATTTAAGTTAGAGCATTAGTATTGGGTTATGCATGTGCATATGCATATGCAAAATTACCTCTTTTGTATAACCACTTTGTCATTCAAGTATAAACCAATGTAGATGCTTTTATGTAGATTGTATACTCTATACACTAATTTGAAAATAGAATAACTCATAAATACAGAGACTACCTCAATGTACCATCAAGTTTACAGTCATTTCCAAAATTCTTAATTTTGGTAATTATCCTCTTAAACTACTAAAAATTTAGAATCTACCCCACCATTTGATAGAAAATGTCCTTGATAAACAAAATTAAAAATAATAAAAAATACAACACATTAAAAATCAAATCTTTTAAAATAATAAAGAATTAAAAATAGAAAAACTAATAATTTTTTTTTAAAAAAACAAAACATGAATTCTTTATAAAAACTAAAAAGTGGGGAATTTTATAAAATCTTGCTAGCTTTTTTTAATTATTTTTTATGTTTGAATTTTATAGGATTTCTAGAGTTAATTTTTTTCTTAAAATGGGCCCATTGCAAACTTTTAAATAGAATGGAGTATGATTGTCAAAATTAACAGTTTGAGAGTGATTTCAAATTCGACGTTAGTCCAAGAGAGGTTTGTATATTTTCCCTTTTTTATAATTTTCGTAAAATTTGTTTTATTTTTATACTTTTTTCCTGGAAACTTACATAAACATAAACGATTAGATGAAAGCCTTTTTAAAAAATAAATAAATAAATAAACAAAGCCTTTTCATTTTAAAAAACGTGAAAGCCAAACATGGTCACCCTTGTTTCTTACGAATTACAATGGGTGAGTTTGGATGTTGAGTTGAGTTGAGTTGAGTTGAGATGATAAAATATTATTAGAATATTATTTTTTAATATTAAAGTTGTTTTGAAATTTGAAAAAGTTGAATTGTTTATTATATTTTGTATTGGGATTTGAAAAAGTTATAATGATGAGTTGAGTTGAGTTGAGTTGGGTTGAGGATCCAAACGCAGCCTGAATGTTCAAGGATAGATTCCCTTGTGTAAGTCTGGACTTTCAATCTCATGCTCTGGCTCCAGCGATTTAGGAAGCGGTTATTTTAGGAAAAAGGTCTCTCTCTTGGGTTTCTAAGGTGAGTAGTTTCTCTCACTCAACTCAGGGGTGAGAGTTCCTAGTCTGCTTTTGGCAAGTTCTTTTCTTCTAGATTATTTCTCGGAAGAAGTTTGTCTTTCTCGAGATAGCTGAAGATTTGTCTTACTTGTTTGGAAATTTATCGCTAACAAATGAGAAAAGGAGTGGCCATGTTATTCCTTTTTATGTGATTCTTGAAGCCTTCGAGTGTGTTTGAATATTGAGTTGAGTTGAGATGGTTGGGTGAGTTTTGTGAGACTCACTTAAAATGAGTTTAAAGTGTGTTTAGATGTTAAAATGAGTTTAGATATATTTATGAGAAGTTGTAAAATAATTGAGTCCCACCATTAAACAGTATTGTTTATTTGACACCTTTATCCCACTTCTGGCGCCAAATCTGCAAGCAAAAGAAAAAAAAAATTAAAGGCAAATAACAGAAGCTACACTTGCAGCCAAAGTAGATTCACGTGGGTTTGTCAAGTGGGGTCCAACAATAACATGAAATCTGAACTTTGTCAGGTGTGGGGCCCAGCCAATAATCTCACCTTTGAATTGCACTTAGAAGAGGATGAAACGCGCATTTGGATGTTCAAAGCAGTTTAAAAATGAAGTGTACTCAGCTGAGTTATACATCTAAACAAGACCTTAGTATTCGGTTTGTGTCCAGGGCTACGTAGGTTAGGGTATTGTTTTATTGTTAAGGGATAGAACGATCTTTGTATTGTCATTTGGTGAGTCTTTGTTGTTATTTTAGTAAGATTGAGTCATGGGTTACGTGGGCCATGTTAGGCCAAGTGGATTAATTGGGGAAGTCAATTTAGTCTATTCAGTCATTTGCAGTTATTTATTTACCTTGTTTTTAAATATTCGTTTACAATTAATGTGTTGGGTTGCATGTGGAGCCTTGTTCGTGAGTTCGCTTGACTTGGCATTCGAGCGAAGCTCAACTCATGACTTCGCTCAAGTCTCACGCGACAGTGGGCTCGAGCGAGTCATAAACACTAGTGTTTATTGGTTGTTTGCTCGATGCGTGCTCGACACACTGCTCGAGAGAAGAACCTATTTTTGCCAATTAGGATTTTTAGCACAATTTTCTATAAATTTATAATATTTTGATCTTTTGTACGTGTTTTTTAGCAGTTTTTAGAGTGAGTAAAAGAGGCAAAGTGTAAGTGTATATTGTGAGTGAGTTGAGATTGTGTGATGTAATCTCATCTAAATTAATAAAACTTCTATAGTTGTGTGGACGTAGGCACATTGCCGAACCACGTAAATTGTGTGTCGTGTGATTTTGATTGTTGTTTTTATTTGTTTGCATCATTGGTGTTTGTGTTTTTCACAACAACTGGTATTAGAGCCAGATTCTTGTCCAAATGAGAACAATGGTCAGAGACAAATTGAAAGCATCTAGATAGAGAAGATCGACGGCACTGACTTTGAGTATCAGAGAATGTAGATCGAGGATTATCTCTATAGGAAAGCTCCATCTTCCACTGTTGGGAAAGAAGCCAGAGAGCATGGACGATACTGAGTGAAATCTGTTGGATCGACAGGTTCTGGGTGTTTTTCAGTTGACCCTGCCCAGAACAGTGACGCACAAAGTTATTAAGGAGAGAACCACAACGGATCTTATGGCAGCTTTTTCAAGTATGTATGAAAAGTCTTCAGCAAATAACAGGTGAATTTGATGAAGAAGTTGTTTAATCTGAATATGTCAAAAGGTATGTTTATAGCCCAACACTTGAATGACTCTAATATGATTACAAATCAATTGTCTTCTGTAGAGATTAAGTTTAATTATGAGATCAAAGTGTTGATTCTGTTGGCATCGCTGCCAAATAGTTAAGAGGTCATAAGGATGGCGGTGAGTAGTTCAGCCGGCAAGATGAAATTGAATTACAATGACGTATGTGACATGATTCTTGCTGAAGAGGTACTAGAAGAGACTCTAGTGAGTTCTCGAGCTCGGGATTAGCCTTGAATGTTGAGAATCGAAGCAGAAGACATGACAGATCATTCTCCAAGAACAGGGGCAAGAGCAAGACGAGATCTAGACAGCATATCACTTTTTGGAGTTGTGGCAAGCTAGGCCACATCAAGAGAGACTGTAAAATCAGAAAAGTACTGAGAATGATACTGTGAATGCAGTGGCTGAAGAAATACAGGATGCCTTAATCCTTGCAATACAAAATTCGATTGATGATTGGGTGTTGGATTCAGTAGCTTCGTTCTATAGCACTTCACATTGAGAGATCATGCAGAATTATGTTGCTGGTGATTTTAAAAAGATGTACGTGGCTGATAAAGAGGCACTGAATGTAGTGGGAATGGGTGACATGTGCATCACAATTCCGAACATGCGTGTGTGGGCTTTACAGCAAATCAAACACATTTCAGATCTGAAGTAAAAAACCTTATCTCTGCGGAATAGTTTGATGACAATGGTTATGCAGTAGTGTTTCTGGAGAAGTATGGAAGATCACTAAAGGTGCATTGGTCTTGGCGTGTGGTAAAAGATCTAACTCTTTGTATATAACATCAGGGTCCAGAATGTATAAGAAAATACAATAGTGCAAAAAGACAGGCTTGATCATGCAAATCATATGAGGAAGCAACAGGAGTTTTGTCATTCCTCGTGTAAGCTTGGGGAAGTTGGCTAAGGTTGCTAGGATCAGTTCAAGACCGAATACTCCTAGTATAGTGGGGTTATGAGTCGCCTAGTAGATGTGCTAATTATGGGCAATGCACGTGAAAGAGTGAAGTCGAGCTTGACTTCAGTGTGTCTTCTGGCTTAAATACAGGAGATGTGAGCAACAAAAGTGATAGGGCTTAACTGGAAACAATAGTTGGCATGTGGAGAACCAGTCTCCAAGTGGGAGATTGTTGGGTCGTATGTGGAGCCTATTTCATGAGCAAAAAAGGTTCAATTTGTGAGTTCATTCAACAGACGCTCGACCTGGCACTCGAGCGAAGCTTAACCCGTGATAGTGGACTTGAGCGAGATACAAACCCTAGTGTTCGCTCAAGCTGTGCTCGACACATCGCTCAAGCTAATGTTCATTGGCTATTCGCTCGAGGCCCACTTAACACGCCGCTTAAGTGAAGAACGTATTTTTTACCAATTAGGATTTTCAATGTCGTTTTCTACAAATATTTAATATTTTAATCTCTTGTACACATTTTATGATCGTTTTCAGAGTGAACAAAATAGACAAAGTGTGAGTGCATTTTGTGAGAGAGAAAAAAGCCCTAGAGTGAGTGAGTTGAGTAAAACTTTTGCAACTCTATAGACATAGACACGTTGTCGAACGACGTAAATTGTGTGTTGTGTGATTTTGATTATTGCTTTCATTTGTTTGCCATCTTTGTGTGTTTTTTTCACAACATAATGAAATAGTAAGAAAATTCATTTCAATTCACTAAGTTGAACTGAAGGTTGATGGATCCTCAAAGTGCCAATTACATTGCTTATACTTATTTGCAATATAAATAACAGTGGTCTTAGAGTATCTGTGAGAAGGGTACCCACCATGCTCAACTTGTGAAAGCTATGTCCACTTTAAAGGGGGAAATCATGCACCTGCAAGAAGAACAAGACAAATAGAGACAATTGGTGGAAGTACTGTTACAACAAATTAACAATCTGGCAGCCAGTTATGGTTAGTTAGTAGTCATGGATGGAAATCAACAATCTAGAGAAGGTTCTTCAAATCCCAAGGGTTAGGTCAGTAATAATCCTTTGTTGGAAGGGAATTTGGGAATTCAAGATAGGACTCATAGGTTGGACTTTCCTAAATTTGATGATTCTAAATCAATGGAGTGGATTCTTAAGGCCCAACAATTTTTTTTCTTATTGTAATACTCTAGATGATCAAAAATTACAAATACCTTTTTTTTTTTTCTTTTTTTTGCATATGGAGGGCAAGGCCCTTGTTGATATTGTTGGTTAATGGACTTTGGTTCAATCCATACTTTGGAGGAATTTGTGACAGCTCTAAAAGTGCGCTTTGAGCCCTCAACTTATGAGGATCTTGTAGGGGTTTTTAAAAAGTTAAGACAAACGGCCGCTGCTGAAGAGTATCAAACACAGTTTGAAGTCCTATCTAATAGGATAAGTGGGTTGACGTAGGAGTTTTGTATTAGTACTTTTCTTAGTGGGCTAAGGAATGACCTTAGAATTACTGTTGCCATGTTTAAACCCACTACCCTATCGGCAACCTTTGGGTTAGCTAAATTGCAGGAAGAAGTTTATAAGAGAACTCAAGGATTTTTACCCATAAACCAAACACGAACCTACACTGCCTCAAACTCCCTGCCCCAGCACCTATTCTCATATTACCAGTCCCACCTAACCGACAAGACCCAACAACACCAACTTTCCATCCCACCAATCAAACAGGAAACCAACCAAACCCATTTGAAAAATTACTCCAACCCATATGTAAGAGAGGTGAGAAATAGTGCTATGTTATTATTGTGATGAGAAGTTTCACCCAGGCCATAGGTGTAGCCATTCAAAAATATTTATGCTGGAGGGCCTGGAGGAGGAAGAAGAAAAGCAAGGAGAATCTAAAAGTACCAGTAATATAGTAGGATGAAGCTACTGGGGAAAAGAAGGAAGTGGGTGAACTATTAGACATTTCCTTACATGCCATAGCAGGTTCTCCATCACCAGAAATTATGAGGGTGAAATGAATTATTAACCACCATAACGTGCTAATTATCATTGATATAGGTAGTACTCACAGTTTTGTGGATCATTATATACTCATCAATATAGGTAGTACTCACAACTATCAATCAAAGTGGCTAATGGAGACAGTCTTCCTTGCCGCGGTTTCTATAGGGTAGTTCCTATCAAGCTACAAAATCTTCGGTTTAGGGCTCATCTCTACCTGTTGACCCTAGGCGGCTGCGTTGTGGTGTTGGGAGTGGACTAGTTAAGGAGTCTTGGCTTTAGTTTGTGGAATTTTACTAACTTACTATGCAATTTACTTTTAATGGTGCAGTGGATCAGTAAAGGGTATCTGGTTGCATCTGATAGGAGAGGTTCTTGTGAAATCTGAAACTGAGATTGACTCTGTTGTGTGGCAAGTTGTGAAAGAATTTGTAGGCTTTTTTGCTAAACCTCATGGTCTACCTCCACCTCAGAGTCATGATAATAAGATACAGCTACATGAGGGTTTTAAACCAGCATGTGTGCAACCTAACAAGTATCCTTATTACCAAAAAGAAGAAATAGAGCACTTGGTGGCAAAAATGTTAAGTAGTGGCATAATTAGTGGCAGTCAAAGCCCCTACTCCTCTCCATTCTTCTTTGTCAAGAAGGCAGATGGAAGTTGCAAATGTGCGTAGATTACCGTGCCCTCAACAAAGATATAGTTAAAGATAAGTATCATATCCCTAATATTGATGAGCTATTAGATGAACTATATGGAGCAGTAATTTGTTTTAATTGGATCTGCTTTCTAGATACCATCAAATCAAAATATATCCTATTGACATGCATAAGACAGCTTTTCGGACCCGCGAGGGTCACTATAAGTTTTTGGTGATGTCTTTTAGGTTTGCCAATGCTCCATCCACCTTCCAAGGATTGATGAATCAAGTTTTCAGGCCCTACCTGAAATAGTTTGTCTTGATTTTCTTTAATGATATTTTAATTTACAGTAAATCTTTGGAAGAGCTTTTACAACATTTACATACAGTTCTGGAGACTTTAAAATCTTATCATTTTTTGTTGTAAAGGCTTATAAATGAATTTTTGGCAGCAAAGTAATGGAGTACTTAAGGCACTTAATCTCTTGGGAAGGTGTCAAGGCTTATTCTCAAAAAGTTATTGCTATGTAGAATTGGTCTTTGCCCACAAATCTTAAGGCGTTGCGAAGATTTTTGGGTCTCACAGGGTATTACCTTAAGTTTGTACAAATCTAAGATCAATCTTAATGCAGGAAGGACAACCTATTACCTATCTTAGTAGGGGCTAATGGGAAAGATTCTCACACTATCTACACTATCTACATATGAAAAAGAACTCCTGACATTGGTGATGGAAGTAAGGAAGCGGCAGCATTCCTTGGCAGGGCTACATTTCAAGGTACGCACTTATCAGCAAGCCTTGAAATATCTTTTGGAGCAAAGGGTAGGCACTCATCCCCATAAAAAATGGGTCTCAAAGTTATTAGATTATGATTTTTCTATGAAATACAAGAGTAGAAAAACAAAATGGCTGATGCATTATCCTATATACCCCTTCTTGAAAACCCAGCAACAAATCTCATAACCAACCCAGACCCTACACAACCAACCAAAAGTCACCAATCATAACCAACACCCAAACATCCAACTCCTAGCAGTAAGCATGATACAAACACAATGGGTAGAAGATTTGAAAAAACAATTACCCCTAAGATCCCCACTTTCAGGAGCTCATATCCCACTGCCATCATGGAATCTTGGACCCATCTCACTTGCTCTTTTACAAAAGCAGACTACATCTTCGAACTTTGGTGCCATTCCAATAGCAGATCATTCAACAATTCCACACCAGTCCAGTAGGGGGCTACACAAGAGTACAAAAGACATATTCAAGAGTTAAAAAAAGAGTTTTTTTGGCATAGTTTACGTAGGGATGTCCAAGCCTTTGTTCGTGAATGCGACACATGCCAAAGCAACAAAGTGGAAGCTATTGATCCAATTGGACTACTTCAACCATTGCCCATTCCCACATGAAACTGGATAGATATCAGTATGGAATTTATTAAAGAGTTGCCACCCTCTGGAGGATGCACTATGATTCTAGTTGTGGTTGACAGATTGAGCAAAAATGCTCACTTCATGTCCCTCTCACACCCATACACAGCATTGACCGTAGTCAGGGCTTTTCTAGACAACGACTTCAAATTGCATGAAATGCCTCAAACCATCGTCAATGACAAGGATCCCATAATCACAAGTCAATTTTGGAAGGAGTTATTCCAGATCAGTGGCACAAAGTTATTACCCAGTTCTGCATACCACCCACACATAGATGGTTAGACCGAGATAATGAACAAGAGTTTAAAGTGTTATCTCGGTGTTTCTCTAGTGACAAATCACGTGATTGGGCTCATGGTTGCCGTTAGTTGAGTATGCTTATAAGACATTAGAGCATACCTCCACTCAAATCTCACCGTATGAGATTGTCTATGGACAACCACCACTGCGGGCGTCACCTTATGAGCAAAGATGTACAAGGGTACAAGCAGTTGATGAGGAACTCAAAAGCAAAGAGCTCATTTCCAAGTTAGTCCGGGAAAATTTGCAAGAAGCACAAGTTAAGATGAAAATGTATACAGATCACAAACTAACGGGCAGAGAGTTCTAGGAGGGAGATAGGGTTTACCTTCGACTGCGTCCCTACTACCAGATGTCGGTGGCTATGCAACGGAACCTCAAGATTTCTCCTCAATATTACGGACTATTCAAAATCATGCAAAAGATTGGGAAAGTAGCTTACAAACTCAATCTACCAAAGGAGTCGTAGATCTACCTAACTTTCCATGTTTCATGTCTCAAAAATGCATTAGGAGCTCATATTCAACCTCTTCCCAACTTTCGATAACTACTACAGAGGGAACCCTAGATCTAGAGCCCGAGAGCGTGCTACAAAGAAGGTTAATCACAAAAGGATGCAGAGCAGGTGTGGAGATGTTGATTCAATAGAAGGGCATGGTAGCAGAAGATGCAACATCGGAAGATAAGGAGGAGTTATGACGGTTTTTCTCTAACCTTAAGGGCAAGATCTTCTAAAAAGAGGAAGTGTATTATGTGATTCCTTAGTATTCGACTTGTATCTAGGGCTATGTAGGTTAGGGTATTGTTTTATTTTTAAGGGTAGGAATGGTTTTTGTATTGTAATTTAGTGGGTCTCTATTGTTATTTTAATAACATCGAGTCATGGGTTACATGGGCCATGTTGGGCCAAGTAGGTTAAGTGGGGAAGTTGGTTTAGTCTATTCAATCATTAACAGTTATTTTCTTTGTCTTTAAATATTCATTTACGATTAATGAAATAGTAAGAAAATTCCTTTCATTTCACTAAGTTGAATTGGAAGCTATTGGCTCCTCAAAGTGCCAATGCGAATTACATTGCTTATACCTTACTTATTTGCAATATACATAACATTCATGATTTAGCGATTGAGGATACTTTGACTAAGGGCCGTTGTTGCTTACTTGGAAGATTATTCTCTGATAAAATTATGAACAGGAACATCATCCAGACAACAATGAGTAAAGTGTGGAGGCTTTCTGTAGATTTTTCCTTCACTATAGTTGGAGCCAATTTTTTCCTTATTGCATTTTCTTCAGTAGATGATAGTGATAAAGTTCTGCAAGGTTGTCCATGGCTTTTTGAACGATTTTTATTCAGTTTTAGGGACTTTGATGGTTTTAGTTCTCTGAAAGAGGTTGATTTTAATTTGGTTTCTTTTTTGGTACAATTTCATAATTTACCTCTGGGTTACATGACTAAAACTATTGGCGAAAAAATTAGCTCAATAATTGGTATTATTCAACAAAATGATCTTGATGAGTGTGGCATTGGATGGGGTAAGTATTTATAGGTTAAGGTTATTCTGAATGTAACCCAGCCATTATCTAGTGGGAGGATTGTGTGTAACGCCCAATGGAAGGCCCAAACCACATGTTCTATACTCTAAAAAGACTAGTCAATGATATAATTGAAATCCTATTGGAAACTTATAAAAAGTAAGAACTTTTCCTTCCCAAGCAATGTGAGATCTCATTCGCTACCTACCCTTATTTTTATCATATGGGGTATGACAATCTCCCTCTCTTAAATTTTCGACGTCCTCGTCGAACATGTCCATTGTAGGTGGCACGGCTCAAATCTCATATTTTTAGTTGGGATATGCTCTGATACCATTTCTAACGCCCCAATGAAAGGCCTAAAACACATGACCTATACTCCAAAAGGACTAGTCAATCATACAATTGGAGCCACATTGGAACCTTATAAAGAGCAAGAACTTCACATTCCCAAGCAATGTGGGATCCCATACACCACCTATCATTATCCAATATCATATAGGGTATCACAATCTACCCCAATTTTGGTGTGGTACAAACAGAGTAACCACGTTGGAAATTTTCAGTGGTTAGACAGTATAGGGTGGAGGCTTGAGTGCACGTTGAGGTGACTTGTCGATTGCTACCTGGATTTGGAGGGCAGTGGCGCAGGGTTTGGTGGTGGGTGGCGGTCACAGAGAAAGAGACATGCAGAGAGTGGGAGCATAGTGGAGATGTGCGACATGGGAGAAATCGCTATGCATGTAATGTGATCTCAGTGTATGGTTACCTATATATACACACTATTGGAAACCTTACTAAAGCGAAGGGAGAGCTCAACGTGCATGGAGTTATGCACGTGCCTAAGGCAATGCTTTTGGGCTTGGCTTGTGGGCTACGGGGTTTGGGTCCATTTCAAAAACTTGGGCCTACATCTTGGTGGTGTATGAACTTAACAAAATGGGTTTGGCCAGTTAAAGCAGTCCGAATAATCTTTTTGGCTTGTTCATATTTTCATGGATCAAGTATGTAATAAATAAAAATATGTGTCAACTCAACTACTAAAATAGCCCAACTTGTCTCGTAAAACTTTTGGGCCAATTTCCTAATAAATCGATCACACTTGGTCCATTAACTAATTTTAACCTAATTATTAAGCCCAATAAAGAAAATTCATAGACTGCCAAAATAAATTTTGGAGCCTGTAGCCTACTCCAAAATTACTCGTTAAGATTTCAAGTGGATTTTTCATACATATTAACCCATAATAAAATTTTTATAGCACCTACGATTAGCTTGGGTTTGGTGCTTGGCCTGGGTATTACATTGTGGTTATAAAAGGAAGATCTATATTGATTCCTTTTCAATATGAACGACTCCCACAAATCTGCTTTCGTTGTGGGGTTATTACTCATGCAGATAAAGGATGCAAAATTACAACTGCAAACACCTTACATGGTGTTGGTTCTAAGACTTAGTATGGGGCATGGATGAGGGCTACAAACCAGGCTCCATCTTTGGGGGCAGGAAGTTCAATAATCTTTTGAGGTTTTGGTGAGATTCAATCTACAAAGACTAACGAGCAATTTGTAGATTCAATGGCAGTTACTCCTTCTATGGATAAGACTAAATTTCAAAGAATGATTATCAGTAGGTTGGGTGGTTTTTCAATTGGACTGTCTGCAACAAATTCGGAGGTTTCACTTTCGCTTAAGAAGTTGGTATATGTCCCTACTCTGAAGCCTCGTCCTATCTCAGTTACACCTTCTTCTACTGAAAGAATGTTATGTATGTCAATAATCCTCGAAGTCTTGTAGTGAGTTATGCTCATTGTGAAATCTCTCCCCATCGAGATAGTAACAAAAAATGGAAGTGTATGGCTAGAGCATCCTTACACCATGCATCCAAATTGAGAACCCAATATGTGCTGCCTATTAAGAGGAAGGATAAGGCCCATCTTGATTTGTCTTCACCCAAGGTTGTTTCCTCCAAAGGGGTTATAAAAAAAATCTTGTGTCTTGAGAGTAGGTGATCATGGCTCTTCTCTTGTATTATTGGCGAAGGCTGGTTTCCAACCCCTGCGTCACAAGTGAATCTCATAAGCTGGTACTGTTGAGGACTTGGCAACTCTCAAATACTTCGTAGTCTTTGCCATCTGGTAAGACATATAAGCCAAAGTTTTTTTTTTTAATGAAGACTAAATTGTTTAATAATTGTATTCAGCCTTTAAAATTGAAGTTGGGTTATAATAATTTGCTAATCATTGACAGTGTGGGTATTAGTTATGGTTTAGCTTTATTTTGGGATAATACTTTTGATGTCAGTCTTATTAATTTTTCTCCAAGACATGTTCATGTTCAAGTTACACAATAGAGCAGTACTACATGTTGGTTTTTCACTAGTTTTTATGGGCATCCAATCACCATAAACAAAATGGAGAGTTGGGATTTACTCAGATTTTCAAGTAAGGGGTTTTCTTCCCCTTGGATTGTCATGGGTGACTTTAATGAAATTTTATCCTTCCCTAAGAAAAAAGGTGGGACCAGTAGATTAGTGAAACAAATGAAGGATTTTCAAAATACTTTATTGGATAGTGGTTTATGTGGTATGGGCTATAAGGGATCCAAATTTACATGGTGCAACAACAAAATGAATGCTACTTTTACATTGGAAAGATTGGATTGGAGTCCTGCTAATAAAGAGTGGCTTAATTTCTTTGGAAGTGCTCCTACACATACTCCCCAATTCAACTTCAGATCATTCTCCTATTTTAAGTTGCTTCTTAGTTAATGGTGAGGCATGTCTTTTTCAAAGGAAATTATGGAGATTTAAGGCATGTTGGAACCTGGATGATAGTTGTAAGGAGGTTATAATGCATAGCTAGAATAATAGGGAACCACAATCTGATTCTTTGGTAGAACTAAACTATTCTTTGATTAAGTGTCAAGTACCATTGAAGGGGTGGAGTCAAGATAAAATTGTTGATGAAAGGCAAGAATTGCTGCAAATAAAGGCAAGGATAAAGGCTTTATAGAATGATTATTCTCAAGTATCTTGCATTGAATTGACGGAACTACAGTTGGAGAGGAATTTATTACTAAAAAAGGATGATCTTAGATGGAAGCAATGAGCTAAGGTTAACTGGCTTAGATTTGGTGATAGAAACACAAAGTTTTTTCATTCTTGTGCCAACCAGAAAAGAAGTATTAACTATATCAGTGAGATTGAATTAGAATCTGGGATGGTCTTCAAAGCGGATTGTGATATCAAGGTTGCTTTTACACAATACTTTTATAGTCTTTTTACTTCATAAAATCCTGAGGGTATTGAAGCTTGTTTATCAATACTCGGGAAGGTTGTGACATGTGATATGAACACAACATTGCTTAGGCCTTTCATAGTGGAAGAAGTTAAGCAAGCTCTTTTTCAAATGTCTCCTTATAAGTCACTAGGTCTTGATGGATATTCCGCCTCTTTTTTCCAAGCTAATTGGGATACTATTGGAGATAAGATATGTAAGAGTGTCTTGCATTTCCTTAATTCTGGAAATTCTTTAGCCTTCATTAATCGGACCTTTATCACTCCAATACCTAAGATCAAAAAGCCCGCTAAAATGACAAATTTTTACCCCATTAGCTTGTGTAATGTACTTTATAAAATAATCTCCAGAGTATCACCCAATAGACTCAAACTTATACTTCCTCAAATTATTTCCATACACCAAAGTGCATTCATTCCTGGTCATGTTATTTCTGATAATGTGCTAGCCGCCTATGAAACAATTCATGCTAAGAATTCCTACTTGAAAGGAAGAGAGGGTTTTATGGTTGTGAAGCTTGATATGAGTAAGGCTTATTATAAGGTTGAATGAGATTTTCCCAAGCTTGTAATGGAAACAATGGGATTTGGGCAGAGATGGGTAAATTTGATAATGAAATGTGTCTCCTCAGTATTAATTTCAGTTTTAATTAATGGTGAACCACAATAAGCTTTTCATCCTTCAAGAGGAATTCCAAAGGGGGACCGAGGGTTTATTCTTTGTGCTGAGGTGTTCAATGATCTTATTTCACATGCTCATCTGAATGGTTCCCTTATTGGTGTGGCAATTGCAAGAGGTTTCGTTCGAGTATCACATTATTTTTTGTTGATGATTGCTTACTCTTCATTGAAGCATCTTCATTAGAGTGGAGCATATTACAAGCTATTCTAATTTGTTCTGAAAGAACCTCTGGGCAAAAATTGAATCAAGATAAGACATCTCTCCATTTCAGCAATAATGCAGCATGGGAAGTGAAGAAAAGTATTCAATGTATATCAAGCCTTTGATCAACTGGCTATTTGGAAAGGTATCTTGGCTTCCCATCAGTGGTTGGAAGAAATAAACTACTGCTTTCGAAGTTATTATTGTTAGGATTTGGGGGTGGCTCAATAACTGAAAGTCTTAAGTTTTTGTCCTAAGCTAGAAAGGAAATATTACTCAAAGCTATTATCCAAACCCGTCCAACCTATTGTATGGGTATATTTCAGTTACCTGAAACTCTTTACTATCATTTTAATCAAATGATGCAAAGATTTTATTGGATCCATAAGGAAAATGATCATAAGATTCATAGGTTGAGTTGGAAGCATACGAGTATTGCAAAAAGAAATGTAAGTTTAGGCTTTAGGGATTTGGAGGCTTTTAACATAGGTATTTTGGCTAAGCAACTGTTGAGAATATTACAACAGTCTTCTTCTTTGTCTACTGAGATTATCAAAGCCAAGTATTTTTTTAATTCATCTTTATTTGAGGCTGTGTTACCTAGACATGGTTCTTATGCTTGGAAAAGTATTTTTCCAGCTCGAACTTTATTGCTTGATGGTCTATGGTGGAGAGTTTAGAATGGTTATAGTATTCGAATTTGGAAAGATAAATAGGATTCAATCACCAGTTTTAGTGCTTGATGAGAATGCTTTGGTTGCAAAAAAAAAAAAAAAAAAGGATAGATTCCATTGTCTCTCACTTTGTTGTAAAGAGGGAAAAAAATTGTGAATAAATTGTGTTAGGCCCACGCAGAACCCTCATCATATTTTACATAGAGGGCGATCTTGTTTTTGTTTAGTCTGAGCCCATTAGCATTCTGAGACCATTTGCAGTACTAGCCCATCTCGTTATTCAATTTGTAGAAGAAACTCAAGTTAATCACTCTTTATAAAAAATGTTAAAGCACTAATATTTAAAAATTGATTTACAAGAAAATTCCTCCAAACATCTATTAAAAAAAAAAAATTATTCATCATCTCTACATACTACACTTTTTTTATTTTCTTCTCTTACCAAATGTGTGGTGTTTAGATTATGAGTAGAAGAATTTAATTAGTTTAAGAATAATAAAACAAAAAATATAAAAAATAAGTGTAGTGTGTGATGTGTGATATGTGATATATGAGGATGATGAATAACAAAACTCTTATAAAAATTATCAGTGTCTATTGTGCATGTGACAAGCATATGCATTTTGGTTGGACCGTCCTTTCATTTAAGAAAAAATAATGGTTTCTCATCACATATATTCAAGGAACATGACAGCTTTTTTAGATAAAAGAAAAAATTGGTCCCTTTTTTTATCATATTGTGGAACCCACTTTATTGATTATTGATACATCAAGCTTGCAAGTAACGAGACTCTTAACGAAGTACTGTTGCTTTTATTTTCATATCTAACCAATCCGGATCTCTCCAATACTCTAGGATTTTAATTTCATTAATCCTGGCCATTCTTTTTAAAATAAGCGGTCAGGATTAATTTGCCACGTCACTCAACCCCACCCCTTTGATCTCTTATATATCATGGTCGCCATCTTCCATTGTCTCTAATTTCTAGGAAATGGTGGCGCCATGCATTGCACTTGGGCATGCCACCAACCAAATCCAAATTCTTCAAGTCCACATGAATTAAAAATCTCCCAACATTTGGGTCCCAGATCATGTGAAAAAATTGAGATGTTTTGTGAAAGAAATTAAAACACGTTTCTCGAAAGCAATAAAAGCAAACGACAACCACGCACCTTAAATATGAATTGAATATGCAATAAATAATATGAAAAAAAAAACCATACATAAATCTCTCCAAAACACTTGGAAATGCAATGCCGATCGAAACTACAAGATGGAAGATACATGTTTTTTGTCCATTCTAGCTAGCATTAATTTATCAGATGGCATCATTCTAGAGGATATACCATTTCACAACTCATTATAATTGAATCAATAAAGGTTAGATAATTCTTAGAGATTGGCTCAAATGGTAAAAGTTTGGGATATGTTCTCTAAATTTAAGATTGAAATCTCTTTGAATGTAAACAATCTTTAAAAATCAAAATTTTTCTTTAAATTATTCGAGATGAGAGATTAAAATTAGTGAATAAAAAATATTTTTAAAATAAAAATATTAAGATTTTACTATACATCAGTCACTATTTATTATTCAATACTTGAAAATTTTTTTTTATTTTTTTTATAAGATATGAAATGTAAAATAATAAATAGTAACTTATGAGAAGAATTATTCAAAATATTAATTCAGTATTAAAATGTGAAATAAACTATAATGGTTGGTTGGATGCATTGGAAGGTGGCCCGTGAACTTGGTGGGGGTAGATCGACTAGCGCTGGAATGATTAGGCCAACAATGTATCGAGCTTCAAAATGTCGACAAGAAACAAAATAAAAAGTGCAAAACAAAGTCCAATGAACATGTCAAAAAAGGAAGATAAAAACTCTATAAACAGGTCAAATGACACTTGAAAATAGCAGAACAAGGAGATGTGTGGTGGTCACAATTCAATGGGGAAGGCGTGTGACATTCACGAGTTGATAAATAAACTAGCAGGAGTTAAAAGATAAGTAGAGTGGGGAGACGGACAAAATGCTATGCCACCGATGCATTGTATCTATTAGTTTTTTTTTTTAAATCAGTCATTTGTGTCTGTGTATTTTTTTTTTAATTTGTAATTTTAAAGAAAACATACTTAATAATAAAATATAATAAATACACGTTTGGAATCTTTTTTGGGTGAGACTATCATACTTTGGGCTTACATTAATCTAGTTTTAATGGGTTCATGTGTTGTGAGAAGAGAACTTGAATTTGTGAAATGGGGTCTGAGATGTTAGAGTTATGTTATATACTATACTTTCATTCTATTTCCTTCCTTTATACTATTCTGATATGATATTACCAATACCGATCAACTGTAAATATATATATATATATATATATATATATATATATATTTATAATGATAAAATGGAAATAATAACAAAAAGAGGAGGGAAATTAAAAAGGATGAAAGAAAAACCTCGCTTGGATAGAGGAAGAGAGAAACCTTGGGATGAAAAATGGTGAAGGGCGTAGTCCAATGAGAGTGAGAGGTTCTCAAACAAAGATAATAAGGTTTCGATGTTAAAATTATCTCAATCCATTTCAAATTAATTATTGATAAGTCTCTCTTATGAAAAGTTAAATCCATTTCAATTTATTATATACATTAAAACGTATATCTCAAACTATAATAGTTCGAACTCGCACCATCTTGAATTAGCTAGCTAGCATCCAAATGCACCCATAAGGAACTCTATGTGTTAGGGTAGACATAGACTTAATGATTCTAAGAATCTGACCTACTTTTTAATAATTTTGTTGGCCGAAAGTAGCGGCCTCCATCCAATGTCCTTTTCCTTGATGCAATTTGATATCCGTACGAAATGTACGTGACAGCAGGATCCGAGCAGCCTCACATGTATTCATGAGCATCAAACCTAGTAGTTAGTACAGCCTAATATTAACCATGTCTCCGAAATTACTCCACTCATAATGTTTTTGACAAATTTTGAAATTTGATTTAAAATCTGAACTGCACTATGCTTATATGCAGTACTAAGTGGTAGAAATATCGGCCAAATAATGAAAATGTCTGTTTGTGCCTCACCATTTTGAAAGGGAAAACTCTCGACTCAGGTGAATTTGCGCACCAAAGTGCACTGAGAAGCTGATATAGACCGATTTAATGAAACGAATCGTTTAAATTTTAACTCAGGTGAGCACAGTTTTGAGTAGAATTTGAAGTAAAATTAATCTCTTCGTTGTGTCTCTTCCTCGCGTGCCCTCTCTCTTCTCTGATAATCTTCTCTGTGTGCCTTCCATGCAAAAGCTGGACAGGTCATATCTTTATGCATTTAATAGGTACTAATTAATGCAACCTCTTTAGTTTCTCATTTTATGATCAGTGCTTTTTCTGTTTGGCTCCTCAGAAAAACCATGACTACAAAATTTTTCATTTTTTTATGCAGGCTGAAGAACTTGAAACTTCTATAAAAGAGGAGGTAAAAAATTGATTGGAGTTGGAAAAAGAATTAGATGTAGAAAAGGAACAAATGAACAAAGTAATCATTGACATCGAAGAAAGCAAGAGCAAGCTAAGTTCATCGTTAGTACTCCAAAAAGAGCTATCTGAAAAGCTATAGATCTCAACAATAATGAAGTCACAAGCCAAGGTCCAGCTCAAAAAGGAAGTGCTGACAAAGGCAGAGATGTTGAGGGATATTGAGGAGTTGTGAAGACAAAGAGATGTGTTCAATTGGAGGATCAAATTCTGCAGGGAAAAATACGCCATTGGAATGCTTTCGAAACTTAATGAAGTGAGTTGTGGTTATAGAGTAGAATGCCAAGGAGATCAGATTAGCCACTGATAACTTTTTGGAGAGCAAGACATTGAAATTTGGTGGGGATTGGACGAATGTGTATAGAGGGTGCCAACCCGCTTGTACCTAGAGGCTAGAAGAATTGTTCTCTTACAGAGAGTATAGGGAAGAAGACCGTCGCTATCGTGTTCTTTCTGATGTGCAAGATCATGTTTTCTTGATGTTTCTTTCGTCCACTTCGTTTCAATTCTTTAGGATTCTATCGTGTTTTGCTCTTTTTTTCCTTTTTTTCTTAATACAACTGACAACCCACTTGTACCTAGAAGAATTGTTTTGAAAGTGTAATTTTTTTAAAGGCAGTTTTTTTAATATGAAAAAAAGAAAAAAAAAAACTAATTAGAGGCAAAGTGGGGAGGACAAAGTAGACTATTATAAAATTTCAACCATTGAGATCCTTACATATGTCAAATAGAGAAAGACTACAGCCAAGTGATACTCAAGTTGCTAAGGTGGAGGGCTGCAGTTTTCTGTTATGCATTTATGTAACTATAAAAGGATTAATGTAGGTCATTTTTAGAGGCATGACTGAGAGGATTACTTTGTAAATTGGTGAGACATTAGGGAGAAACAGAGAGGTAGAACTTGAGAGAGACTTTGAGAGATCAAAGGGTAGCAAGGGTCATATATTGTAATTCTCAATACTGTATTATTCATCATGATCAATAAAATCAGAAAACTCTTAGAGGTTCCTGCCGTGGATGTAGATTATTAAAATCAAACCACGTAATTCTTGTGTGTTTTTTACGTTATTGTTTTTATGTTTACAAGTTCTTCATTGAATTCTTGACACATCTTGGCCATAACATTCTGATCTTGAAACTACTAAGGAAATCAGAATTGTAACAAGTGGAATCAAGAGCAAGGTCAATGGGGACAACCAAGTTTGATGTCAAGAAGTTCATGGGAAAGTATGACTTTGGACTATGGAGAATTAAGATGACGGTACTACTAGTTCAACAAGGACTCCAAGATGCAATTCTTGGAGAAAAGAAACCGAGTTCTTTATCATAAAAGGAGAAGGCACAAGTTCTGCAGAAGACTCACAATACCATCATCCTTTCCCTTGGAGACAAAGTCTTGAAGGAAGTTGCTCAAGAAGATACTGCAGCTAGAGTCTAGTTAAAACTAAAGAACTTGTATATGACAAAATCTCTGGCAAACATACACCATAAGAAGAGAAGGCTCTACATCTTCAAGATGACACCAGGTATGGCTATGGAAGATCACCTTAATGAGTTTAATAAGATCATCTTGGATCTTGCAAACATAGACATAACAATAGAAGATGAGGACGAGGCAATTCTGTTATTGAGTTCTTTAGACTCCTCATATGCAAATCTTAAAGAAACTATGATGTATGGGAGAGAAAGCCTGTCACTTGAAGAGGTTCAATCTGTCTTGCATTCAAGGGAGTTACAAAACAAAAGTGAAAATAAAACAGAAACTGGAGAAGGGTTAGTTGTAAAGGGTAGGCCAGATAAAAGAAATTATAGGGGAAAGAATAACAAAACAAGATCAAAATCGAGAGAGAAACAATCAAAATGTTTCCTTTGCCACAAGGAATGACATTTTAAAAGGGATTGTCCAGAAAATAGGCAAAATGTGGGAAACAAGTCTAAGGAGGAGGGAGATGTAGTTGTAGTCTCGGATGGGTATGAAAGTATTGAGGTTCTGAATGTCTCAAAAGTGAATTCAAAAAATGAATGGATCTTGGACTTAGGTTGTTCTTTCCACATGTGTCCCTCTAGATCATGGTTTGAAACCTTTACTAATCTTGATGGGGGACATGTGATTCTTGGTAACAACAAATCATGCAAGATTCTGGGAATAAGGTCAGTGAGGTTGAAGATGCATGATGGTATGGAAAGGTTACTCAGAGAAGTAAGATACATACCTAAATTAAAGAGAAATTTAATTTATCTAGGAATGCTAAATCAATTTGTTTGTACCTTTAAATCAGAATTTGGAATCTTAAAGGTTGCAAAGGGATCACTTACTGTCATGAAGGGAGTAATAAAAAATGGTCTCTACACACTAGTTGGCAAGACAGTCATTGGTGAGGCTTCTCCAGTCCGAAAGAAGATGGAAGACAAGGTCTTTTTATGGCGTAGAAGGTTGGGACATGTTAGTCAACAAGGTCTTCAAGAGCTCAAGAAACAAGGTTTACTGAAAGATATGAATCTTGAAGAGTTACCTTTCTATGAGGATTGCATACTTGGGAAATAAAAAAGAGTCAACTTCAAAGCAACTACTCATCAAACCAAGCAAACCTTGGATTACATCCACTCAGACCTATGGGGACCTGCAAAGGTAATGTCACATGGGGGTGTAAGGTATTTTCTAACTATTATTGATGACTACTCAAGAAAAGTATGGTTATACATTCTGAAAAATAAAAGTGAAACTTTTGCTAAATTCAAGGAATGGAAAAATCTAGTAGAAAATTAGGTTGGCAGAAAAGTTAAGAGGCTAAGGATAAATAATGGCTTAGAGTATTTGTCCAATGAGTTTAATGAATTTTGTAAGAGGGAAGGGTTGGCTAAGCATAAACTTGTTAGGGAAACACCATAAAAAAATGATCTAGCTGAGAGAATGAATAGAACCATCTTGGAAAGGGTGAGAGCATGCTGGTCACATCAAGCTTATCAAAAACCTTTTGGGCTGAAGCTGCTGCTACTGCTGTGCACCTAATTTATAGGTGTCTTTCCACAGCCTTAAATCTCGAAAATCCACAAGAAATCTGGTTAGGAAAACCTTCAGGATATGATCACTTAAGAATTTTTGGATGTGTAGCCTATGCACACTCAAAAACAAATAAGTTGGAACCATGTGCACTTAGGTGCATTTTTGTGGGATATCCAAAATGGGTAAAAGGATACAAATTGTGGATAAATGAACCTGAAAAACATAAATGTATTATTAGTAGGGATGTAACCTTTAATGAGAGGTAAATGGCAAGAAAGAAAGAAAAATCAGATTGTGATGAACAATTACCTGCCACTGTTGATCTTGAGGTGGAGTAGCCAATAGACTCACCTTGTAGTCATGAAACTTAGTTTAGTAAAACTAAGGACTCCAGCTCAGAGGCTAGGAACTAAGGTGGAGAAAATACTTACCAATTAGTTCAAGATAGGGAAAGAAGAAGAATAAAACCTCCTCAAAGGTATGGGCAAGCTGAACTTATTGGCAAGCTGAACTTATTGCTTTTGGTTTTATTGTTGCTGAGGAAGTAATTGAAATGGAACCTAGAACCTTTAAGGAAGCCATGACCAGTAAAGAAGCAGATAAATGGATGCTTGCAATGCAAGAGGAAATTGAATCTCTAAATAAAAATAAAATGTGGGAAATAGTTTCCAAGCTAGTAAATTATAAATTAATTGGGTCTAAGTGGATCTACAAAAGAAAAGAGGGCATTCAAGGGGTTGAACTACCTAGGTACAAAGCTAGGTTAGTTGCTAAGGGGTTTACATAGAAGGAATGAGTGGGTTATATGAAATCTTCTCCCTTGTAGTTAAACACAGCTCCATAAGACTTTTATTCTCTTATGTAGCTTACCAAGACATGCATTTGGAACAATTGGATGTCAAGACAACATTCTTACATGGTGAATTTGAAGAAGTTCTATACATGCAACCACCTGAAGGCTTCTCTACTAAAACCACAAGGAATCAAGTTTGTTTATTAAAGAAATCACTATATGGACTTAAATAGTCTCCAAGACAGTGGTATAAAAGATTTGACAACCATAAGATTCACAATGGTTTCAGTAAAAGTAATTATGATAGCTGTTAATATCTCGACCTTAGAATTATTGAGTCAGATTGTTACAAATTCTCTTAAAAGAAGAAAAAGATAGATTCCATTTGTCTCTCACTTTGTTGTGAATAGGGGAAAAAATGTAAATAAATTGTGTTAGTCCCACGCAGAAGTTCAGAACCCTCATCATATTTCACGTAGAGGACGATCTTGTTTTTGTTAAGTCTGAGCCCATTTGCAGTACTAGACCATCTGGTTGTTCAATTTGTAGAAGAAACTCAAGTTAATAACTCTTGATAAAAAATAAAAATAAAAAATGTTAAAGCACTAATATTTAGAAATTGATTTTCAAGAAAATTTCTCTAAATATCTATAAAAAGAAAAATTATATTCATCATCTCTACACATCACACAATATATTTTTTATTTTTTTTTATTTTTTTCTCTTATCAAATGTGTAGTGTATGGATGATGACTAGAAGAATTTAATTAATTTAAGAATAACAAAAAAAAAAGTGATATGTGAACGTGTATGAAGATAATAAGTTGCAAAACTCTTATAAAAATGATAAGTCTCTTGAGCATATGCATTTTGGTTGGACCGTCCTTTCATTTAAGAAAAAATTATGGTTTCTGATCACATATTCAAGGAAAATGATAGCTTTTTTAGATAAATTTAAAACTTGGTCCCATTTTTTTTTATCATTGTGGAGCCCACTTTAATCTTTATTGATTATTGACACATCAAGCTTGCAAGTAACAAGACTCTTAACCAAGTGTTGCTTTTTTATTTTCGATATATATATATATATCGACCTTGATCATATCTAACCAATCCGGGTCTCTCCAATACTCTAGGATTTTAATTTCATCAATCCTGGCCATTCTTTTTAAAATAAGCAGTCAGGATTTTGCCACGTCACTCAACCCCACCCCCCTCTATTATATATAATGGTCGCCATCTTCCATTGTCTCTAATCACATGGCCGGTTCCCAAGCATGTAATTTCTAGGAAATGGTGGCCATGCATTGCACTTGGGCATGCCACCAACCTCATCTAAATTCTTCAAGTCCACGTACATGAATTAAAATCTCCCAACATTTGGGTCTCCATCATGTGGAAATATTGAGATGTTTTGTCGATAAAACACGTTTCTCGAAAGCAACAAAAGCAAACGACAAGCATGGACCTTAATATGAATTGAATATGCAATAAATAATATGAAAAAAAAAACCATACATAAATCTCTCCAAAACACTTGGAAATGCAATGCCGATCGAATCTACAAGATGCAGGAAGAAACATGTTTTTGTCCATTCTAACTATATAGCATTAATTTATCAGATGGCATCATTCTAGAGGATATACCATTTCACAACTCATTTGAATTGACTCGATAAAAGTTAGATAACTCCTGGGGGTTGGCCTTGGTTCAAGTGGTAAGGGTTTGGGATTGGGGTATGCTCTCCAAATTTAAGATTAAAATCCTCTTAAATGCAAATAGTCTTTAAGGATCATATTTTTTCTTTAAATTATCTGAGACAAGATATTGAAGTTAATGAACAAAAAATATTCTTAAAATAAAAACATTAATGTAGTGTTTAAGGCTAGGTTTGGATTTAAAGATGATTTTAACTAATCTCAATTTATATCATCTAATCATTACAACCTTGATGAGACTTACTTTTACCAAGGTAAACACACTAGACAGCCCTCTAATCAAATTTATATTTGTTAAAGGAACGGGCTAATGGCCAACATGCTGATCCAAACACACGTATGAATTGAATATTAGGCTCAGTTTTGTGAAGAAGCAGGTGTGGTGATGCATTTTTTAGAGGAGAGGATGGAAGTATGTTGATTAAATGTATGGCATGTTTGAATGCCTAAGACCAAAAGGTTAGTGGGATAGAGGTGCGACCAAGCAGTGCTAACCCTGAATCCACAATGTGCTTATGTTTTCTCTCTATAATGCCATTTTTAGTGTGAGCATGGAGACAAATTTTTCTGTGAATGATGCCTGAGTTAGAGAGAATTTCAAAAAAGGGTTTAAACTCTCCTCCCTAGTCAGTTTGCATTTGTTTAATTTTTGTGTTAAATTGTAACTCAACATATGATTTGAATTTAAGGAAGATTGACAAGGCTTGTGATTTATGTTGCATGGGAAACAACCATGTATACCTTAAGTAATCATCAACAAAAGATATCTAGAACCGAAAACCTTCATTTGAAACATGAGGTGAAGGACCCTGTAAGTCAGTCACTAAAGATTAATTGAAAAGGTGCAACAGATTTTGTAACTCTAGTATGAGCAGATTTTTGGTGACGTTTTTCCATAGCTCATGCATTACAAAAATTCATGGTTGAAAATGCATCAAATGGAAAGCCATGTTTAACAAGAATAGACTTGACAATCTTGAGGGATTGGTGACCAAGGCGTGCATGCCACTATGACAGAGAAGAGATGGAGCTTGAGTACGCTTGAGGAGGCTAAGGAGGGAAGGTATAGAGGCCATTAGGAGATGTTGTCCCTTGGAACAGTAGAGTCCCTGTGTTGCAATCCTTCACATAGAATCGATCTGAAAAAAATTGAAAGAACACATTATTGTTAGAACAAAATTGTCTAACTGAGATTAGATTTTTTGTAAAAAGAATGACACAAAGCAATTTGTTTAAAAGAAATTTGGAAGAGATAGATTGGAAAAGGGTTGAACCAGAATGTGATATTGGCACAAATGAGCCATCACCAACTTATAGTTGCTCGACACCTGTGTAATCCATAGCATGCAAGTTCAAATTTGTGAGGCCACTTGTATTGTTGCTGTGTCAGGATACCCCGCAGTGCTGCTATATATGGTGCTTGCATTATGATGCAAGTCGTGTACTGTGACATGCATGGGATGCATGTATGGCTTGAATATTAAACAATAATATTTTAATAATATTTTATTTAATTTTTAACTTTTATTTTAACTTATTTTATCTTAATTCAGTATCCACCAAACTTAAAAGTGAAATAATTGTTGGTTGGATGCATTGAAAGGTGGCCCGTGAACTTGGTGGGGGTAGATTAGAGTAGCGGTGGAATGATTAGGCCAACAATAATCGAGCTTCAAAATGCCTAAAATAAACAAAATAAAAAGTGAGAAACAAAGTCCAATGAACATGTCAAAAAAGGAAGATACAAACTTAAAACTCTATAAAGTGGTCAAATGGCACTTGAAAATAGCAGAACAAGGAGGCGTGTGGTGGTCACGCTTCAACGGGGATGGCGTGTGACATTCACGTGTTGATAAATAAACTAGCTAGAGTGGGGGGGGGGACAAAATGCTAGGCTACCGATGCATTGTATCTATTTTTTTTTTTAATCAGTCATTTGTGTGTGTATGTTTTTTTAATAATTTTAAAGAAAACATACTCAATAAAAAAACAAAAAAAAAACAAAATATACTTTTGGTATCTTGTTTGGGTGAGCCTATCACTTTTCATTTGATACATTTGGATCTAAATCTATCTTAATTTATTAGTATAAATTTTTTAAATTTTAATATAAAATATAATAAATAATTCAATTTTTTAAATTTTAAAATAATAATATTAAAAAATAATATTATAACAATATTTTATCATTTCAACTAAACTAAATTTAACTCAACTCAATTTAATATCCAAACGCAACTTAATAATTAAGTGCGAATCGATGACTTTTGATCGTCTAATGTATGACCATCTTCGAGATGATTGAAGACCATGTCAATACTTTAGGCTTACATTAATCTAATTTGAATAGGTTCATGTGGTGTGAGAAGAGAACTTGAGTTTGTGGGGTCTGAGATGCTAGAGTTATATTAACGAAAGAGTTATGTTATATACTATATTTTCGTTCTATTAATTCTTTTACATTATGCTGATATGATATTACTAATACCGATCAACTGTAAATATATATATTTGTAATGATAAAATGGAAATAATAAAAAAAAGGAGGAAATAAGAGAAAATTTAAGGAGGATGAAAGAAAAACCTTGCTTAGATAGAGGAAGAGAGAAACCTTGAGTGAAAAATGGTGGAAATAGCTAGCTAGCATCCAAATGCACCCATAAGGAACTCATGTGTTAGGGTAGACATAGACTTAATGATTCTAAGAATCTGACCTACTTTTTAATAATTTTGTTGGCCGAAAGTAGCTGTCCTTTTCCTTGACGCAATTTGATATCTGTACGAAATGTACGTGACAGCAGGATCCGACCAGGCTCACATGCATTCATGAGCATCAAACCTAGTAGTTAGTAACTTAGCACAGCCTAATATTAATCATGCTTCCAAAATTACTGCACTTACAATGTTTTTGACAAAAAGGGAAATTTGATCTAAAATCTGAACTGCATTATGCAGTAATAAGTGGTAGAAATATCAGCCAAATAAAGAAAATGTCAGTTTGTCCCTCATCATTTTGAAAGGAAAAACTCTTGACTTACGCGAATTTGCACACCAAACTGCATCGAGAAGCTAACATGGACTGATTTAATTAAACGAATCGTTTTAATTTTAACTTAAGTGAGCACAGTTTTGGACGGGATCTGAGGTTAAACTAATCTCTTCGTTGCACCTCTTCCCTGCGTGCCCTCTCTCTTCTCCGGTAATTTTCTCTGCGTGTCTTTTATGCAAAAGTTGGACGGGTCATTTCTTTATGCTTTCAACGGATACTAATTAATGCAACCTCTTTAGTTTCTCATTTTATGATCAGTGTTTTTTCTGTTTGGTTCCTCAAAAAAACCATGACTACAAAATTTTTCATTTTTTTATGCAGGCTGAAGAACTTGAAACTTCTATAAAAGAGGAGGTAAAAAATCGATCGGAGTTGGAGAAAGAATTAGACACAAAAAAGGAACAAATGAACGAAGTAACCATCGACATTGAAGAAAGCAAGAGCAGGCTAAGCTCAATGTTAGAACTCCAAAAAGAGCTGTCCGAAAAGCTCCATATCTCAACAATGGCGAAGTCACAAGCTGAGGTCCAGCTCGAAAAGGCAGTGCTGACAAGGGCAGAGATGGTGAGGGATATTGAAGAGTTGCGGAGACAAAGAGATGTGTTCAATAGGAGGATCAAATTTTGCAGAGAAAAAGATGCCATTGGGGTGCTTTCGAAGCTTAATGAAGTGAGCTGTGGTTACAGAGAGTACAATGCCGAGGAGATCAGATTAGACACTGATACTTTTTCGGAGAGCAAGAGATTGAAATCTAGTGTGGATAGGACGAATGTGTATAGAGGGCGCCAACCCGCTTGTACCTAAAGGCTAGAAGAATTGTTCTCTTACAGAGAGTATAGGGAAGAAGACTGTCGTTATTGTGTTCATTCTAAAGTGCAAGATCATGTTTTCCTTATTTTTTATCGTCCGCTTCGTTCCAGTTCTTTGAGATTCTATAGTATTTTGCTCTTTTATTTTTCTTTTTTTTAATACAATTGACAACTTTAAAATATTAATTGGTGCGCGGTTGATGCGCCAACCCGCTTGTACTTAGAATAATTATTTTGAAAGTGCTTTTTTTTTTAAAGTGTGTTTTTCTAATATAAAAAAAAAATTATACTAATTAGAGGCAAAGTGGGGAGGAAAAAGTAAACTACAAGAAGATGAGTATTTGTGATAAAGTATTTATGATAATAATGATTATTTTTTTACAAAAATAGATTTATTTTAATAAAAAATAATCATTTTTATAAAAAATAATTAATCACAAATAAATAATTTTCTTATAATATAATTAGAGCATAGTAACATTGCCAGCCAAATGATTACATATATAGGTAGATTTTCATGAAGATGTCTAAAACTTAAAATCAACAAATAATAAAAAGTAGAACAATTATATATATATATATATATAAATTCTTTAACAACTTATATTCTCATGTTTGATCAATTAATCTTGTTGACGGAGAATCGACTCTTAATTTAATTACGATAAAGACCTGTATAAATAATGTCGATGGCATCAGTGTCATTCAACCCCTCCCAATATCGTAGGAGCCCCATTGTGATAAAGAATATATTATAAATAATTAATATAAAATTATATCACTTTATAAATTAATTTTAATATAATTTTGGTTTTATCTACGTAGCATGGATATTCAAATAAAAAATTTTATTATTCATCATCCTCATACATCACACGTTACTTACCTATACATCACACATAACACATATATTTTTTTTTTATCTTTTAACAATATATTTTAATTCTATTCATCGTCCTTTCGCGGTGGGTGGTGGCCAGTGGGGGCGTAGGATTGAAGTAGAATCAATTCTTAATGCCGACCTTCACACTTCACTCGGCGTGAATGTTGTACAGAAGACAAAAGACACGACAGCAATGTGATATGAATCACGTTAAGTATGACCAAAGTGCATACGTACTGTTGAGAATCCATAGAGAATCTCAGGAGATCTTTAGGAATCAGACTTTTAATTCAACGCCCACCTTGGACTTTGTCAACATATTTTCCTGGGCGGCTGTACATCTGTCAATTTGCGTGGCGGCTTATTACAATTTTGCTCTTGCCATGCTGCTTCCGCACTTGAAAGGAATCGGTTTTAACCCTAGCAACAGTGTGCGATCGTCTTTGTATTTAAGAGCTCCGAAGGAGTTTCGGAGACGGACACAGAGACGCGCACACAAAGAGAGAGAGAGAAAGAGGTTTAGAGAGAGAGGGAGATAGATCTAGAGAGATTGAGAAGCTCTTGTCTTTGTATTAATGGATCGGTTGACGGCAATTTCTCCTGCATGCACACCCGCAAGTCTCGCTTTTCACGCACCCCAGAGAGGTACTTTTTCTTTTTTCCGATCTATGGAATTTGTTTTGAATGTTGTAATCACACTCTCCCTCGGCATGTTAACACACGAGACAATTACAAAATCTTGGTTTAGTTTGGTTAATATTAATATTTAGTATTCTGGATCCATTGTTTCTGTTGAAAATGTATAGCTTTTTGTTACACCCAATAGAAAATTTCCTACCCTCAAGACAGCAGAAATTTAATTGAATTATGATCATTGAGTCAATTTTCTCTGGGCTATGCTACGAAATTAATAAATTTAACAGTTGAATTGCATTTGCTTTGTTTGGTTCTTTAACTTGCAATTGGATTTGTTAGATAATGTTTTAACTGATGCTAATTACAGAGTCATTACTGCATCACGACAAAGTATTCTGCCCAAGGAAGAAGTTGTCATGCCCAGAGGTAGTTATATTAATGCCTCTTAAAAGTTAATACATGGTATTTCTCCCTTTATTTACATAAGTACTGAGATTACTTTGAGTTTTGTTGACAGTTGGCAGCCAGACCACGTGAGTTCCATGGCCAATCTGTTGCAACTATTAGTACCAATTCTTATAACAATCAAGGTGAGTTTGTTTGGTTACATGTTTCTGCTCTTATGAGGTTGTTTGGTTATATGTTCCTGCTATTATCTTGTTTTGTCAGGGTGCATCCCTAGTGGTCAAAGGACGGACTTGGAATGTTCTGTAGACTCAGACATCCTGGGTTCGATTCCGCATTAGGAGCTCCCCTGAATTACCCAATACCCGATTATGGTGGGTGGGGTTGTGTATCCTGGATTTACTCTCCTGAGGTTGGTCCAAAGGTTCTTTCTTCGATGAGGTTCCACGTCATCAAAAAGAATTATCTTTGGTCGTTGTTTGCATGTTAATATTTTTGTATTGATGGCACTCTAGCACTTATGACTTTATAATGCTTTAATCGTGTGTTTAGAACCTAAAAACATTCAATTGACTGTATGAGTAATGAATATGGTATGAACTTTGGTGTGACAGCTAGAAGTAGATTTTCTGGTAATATATACAGGAATGACAAATTTGATACAGGAATTTGGTCAATATAAATTAAGGGTTCTTGGTCTTTACAACATATATGTCTTTTAAGTTATTTTACATGCAGTTTTTCAATATTTAATAGCCTCTGTATGTGACGTTTTCATTTGCCCTTGAGATGCAGTTAGTCAAGTAGTGTTGCAGAATGGCCGAGAGATTGAATTTTATGAAGCTGTAAAGAATGGAGGGTTTCGTGGTAAATTGAATAAGGTCGTTTTAGCCTACAGCGGTGGCTTAGACACATCAGTCATTGTCCCATGGCTGAGGTATGACTCCTGTTTTAAGTTTCATATCCCTGTTTTCTGGCTGGGAACATTCCCCCTGGTTCTTTATCAACTTCAAGAACCACAGATTATGAAATTAAACATCGTGTACTCTATTCTTTAGTAATCGATGCCTAGTATTTCTCGGATATTTATTTTACGATGACAGAGGAGCAGTTCCTTAAGATGATTTCTATCAAAGCATCTAGTATTGAATCTTATTACAATGAACTGTAGTAGATAATTCTGTCTGATCAAATATTAGGTCTGTGCTGAGACATTTTTTGAGACGTTGTTAAATACTCTCAGGGGAAAACAAATTGGGGAGTGGATGCTGCTTTATTTCCATTAGATGTTTTATGGTGCTTGGTTTTCTAACGGAATTATTTACTTTCTTTTTTTTCCTTGTATTTTGCTTATATAAAATAAAAATAAAAAAAGTTTTGCTAACTTTCCCCATTTTCAGGGAGAACTATGGTTGTGAGGTTGTTTGCTTCACTGCTGATGTTGGTCAGGTATGTTAAGTAGCAACATCTGCTTTCTATAAAATTGATTTTTGTGTTCCTGTAGAAGGCAGTTTCAGATGATACTATTCACATGCACCGGACCAGTTGTGTTGACTGAGTCCCTTCCTATTTATTCTTGTGGTTGATCCCATATGCTAAATTTATAGGGTATGAAGGAATTGGAAGGCTTGGAAAAGAAGGCTAAGGCCAGTGGGGCTTCGCAGTTAGTGGTTAAGGACTTAAAGGAGGAATTTGTACGAGACTACATATTTCCTTGTTTGAGAGCTGGTGCAGTGTATGAGAGGAAATATTTGCTAGGAACCTCAATGGCCCGCCCTGTTATTGCAAAGGTGACTCCATTGCATTGATAGTTTTTAAACATGGTAAACTTGTGGATTTTCAAGAACCATTAATAATACTGTTTGTAGCTCTTTTAGAAGTCTACTTGATTTTCCAAATGTCTGCTCTTATTTCAATCCATTGTACCTGAGCAGATTTCCTTCTAAGTTTTCTGTTATCAGCTTTGTTTTTTAAATGGTATATTTTTTCGAACTGATATTACACAGGCCATGGTAGATGTTGCCAATGAAGTTGGAGCTGATGCAGTCTCTCATGGATGCACAGGAAAAGGAAACGATCAGGCATGCCTTGTGATTGAGATCTAAATTCTATGACCTGTCATGTATTTACCTCTTACACAAGTTATTCTGTGTAATCAGGTTCGCTTTGAGCTCACGTTCTTTGCTCTGAATCCCAAGTTAAATGTCGTGGCTCCTTGGAGGGAATGGGATATTAGAGGGAGAGAAGATGCCATTGAGTATGCTAAGAAGCATAATGTGCCTGTGTCAGTAACAAAGAAATCCATATACAGCAGGGACAGGAACTTATGGCACCTTAGCCATGAGGTAACATTCATCTCTTCTTTTTCCTATTTCCTATGGTATTATAGAACTGCCCACCAAGGCTTGTCTACAATCATTCCTTTTCAGTCTTGTCAAAAAACTCCTGATTTTTGAATCATTGTATCTCTTTGGTTTGTGTTTGTTGTTCAGAAGATTTTGCCAGGGATTATCTCATTTTTTCTCTCTTCACCACCTCTAACTCTCTCTCTCTCTCTGTCTCTCTCACATGTATATTTTATGCCATTAAAGGGTGACATTCTGGAAGACCCAACAAACGAGCCTAGGAAGGATATGTACATGTTGACTGTGGACCCAGAAGATGCACCTAATGTACCTGAGTAAGTTTCCCTGTTTTGTCTCAAGTTTAACCCGGGTCATCCGTTGTTTTGTATGCTGTTTCTAAGTTTTCTTTCCCATGCCCTCATTTCCTGCAGATATGTTGAAATTGGAATAGAGGCAGGTCTTCCTGTTTCGGTCAATAGGAAGAGGCTTTCACCCGCATCTTTACTCGCTGAACTCAATGAGATTGGTGGGAGGCATGGAATTGGCAGAGTTGACATGGTTGAAAATCGACTCGTTGGTATGAAAAGCCGTGGAGTCTATGAAACTCCTGGCGGGACAATCCTCTTTACCGCTGTACGAGAGTTGGAGTCTTTGACAATTGATCGAGAAAGCATGCAAGTTAAAGATACACTGGCCCTCAAATATGCAGAGCTAGTGTATGCAGGCAGGTGGTTTGACCCACTCCGAAAGTCAATGGATTCATTCATGGAGAAGATCACCAAGTCTACAACAGGCTCAGTTAGACTCAAGCTGTATAAAGGTTCGGTCATGGTAACAGGCCGGAAGAGCCCTTATAGTCTGTACCGGAAAGATATATCATCTTTTGAGGACAGCCTGCTCTATGATCAGGCTGATGCTGCTGGGTTTATACGGCTGTACGGTCTTCCAACGAGGGTTCGATCGATGCTTAAGCGGGGTATCTAAGATGTCTGTCCTCTTCTGTTGTCATTCTGATCAATAATCAACTTTAGTTGATTTTCAATCACTAGTAGTTGCTTAGGATTTGTGATCTATTTGTATGTTCATTTTGTGACATGTTTTTAGTTCTTCCAATGCCTTGATTCTATGTCATGTCTTGATTCTTAGACCTGAGCAAGTAATCTTTTGATCATTGTGATTTATGTTCGAAGAAATTTATGTTTGTAATGTATATGTCACAAGATTAAAATCCAAATGTTGTGTCGAGAGAATGAATATGTGTATATTGATTACTCATCTATCTACATCACCATTGAAATCTTCTGCCAATGCTATAACATGTGATGAGAAGTGATCGACTCAAAGGCCTTCTGCCTTTTGTGATTTTACCTTATTTTGGGTGCTAATAAAATAAATAAATAAAATGAATTTATTTTTTATATTAATTTTCCTTTAATTTTGCAGTCAAATTGATTTGTTTTATTAGTCGAATCGAATGTTTAATTTAAAGAGAGATTTTTTAGCTACAAAAAGATTTTATAAGAATAAACTGACAAATTAATATGGCTTAATGTGGTATTTTATACTATAAAGTTGTTTTTATTATAAAGTAAATTTAATATATTATATAAATTTATTTTAATTTATAAATTTATTTTTTTAAGATCTTTTCGAAAAAATAACGAGATATGGCGGGCAGGATTAAGGTAAGAAACTTATAAATTAAATTACATCTATGAATAATATTGGGTGTAAACGCTAATAGCATATTCTTTTCAATGTCAATACTCTCTCTGTCTCTAGGCTCTTTACTTTCCATTCCGTTAATTTCTCATAACGAACCTGGCCTCTCAGTGCTCTCACTCTCTCTCTCTCTCTCTCTCTCGATGATCGGAGTAAGCCGCTTGAGCGGAGCCACAGTCGCCGCCGTTACGGCATCTCCGCGCATGTATCCCTTGTTGTGGCTCGCTCGGAGCCGATTCTACTCTGGCACCACCTCGGCTGCTGCAGCTCAGCCTCAGGTCGACTACCTCCAAAGTGACCGAGCCGAGAGCGAGAGCCAGCGGCGCCGTGATCGGCTGGCGTATGCTCCGATGGCAGACTCGGAGGGTTCGGACCTAAGTAGAGGGGTGCAGTGGGTGTTCATAGGGAGCCCAAGCGCTAAGAAGCATGTGTACGCCGATCGGCTCTCGAAGCTTCTACGCGTCCCTCACATTTCAATGGCCAGCCTCGTCCGTCAAGAGCTCAGCCCTCATTCTTCTCTCTACAAACAGGTCTCAGAATCTTTGCTTTCTCTTTGTGACTTTTGAAATTGTTCTTTTGAGTTTTTTCTTTTCGATTTCCTTGTATGCTTATTCGATTAATTCAAACTAGTGGATTGATTATAAGTTTTCAGAGAAATTTAAAGTATGATGATGAAATTAGATTGCAAATGCTATCAATCGTGGGGAACTTGTTCCAGAGGAGATAATGTTTGGGCTGCTGTCGAAGAGGTTGGAAGATGGATATTACCGAGGTGAAAGCGGATTTATACTGGATGGATTTCCTCGTTCACCAACTCAGGCTGTGAGTTTGAACTTGAACTTCTTTGGAATGAATTCAGGCACAGTTTATTTCTTGTGTGTAATCGAATTTGTTAGACTACTTAAATTCCTGTCTCTGGAATTACGCAATAATTTATTTGGTTTCCAGAAACTGTTATGTCTTGACATAAAAAAGGGATATAATTTTGGATTTGATTCTTGACTTATACTTCTCCCCGGTATACCGATACTTATTGAGACGTGTCTTCCATACGGTCATTTTGCACCTTATAAGAAACAACTGCGTCGATGACACTGCAACTGACACATGCAGTCATATGAACTTGAATTTTTTGTAACAGGAAATCCTTGACCAACTTGCTGAGATTGATCTGGTTGTGAATTTCAAGTGCACAGAGGATTGCTTCGTGAATCACCGAGGAGGAGGTACTTTTTACCCCCCTTGAGTCTCGTGGGATAAACAACTTCCAAGGTACAAGTTTTTGGTATGTCCTTCCATCTCACTCAACAGGAGTGCTTAATTGCTGTTGCAGATGGTAGCTGGAAGGAAAAAGTCCAAGTCTATGCAAAGCAGGTAGTCCTCAATTCTCGTAGCTCTGCACTTCCTTGCATATTGGATAGATGGTTCATGATCTGAACTTAATTACGAATATCCTGGTTGACATGGTTTTTTTCAAATGTTCATTTCTTGTTATGGTTCCTGCTGTTTTTGGCCCAGTCACAATTAGGGAGTGAGACAAATCAAAATTTGTATTTTTCCAATAATTTTTTAACCTCTGTTATTTTATGCTAGTGTGATGCTAGCTGTCAGGCTGTAGATTGTTCCTTTCTTTCTCCTTTTGTTCCTTCCGGGCAACTGCACAGCAATTCACTTTTAAAGACACAGCCTTCTTTCTAATGGCCCCAAGCCCTTACTCCAAGAATGGCTTATAGCTATTCCTCGAGGCAGTTTATCATGAGAAACAACTGTTCCTGGAAACAGCCCCGAAAAGCTTGTACTACATTGAGATGTTCTTAATAACTTTTATTTTTTTTACGAGGATGGGTCAATGGGTTTTTTTCTGAGACAGGGTGCTGATATTCCATGCATTTATAACATAATCAGAGAGGTGAATGCTTTTGATAGGAAATTATTTTCTTTCTCCCCAGAGCAAGCCACTGGAAGATTATTACAGGAAACAGAAAAAGCTTCTTGAGTTTCAAGTTGGCGGTGCACCCGGGGAGAGTTGGCAAGGGCTTTTGGCTGCATTACATCTACCGCATTTCAATGCTGGCTATATTCCATGTAAACTCACTACAGGTTTGGATAGGCTTTAGTTTAGTTATAGTCATTACATCCATATTTTCACTTCGCTGTAAATATGAGTGATGCAATCACAGTCTTGGACTGAGAGTTCTGTAGCAAATGCTTTTGAAACGGTGCTGGGAGACTTCGACTTTGCTCCCTTTGAAATAGTGCAAAACAACCTTACCGAGCATCTACTCGCTGACTTCATTGTTTCTCCTTTTTCAGTTGGTTTGAGCTCAATATAAACCATACAATATAAAGCAGTTTTAGGATTCTGAGATCATAAGAAAAGTTTTAGTTTTGGAGAATGCCTGGAATGCAATATAAAGTAAAAGATCATTATTTTAGAGATGCATCCAATGTGGTGCATTAGCCTTTCAATGGGAGTTAGTCAAATCAAACGGGAAGTTTGTAGTCTCTCTCTTGTTTCTTCTTTTTATCGTTTCCATGTGTTCTAAGAGTCTATAGCATTGTTTAGCTCCCCATAATCTATTGCAATCTCCCATAATTCAAATACAAGTTCTCCAAAGAAAAATAGTCTACCATTGATTTGGGACTGAATTGATTCTCTACCACTGATATGACAATTACAGAAATACAAATCTGATCATATATAGATCGAGTTTGTGCAGAGCTGAGTCACATCTAAAAAAAAAGAAGAATATAATATGAAGAAGAGGAAAACTCATTTATGTGATGCAGTGTCATGTCTTTGTTCACCATCAACTGTTGTTGCCTGAATTTGAGCTGCATACTGTAAATTCCAAAGGACATCCTCAATAGAGGGACGGCTGCATGATTCCAGAGAAATGCATCTGCTCATTATGGAAATCACAATTGATAAGGATTCTTGCGAGCAAGTGGCTTGCACAATTGGGTCAATTATACGTTTCTGGCCATCCTGGCTGTTCAAAGATGCCTGCAAAGTGAAGAATCTGGTGTCAAGAATGTATTAAACTATCCACCAATATTGTACCAACTTTGCAGAAATTCTGGTTAGCATCAATTACGACTGTTCATCCGGGCCGAATTTTTTCCCTGCTCGGTCCGGAATCCGGGAAACCAGATTCATCCAGATTCTGACCTAGGGTTCCGTTTGAAATCCAGGTTTCGGTCCGGGTATACCTGGGTTCCCAGACCGGAACCTGGATGAATAGTCCTAGCATCAATTCAATGCTCCATAGATTCGTGAGAATAGTTATACCAACATTATTATAGCATAGAAATGCACTGGATCAGCTAGTTTGTTTAGTTTTCCGGATTTTTGACATTGCGTGCACACACATACACATCGATATATACTCTGCAGTTAGTCAGAAATTCAATTCATACCATCTCATTTAGCAAAAAGGACTCTCTTCTAGCACATACTGAAGATCCAACAACTGCCTCCAGTAAGATGAATCCGAAAGTATAAACATCATCCTCTAATTTTTTCATTTGCCTGAAGACATGGAAAACCTCTAAAAATGGTTAATAACCATTGAAGCAAGGATTCATCTCATTAAAGATTAATTAATAATTAAAAAGAAATTGTCTGCTCTATCTGGTAGCTTACCATGATTTATGACCTTCTCCTTTTGCCTAAAAACCAAGAGCACAGAATCAATAGCCAACCACCAACATCAAGAACTTATTGCAAGGCCCACCAATCAATAATCAATAAAAATAAGAAGCCCTACCTCAAATTGGTCAGTGTCTTCCAAGAGAATGGACATCCCATAGTCACTCAACTTTGCCATCCAATGCTCATTGATCAGAATATTATTTGTCTTCAATCTGTTGTTGAAGAAACCAGGAATAACTCCAACATGTAGGAAGTGCACAGCCTTGGCAACACTGACTAGAACTGACAATCTCTCTGACCAGTTGAAAACCTTTCTGCAGCTATTCTCTACAAGTATAAAGCTGGCTATAGTTAAATGGTAAAGCAAAAATCTACACCATTAGTGAAATATTTATATGGAGAGGCCAATTCCAATGAGATTTTAGTCCTTATATCCCTATAATAAGGCATTCAAAGGATTAATATTAGTATCAAATTACCTGCAAGATAAGTATGAAAACTCCCCCCGGGAATATATTCAGATATGAGAAAGACATTGTTCACACTGCAATTATCTCTTCCACCAACATCAACACAGTGCCCCAAAAGCCCTACCAAATGTGGGTGGCGAAGCCTTGCAAGCAAATCCAACCTGAGTTTTAGATTTCGAAGCGAAAATTTCTTTGAATAAGGCAAACACCTAATAGCAACTTGGGTCCCATTCTCTAATCTTCCTCTGTAAAGCTGCAAGACAAAGGAGAGATATAAAAGCTTAGATGCCTGATTCGATTGCTATCATAATTGATGCTCATAATGAGCAAAATAGGCTTGATTAAGATAACAGTCTAGCAGTGACAGTAGTAACTTTTACCATAGATTTCTTCATACCTTTACAGCAAATTACAAAGTTTTAAACAGTACCTTTCCACATGAGCCTTCTCCCATAAAGGCAGAGCCGTCAAAGTTGTTTGTCGCTTCTTTTAACTCGTCTAGACTGAAAGACCGACACGCTGGGAGACCTTGCATGCCCAACTTTGCAGCCCCAGAAACAAACCCTTATCAAAAAAAAAATAAGGCCAACGTTAATGTCCAGTTGTTCAAACACAAAACTATCATTTAGCTTTCAAATTCACGCCATATTTTTGCAGTATTTTCCTCTTGTTAGTGGATGACCTACTTGCATTTGCTAGAAGCTCAGAGGAGAAACCAGCTGCGGAGCTATCTTGCACTGCGTTCTGCAACAAATGCTGCTCCGATGTCCCTCGAGTACAATAGCATCTCCACAAAAATTGAAATCCCAAAGCCAGAAACACCATAAGTAAAACGATTCCTACAATTACACCCACTAAAATTCCGGCATTTTTGCCTTCGGATTGCTTCTTCACGTTGACGACTTCCTCACAATATGAGTCTGCTGCATGCTGATGCCTTAGATCAATGGATAAGCAATTCCCCTCAAACTCAACCACTCTCTTTCCGGAGTTGGCGCTTAAACAAGAAGGCAATCCACCCATCAGCCTATTGTTTGATATATCAACGAACTCAAGTTTGCTGCCACAGCTTAGGTGGCCTGGAAGTGACCCGCTAAGCATGTTTGATGCAATATTCAAAAAAGTGATATTGGGCAAAGAGAAAAGTGCAGCTAGAGGTGTCCCCCTAAGAACATTGAATGACATATCCATGTGTTGGAGCTGACTTAACCGGCCATATTGCTCAGGAATCTTACCCGAGAAGGAGTTGTTGTTGAGGAAGACCATGACCACTCCTTTGGGCATTTGAGGTAGCACAGAATGTAATTTGTTTGCACTCAAATCCAGCACACGTAATCTATTTAAGCTACTGAGATGTGGCAATTCCCCAGACATGTCATTGCTTGAGATGATAAGATCTGTGAGAGTGGAGATACTCAAGATTGAAGATGGAAATGGACCATTAAGCTGGTTGTTCCTCAAGCTTAGAATTGTCAGATTAGATAAGGAATCAAACCAAGTGGGGAGGGAAGTATTAAAGAAATTGTCGTCCAGTTTGAGAGTTTGAAGCTTCACCATTGTACAAATCTTATAAGGAATTGAACCAAAAAGAAAATTTGAACTCAAATCAAGGTGTTCGACTGAAGACAGTCTATGAATTTTGTCCGGCAGTGGACCCCAAATGCCCAAAGATACCAGACTAAGAACTCTCAAGCTGGTTAGCCTTGCCAGGGTGGCCACAAAAGAATCCATGGAGAAGCTCTCCGACAAAGTTTGATTGGGAATTGCAAACCCATTAAAGTCCGAAACTTTTGTAGGCTTATTATCACCCATAATTCTGAGCTCAGTCACAAAATTTTCTTGGCATGTGATGTTAACTTGTACTGAAGATAAAGAGCAAAAATCAATGGTATGATCATTCCAAATCTCCAATTGCATTGGGTACTCTAAGTGCTTTCTAAGCTGAAGAAGCACTTGGGTTTGAGAGGATTGCAGTTGATGAGTACCAGGAACATAGAAACTCCATACAAAACATAAAAGCAAAAACAAGCAACACCACCCCATTGAAACCATCCTTCTCTTGTCAACGCTTCATGGTGTCAGCAAACAACAGAATGAGAATCCCTTATAACCTGTCATTTAATAATACATAAAAGCAGGAAAAAGTGTTATCATTGAAACGTAGACTGACCTTGAAAGATCAAGCAGAGTGGTGGCAGTTGATATTGAAAATCTTGGGTTTTCTTCGATTTTAAAGAACATCCGATAAAGTAATACACATGTAGGAGCTGCCAACTTTACCTCCGAATCTCAAAGAGCAAGTTTTACGGCAGTTGTCAAAACAGAGTAAAAACAGAGACTGAAGTCCTCGATCGATAACATAACTAATAAAAAGAGATATTTCGGGTGCTTGAAGAAAGATGGTGAAAATCTACGAGGGAAATGTCGGTGACGGTGATGCATTGGGTAACGAAGCAGGGAAAAGGCTCGAGTCAAATCTGTTACATTGCCTGTTTCTGTCGTAGACTTCCATGTTCCAGCTGAAGAATTTTTAATGCTGCCCTTGGCTTCATTTATTAGTATTTTTTTTTTTGAAGCTCGTTTTCTTTTTCCTTTCTTTTTTCTTCAAATCAATTAGAATTCATTTGGGATCTTGAGGCATCAAATGCTCTATGATTTTTTAAACAAACTGCTTCTTTGCAGGTATATATTTTATACAAATGTTTGTTCTTTTTAAACATGTTAGATAATCCAATCAATGAAGGATAACCAGTTGGAAGGACAGAATGGTAATAGCAATGCATTTCCTTGGAACTCGAGGATAAAATTTGACAGGCTGTCTAATAATACAATGAGATCAGCAGAGGCTCATTTAGCCCATACAGTCCGGCTTCTGTACGTTTGAGCCGTCGGACATGTCAGCAGACACTCGTTGAAACCTCAATTACTTGCAGTTTAAGCTCAGATGGCAAAAGGATTTGGCCTGGCACAGGCTGGCACCCACCATACCTATCCTCTACCGCTGAACTGTCTTTGCAGAAGTGGCATTTAAGAAGGAGAAATGCTATACCATCTTTCTAATTTTTACATATCATATTTTTTTAAATTTTTAAATTTTTTAATATTTTTTTAAAAAAATTTTTTAAGTTTATTTTTTTAAAACTAATTTAATTTTTTATTCATTATTTATATATTAAATATTTGATAAAAAATAAAATATTGTGTGTGAAAGTTGTATAAATAGTAAGAGGTTGAGTAGAATTTTTATTTAAGAAGACAATACATTTAGCATATATCATAATTTTTAATATATTAATAATTAATATATTAAAAAATAAATTTTTTTATAATTTTTTTAAATATATTTAATATGTTTTATGTTGATATTGATATGAATTGTGTAAATATTATGTATTTTATAAAAATAGAATTTATTATTAAAATAATAATATTTTAATTAAATCTTATATTTATTTATTTTTTTTAAAAAAATATGCAACACTTATAAATTATAAATATTATCTATTAAAAAGATAAAAAACCAAAGACCAAGTCTAACTAGTTTTTTTTTTTTTTGAATAAAAAAAACGTATCATCCAATATTTCATTAATAAAAATTGTTGTCATTACAACTCAAATCTCTTTCTATAGTTTGCCTGATACAATCAAGAAAATCTTTTATCCATATATATTCTGAATCTAAAAGTAAGCCTGTTTTGCAAGTGTATGAGCTACCTCATTAGAGTTTCTATGCACAAATTGAACTTCCCAATCTAGCCTATTCTTAAGCATCTTCTTTGCATCTTCAATCACCATCCTATAATCTAGAAATTCTTCATTATCTTCATTAATGACCTTAACAATGATATGAGCATCACCTTCCAAAACAACCCTGCAGAAGTTAAGGTCATTGCAAATTTTCATAGCTCTCCACAAGGCTACACTATCTGCTGTTGCTGCTTGGTGTACATGCCCTCTTTGACCACAGACAGCTACTAATACATCCCCTTTCTCATCCCTTATAACAATTCTTATTCTCATCCTTCTCTTCCTTAGATCAAGTGTTGCATCCCAGTTGGCTTTCACATAATTATCTCTTGGTTTCTTCTAAATAACTTGCCTCACCTGCCTCACAGCCAATGCACCGGTTTGGTTCCTACAAATTAAGCCTTGAGCCCTTTGAAACTCTTTAACCTCATCCCTAGCAATACATAGGACTTGCCCAGGTTTTTCAAAACTATTTTCAAAGATGAGTTGGTTTCTTCTCAACCACAAACCCCTCATAACTGTTGCTATTTTTTCTAGTTTAGCTTTTGACAATTTCAACTTCATTTTTCCCCAGAGATCCAGTAAATCCTCTTCTTCAGTACCCCATTTTTGTATTTTAATCAGTGACTCGAGTCACACATCGTTGGTTGTAGTACACTTCCATAGAACATGCATAACATCCTCGACCTCCTTTTTATAAATTGGACAGTGATCACTATCCAACAACTTTTTTGTGTATAGCTTCTTCCTTGTAAGCAGGAAGTCATTCCCTGCCTTCCATAGAAATAACTTTACCTTTTCTGGTATATTCAGCTCCCATATACCCTTCCATCTAGTATCTGCTTCTTCTCTTCTTGAAGTTTCTCCTCTGATGGCTCTTTTTCTTTCAACCTCCAGGTAGTAGGCACTTTTTACAAAAAAAAAAATCCCTTCTTGGATGGCCCCCACACTATTTTATCTTCTGTATTTGTTTTGCTCAAGGGAATACTTAAAATTTGCTCAGCCTCATCTTCATTAAATATATTTTTAACCAGTTCCTCCTTCCACTCCCCTTCATTCTGTTGTATTAGCTCCTCCACTCTAGCCTCCCCATCTAACCTCGACATTGGTGACTGAACACAGTAAGAGACAGGTGAAGACATCCATTTTTTCCCCCAAATGCTTATGCTTTTACCATTCTCCACCCTCCATCTCAGCCCCTCATTTATCAAGCTTAAAGCCTTCCACACACTTCTCCATATCAAATAGGGTTTGAATCCCAGTTTAGCCTCCAACATTGATGTCCCTATAAAATATTTCTGTTTATAGATGTTGGCAGCTAAGCTATTGGGATTATTTAAAAACCTCCATCCCTGCTTGGCCATGATTTTTTGATTTCCCAGAGGCTCCCACCTGCTCCAATGTATACCATCGTTCTTGTTTTGGTTGCACCACCAAAATTTAGCAAATATTGCATTAAGCTCACTACACAGCTGTTTTGGAAACTGGAAAACACTCATAGTGTATGTAGGCACTGCTTGAAGAACTACCTTAATAAGTATCTCATTTCCTGCAAAAGACAGGAAGGAATTTTTCCAGTTATTGATCTTCTTCCACACTCTTTCTTTGATACCTCTAAAAGTTAAATACTTTGATCTTCCCACAACTGAGGGCAAGCCCAAGTATTTTTCATAGGAGCCAACCTTGACAGCTCCCCTTTCTTCTCTTATCATTTCTTTCTCTCTTGGACTCGTGTTGGAACTGAAAAATATGGCAGATTTTTCTTTGTTTAACACTTGACCTGAAGCTTTTTCATAAACCAGTAGTATAGCTTGCAACTTTTTCCATTCCTCTACTTTTGCTCTACCAAGGAGTACACAATTATCGACAAACAAAAGGTGGTTTACTCTAGTCCCTCCCCTAGCCACAGTGACCCCCCTTGTATCCCCTTTCAAATCAGAGGCATTGAGAAGAGAGGATAAACCTTCAGAACACAATAAAAAGAGGTAGGGAGACAAGGGGTCTCCCTGTCTCAACCCTCTTGAGGGACAAAACTTGGAGCCAGGTACACCATTGATTAAAACTGAGTAATAGACCGAGGACACACATTGCATAATAAGCTCAACCCATCTACTATAGAATCCCAACTTTTCCATGACAACTTCTAAATAAGACCACTCAATCTTGTCATTTGCCTTAAACATATCGAGCTTTATAGCCATATTTCCATATTTACCTCTCTTCCTAGTCTTCATAGAGTGCAGCAACTCGTAAGCCACCATGATGTTGTTAGTGATTAATCTCCCGGGGATGAAAGCACTTTGGTTAGGGGAGATTAAATTAGATAAAACAGTTTTGAGTCTATTAGCTAACACCTTAGACATGATTTTATAGGCTACATTACAAAGACTAATTGGTCTATAATCACTTACTAGGCTAGGATTAGCAACTTTAGGAATAAGGACAATAAAAGTGAAATTTACAGAAGGGTCAAAGCAGTTACCATTTAACCAAGATAAAACAGTCTTGCAGACTTCATCTCCAATGATATGCCAATGACTTTGGTAAAAACAAGCTCCAAAATCATCTGGTCCAGGTGACTTTAGAGGTGTCATCTGCTTTAAAGCATCCTCAACCTCCTTTTTTGAGAATGTTTTTGTGAGAGCTTTATTCATAACCCCTGTCACTCGAGTCTCCATGTGCTTCAAATAGTCATCAATCTCCATGTGACCATGTGAAGAGGAAGTGAATAAACTCCCAAAAAAATTATTGAAAGCCCCTTCCACATCTTTATGTCTTGAGTGCCATATGTTTTGATCATCCCTTACTACTGTAATTCTGTTTTTCCTTCTTCTTTGATTGGCACAGCTATGGAAATATTTGGTGTTTTTATCCCCTAGCCGGTACCAATTAACTTTGGCCCTTTGCCTCCATTTTAAATCTTCTTTTTCTAACAACAAACCAATCTCCTGCTGTAATATTTTAATCTCTCTAGAGTTGTGCCGATTATCATTTTCTTGAAGCGTTTTTAGGAGTTGGGTTTTCTGTTTCAGCACTCTTCCTATATCTTCTCCACTCAGCTGGCACCATCTCAATAATTCTCTTATGCTGTCATTTAGTCTATCTTGTAACTTCTTTGGGTTACCATCTGCCATCCTCCTCGAATCCCAAACCTTTTTTAAAGCCCCCACACATTCTTCCTCCAAAGCCCAGCTAGCTTCATACCTAAACAACTTTCTTCCCCTCCTATCCTCATCATCCTTCTAAACCATGTGGAGTAATAAAGATCTATGGTCAGAACTTCTAGCTACCAATACATCAACCCAACCCTTTATGAAAATACCTCTCCATCTAACATTGATCACAGCTCTATCAAGTCTCTCCTTAGTGAAAGATCCATCTTCATGTTTGTTGCTCCATGTGTATTTATCCCCCCTCCAACCCAAGTCAAACGGCCCACACCCCTCAAGAGCATCCCTAAAACCAGTCATTTGTCTTTCTTGCCTCTGTCTACCTCCCCATTTCTCATCATGAGTCACAATCTCGTTGAAGTCACCAATAACACACCATCCAGTATTTGCACTTGGTGTTAAAGAATTCAGGAGATTCCAAGATTCTGCCCTTCTGCTTGGCTCCGGGTTTCCACAAAAACCAGTCAATGGCCACTTCTCATTCATACCTTCATTCGTTACCCACACACTTATGTGCCTTTATGAGTAGTTAACAACCTCAACTTTGACATTATGGTCCTATAACATCATAAGACCCCCATTCTTTCCAATTGCATCAACAACAAAACAACCATCACACTTCAACTTTCTCCTAATCCCTTCACATCTGCCTTTCCTCATCTTAGTTTCCATTAAGAAAACTGTATTGGATTTCTTATCCCTTACCAAGTGGTAAAGGTCTTGAACTGTCTGAGGGTTCTCAAGCCCTCGGCAATTCCAACTTAAAGTTTTCATTGAGTTAGGTGGGGCTGCTTAACAACCTCCACCCATTCTATAACTTCTACATTTGTTTCTACCTCTCCCTCCCTTTCTTGGTGCTTCTGTTTCTTCATCTTCCTCACTCCCCCCGTCCCTTCAACATCCCCTTTCCTCTTTGATTTTATTTTTTCAACCACTGAACCATGTCCCATACTTTTGCCTATATCTCTAGCCCTTCTCTTCCAAGACCCTAACATCTTCCCTCTGACCACCCCTTCTCCAGTCACACTAGGTAGTTCATCGTTTGTATTCCCCTCCCCTTCCTTTCCACTTCCCTCATCCCTTATTTTAGCTTATTCCTCCCTGCTTTTTTCACAATCCTTCCCAGTCTCACTACTAGTTCCCTCCCTTTTCTCAGCACAACTCTTCTCAGTAACCAGTCCCTTCACACATGCTACCCCTCCATCACTCGCATCATAACTCCTATTGTTTTCCCCATACACTTTTTTTTGGATTTCTCTCATTTTGAACCTTGGACTGGCTCTGAGCCAGACCCCAAACTGATCATCATCACCACTCCCATTAACCTCACACACTTTCACCTTATGAACAATGCACACACATTTAAAACAAAAGTGTGGAAGTTTTTCATGCCTCAGGGGTATCCAGTATTTTTCTCCTCTAACAGAGATGGTTCGCCCCCTTGCTAGTGCCTTTGACACATCTATCTGCACCATTACTCTGAGGAAGTTTCCCCATCCACAGCCATCCCCTTGCGTGTCCATTTCTATCACCTTGCCAATCGTAGCTCCAATGACCTCTCCTCGTTCCTTGTTCATGCAGGCAAGAGGTAGATTGTGAAGCTGGACCTAGAACTTTTCATAACCAAAATCCAACTTCTATGGAGGTATATATCTATCGAACTGCATTATAACAAACAACTAGTTATCAAAAAGCCACGACCTACCTCCCATTACTCTCTGTTTATCTGCTGGAGTGGCAAACAAAATCACAAAGATGTTTTCTCCCACTTCCTGAAATTTTGCACGCTGGCTAATCCTCCAAACTTTGCCCATGGTTGTTTCCAGCACTGCTGGGCTAAGTCTTCTCTCCATCCATACTTTCCCTACCACACTTCGTTCCTTCCTATACCTCAATTCTTCAGATGAATCATCCGCCACATCGATATTCAGAACTTCCTCCTCCGTTAACTTCAGTTTTCCCCACCTTTCCTCCAACTCATTCATCTCCGTCCACCGTGTGCCACTCATGTGACACCCTGTCCCACTCACTTTTTGTTAACCGTATGGCGCCCCACGACCCTCACAATACTGCACACCCTTTTCCACCCCCAACAGACTCCACTCAATTCTGTTAGAATCTTAGTGGTCCCCTCCCCTTCACCTCATTTCTTCCCGAAAGAAAAAAGGAGCGAAGACTTTTTCCACCACAATGCTTACTACCAAGTCTAACTCTTGAACATGAGGTTGCGGAGCTATAAGAACACATTTCTTATAGCTCAAGCTCAACATCACAAAAACCCCAAGGGTGTCATAATGATTCATATTTTTAGAAGAAAAACTCTAGATACAACCGCCTGAGGACCCGGTGTGGAACCGGCACGCCTTTTGAACAAAACTTTCATTTTGTTCCCCTCTCTATTTCGTTCTCCCTCTCTCCCTTTCTATCAATTAATTATGTACAAAAGCAACATAAAAACTCGAGTTGTTACCTTTCTATCACCCCATTTTCATTCTCTAAACTCAGAGCCCTCTCTCTCTCTCTCTCTCTATGAGGACAAAGATTGGAAAAAAGTACTGAGAAATATAGTGTTTGAGAGAGAGAGCCTTCACCCTTGTGGTGCTGCGCATACTGTTCTTGTTGCACATGATGGATATAAGCTCTGGTCTTGGGGTCGGGGAAAGAGTGGGGTTCTTGGAAATAGTAATGGATGAGATACTATTCTCGTGCTTGTAATACAACTCATTATTTTACTCCCACCATAGTATTATGGCCACCCCTTATGGAAGATTACAAACAAGAGGAATCGAATACCTCTAGTGAGGAAGATAATGTTGGGGCAAATGATTCTCAAAAACAGAAAGAAGACTGTCTTTGGCAATGGATGAGATGAAGCTACTTCAATCAAAACTTTCTGCAATAGAATGGTATGCTAGCATACTTCATGGCTCAATTTTTGGAAAATCATAAAATATCTTCTTCAACGGGACCAAAGCGATAAGACTAGCGAGATGAGGTGCATTTTATTCTGAAGAAAGATGTGTGAAGATTAGGAAGGTGAATTGGCTAGTCCATGTTTGATTTGTATGCTTCAGAATAAATGGCATTTTATTCAATACAGCTTCGATTTTTTCGTGAAATTTCTTATTTTAATCTTTTGGATAACAATGGAGATGAACAGCATGATTACCTTGCAGTGTTGTGATGGAGATGAAAATCAAGAAAATTAATAGAAATTTTAGTTCACTCACTTTCTTGTATTTGGAGTCTTAGAAATTTCAGTTCACTCACTTTCTGTTGGCTTGGTTGTATCAAGGAAGAAACCATGTAAATGCGGAAGAGCTACTATGATGGGGCTAAGAATGCATGCAAAGTATTTGATAAATTGTTGAAGAAAAAATCACTAGTTGGTTTCTCCTTCAACCTCACAGTCTGCATTAATAGCGGCTACTTTCTCAAAGTTTCTCTAGTCTTTTGTCCGATTTTTTTTTTAATCATCCAACGTGACAAAATTTTATCAGCCGATTTAAGGCGTCCAACTTTTGTGAACAGCGGAAGAACAACATAAATTTAAGGCATCCAACTCTTCAAGGTGTTTCTAGGATAAAAAATTTCAGTGTTTTCCTACTAGTGTTTATGGAGTTTACGGAGGACTTAACCAGACCGAGGGAGAGAAAAAGAGGCAGGAAGAAAAGGATGACATGGGACCCAATTTGTCAGCCGGTTATGCAAAGATGGTATATGCCAGTTGGATTGAGAGAATTTTTTGTTTGACTTACCCAAAATGCATCTATGAAACCCTTCTTATCAAGAACTTGTGCACCACTTTCTCCCAAACACCACATGCCAATAAAAAAAAAAAAAAAAGTTTTGCTACACAACCTCCACCACACTCCACATGTTTTTAAATTTTTTAATATTTTTTTTAAATTTTTTTTGAGTTTATTCTTTTTAAACTATTTCAAATTTTCTATTCATTATTCATATAATAAAAATTTGATAAAATAAAAAAAAATTAAAAAAAAAATATGGTATGTGGAGGTTGTGTGAATAGTAAGAGATTGTGGAGATTTTTTGAAAAAAAAAATGTTGAGCGTTACTGGAGAATATCTAAGTTCAAATTGCTCTGCATGATCACTCTAGTTCTACATTTGGGAGCTGACACATCATCAGTCGTGATTGGAAACAATAAGATCTACAATATAAAATAACATTGCTCTATGGAAATTATCAATACACAAGTCTCGTTTGCATTATAATTGAAGTTTTTTGAAACTAGGTCTTTTACAGAGGTCTTAACTCATCAGATATCATCTCAATATTCAAATTTTATTTAAACACAAATATTTTTTAATTTCAAATTTTTAACTTTTTCATATAATCATCACATAATTATTACAACTTTTACAAACTTTCAAACAAAATATAAAAAATAATTTAACTTGTTCAAATTTTAAAAGGAAAATTAATTATATTCTAACAATATTTTAATTTTATAATATTTTTATTCAACTTTTTCTCTTTCAATTTTCAAAATCTCATAAAATATCTTGAATCAAATTATTTCACTACTATTCATAAATTTATCATCTTATATCACTGGTGTAGGCCTCAACTTATTGTTTTATATTTTGGCTCTAAAAGACATTCCAGCGATTCCATGCGGTAATAGATCGGTTTCAAAGGGACGTGCGGTGCATACCAGCATCAGAGCACATGCCAGGCTTCATCCCGAGTGGTCCACTTTAACCATAAAAAATTACAAGTAATTCCAAGGTTGGCATGTGGAGCCAAGTTTATATTGCCATTTTAATTTAAGGCCAAATTCAACACTTAAAAGCATGAGTGTTTGAGATACTGATTATGTGAACCAGCAGTCAGGTTGGTATATGAACCCCCAAAGGGATGAGGAACATAGTGAATGCATTCTACCGACGACAATTTCATCCATAATGTTTGGATATAGTTGTATATATAGTTTTAGAGTATGCAAGTTTCGCTCGCTTCTTTTAAAAATAAGTAAGATCTACTATTAAAAAATAATTTTTCATGTAGATTCTAAGTTTATCCACTTTTTTCAAAAAAAGTGTGTGAAACTTGTATATCCTATGATTGTAAAGAGTAATACTAGATACAGTTATGGAGTGCATAAACGTCATGTAATCATTTTGAAAAATAATAGGGTCCACTAACAAAGAATTAGTTTTTTTTTCATATAGATCCTATATTTACTTACTTTTTTCAAAGGGATTACACGACTCTTACACATTTCATGACTGTAAATATTATTTCTCCAGAATAAATCCAACTTTGGGGAAAGAAAAATAATTGAAAGTGAAAATATGGAAAGCACGACAAACATGAATAAACGAAATCAATTAAGATCCTCTATTATTTGATCAAATTAGATAATCCGTTGTGGAGAAAGATCTACATAGTATGAAAGCTCATGCAGGGTCTATAGTATCTACAAAATCTATACAGATAATATTAAAATTGTAAAATTTATTTGATATGTCTATTCCAATCTAGTACCATAATAGACATACCTTATGTATCATCATAATGACTTCACCCTGATATGTAACTATAGTTTTAAATTTCGTTATGTTATAGTTGTTTCAACTGAAATTTTCTATTTCGGTGTAGTATCTGGTATACTATACCTCCTCATTCAGTTTCACTTCAAATCCCGGCCCGTTCTAATCCATTTCGACCATTTTGGCTATAATTGTCCTTTCAGGCTCTAATCCATTTCGGACTTTTTTGCAATTTCCTCATGCTTGGATGGCATTTTTGTAAATTTTAAATTTTGATGGTATTTAATTAATTCTAAAATATAAATGTATTTATATAATTTTAACCTTTTTGTAATTTTAAACATGCCCCCTCTTTTTTAAAAAATATTATTATTTTTAATAATTTCTCTATTCTTTTTTTTTTCTTTGTTTTTGTTTTTGAACTCAAGTTTGTAATTTTTTCAATGTATATTCATTTTAGAAATCTTCAATTCTTTCATATATATTTATATATATAGATATATATACATATATACATGATACATACCTACTTATATATATTTATTCTATTCGTTGTTAGTTTATATATATATAATATATAAATTCCAAAACGGTAGATCAAAATGCACCAATACTAAAATATTTTGCTTAAACCGGAATGATATCAGAACGAAATTAAAAACAGGGTATGTATTTAATGTAACCCTGATTTGATTTTTGGGCACAAGACCAAGATAAGGTTCCCTGAGGCAAACGGCATAAACGATGTAATAAAATAAGAGATAAGTGTGAACAAGGACGGTGTTGAAAGAAAGTGATAGTTCATGACAAAATGGGCTCTCAAATCCAAGTGCCCTTTTCTTTAGTATAAAGATGAAATCATATCAATTCTTCATCAAATAATTCATTCAATTCAGTATTATTGCCCCCAACGATATCCTCTCCCTTTATCCTTTGCAATATAAAACAAAGAAGAAAAGACCTACCGTTGAAATTTATTGTCACATAAGATCTCCTGCGTAGGACCCATCTCCAGCATTGTAACCTTATATCAAGTATACACAAGTACAATTTTACCACGTGGACAGAACCCAAGCTGCTATTGTTCTTTGAGAGTCTCCTTCCAACCTGATTTTCTCCAACTGTTTGCTTTGGGCTTCTTTGACTCCAATGTGTGCAGCCAATGCCTCACCTTGTTGTGGATTGCAGGCTGGCAGCTAGTTGAGTGTGCTGATACAAAAAACACTATCTCTTTGTTGTTCCATCCTATTACCACTGATAGGGGTGTAAAACGGTCCGGTCCAGACCAGACCGACTGAATTCAAAATTTTTTTTTTTATAAATATATTATTTTATATAATAATTATATAATAAATTATGTAATTTTCATCTAACCTATTCCTATTAATAGCAATAAAATTTTAAATATATAATTACAAATTAATATTATATTAATCATATATTATCAATTAACCTATGAATTCACAATTAACTAATGTGTGACATCTATGAGACTATGACCTAAGTTGCAACTTGCAAGTAAATATAAAGCATGTATGGATGTATGGATAATGTAATCATGGATAATTAAATTATTTATGCTTATTAGTTATTGCTTCAGATACAAAATGTAAAAAATTATAAATAGCTCATTATGCATTTATCATAAATTATAATACATTCACATTCTCTAAGTTAGTAACAAAGCAACAATTAACATTATCAATATAATTATATAATTATAAATTGATAACTAAACTAAATCACTATAATTATAAATAAATCACTATAAGTCTATAAGATTATAACTATATATAGTATTAAATTATTAATATCACTATGACTGATGACTAATGACTATAAGTTTATTATTCAAAAAAAAAATTGACTATAAGTTTATAACTAATACTAATATATAATTATACTGATAGTATAATATTAATACTATTATATAGTCTACTATATTATAATATTTTTACTAATATAACTATATATAATATTAATATAACTATATTATAAGTTTATAACTAATACTAATATAGTTATACTAATACTAATAACTATAACTAAATCACTATAGTCTATTAAATGTATTACAAATATATATAAATTATAATTATCAATTTTTGAAACCATCAATTTTTTTTTAATTATCATTTAAAAAAGAAAAAAGCACCACATTGGGGAAACGGTGACGTTTCTGCTTTTAATTCCTCTCGAAGACTCAATAAACCCTAAAGGCCTTGTTTGTTTGAGAAAATATTTCATCTCATCTTATCTAATCGTTACAACTTCCTAAATTTCAATACAAAATAAAATAAATAATTCAATTTTTTCAAATCCATCTCATCTCATCTAATCATTACAACTTTCTCAAATTTTAATAAAAAATAAAATAAACAATTCAATTTTTTCAAATCTCAAAATAAAAATAATATTAAAAAATATATTCTAATAATACTTTATTCAACTTTTTAATTTTAATTTCAACTCATCTCATCTCATCTCAGAAAATAAACGTGGCTAAATCACTTCTCCACAACGTCCTTGCCTCTCTCGTCCCTGTCTCCTTTTGCACATCTCATCTCTCTGTCTCTACCTCACTCTCCTCCCTATCTCCGTCTCTTCTCTCGTATCTGCCTCCGTCTCTCGTCCCTGTCTCCGTCTCTACCTCACCTCACGGTAACTTTATTTTGTGTTTTTTAAATTACTTTGAAATCTCAAATCTTGTAGATGGTTTTATTGGGGTTCCCTAAATCCAAAATTTAAGATTTTGTGATTATGTTTGTGTTATTAGGATTTTGTGATTGGGTTTGTGTTATTAGGATTTTGTGAATTGTGATTGGGTTTGTGTTATTAGGGAATTGTGAATTGTGATTGGTTTTGTGTTATTAGGCATAGGCAAGACCTGTATCCGGTCTGAATCGAGGTCCCCAAGCCCTGTGTAACTTCACTAAGCTAGGAAGTTGCCCTCTTTACTTGACTAAATATTCTTTCCATTTCTTTTCTTTCCTAAGTTCATGTCAAGCTATGGAGAATCTAACTTTAACTAAATATGTGTGGATATGGTATCATGCATGTATAGGATTTTATTTTATTTTTCTCCATTTTTTAAGCAGTTATCATGTTGATAATTAATGGTTCAACTATATGGTTTAATAAGTTAGTTTAATGGGCTGCCTAATTTATTGGACAGGCAGTACATGCAATATCCTATAGTTTACATGGGCTGCCTAATTTATTGGACCAATTTCCCTTTCACATTCAGTCCATTATAGCTGCCTCATAATAATAGTCCCCTCCATTACTTAGGGTCCCAATTTACTTATTCTCTCTCTCTCTCTCTCTCTCTCTCTATATATATATATATAATGTAGAAATAATAGTTAGTTTAATGGTCCCTTTCACATTTAGTCCATTATTGTTGTTGTTTTCTTCTTTTCTTGTCCATTATTTACTTTAATAGTTGTGGACCATGGCATCTCACTTTAATCATGATTGATTATTTTGTTAGATGGACTCTATTCCAGTTAATGAGGTGAATCTATTTTAGTTTGTTAGTTTTCGATTTTCACTTTTGCTAATAATTCCTTTGTTTACACTTTTCAGCGTACTGTGAAAACTAAATAGTATGCCAAGCTAAAAGATGTAGGAGGCTAAGACTTAGGAGCTGCCAGGAGAATAATTGTATAATTTGTATTGATGTAAATTGTAATTTGTATTTGAGAGGCAAGAGTTATGTTTAATTTTATTTTTTTAGACCTTTTAATTTTTTAATTTTTTGGACCTGTATAATTTTTAGTTTTTATTATCTATGCTTGAGAATGGTTTTTTTTTCTCTCTCTCTCTCTCTTTTAGAAGTCAAATTTGCTTTGGAATGTTTTTTTAATTTTCTTTCATTATCTAATATAATTTTTAGTTTTAACCTTATTTAAATTGTTTGGATGGATATAGACAAATTTTATTTTTTGTAGTAAAACCTTTTATTCAAATTTATTGTATATAGACAATTTTTTTTATGATTATTTTTATTTTCCTTTCAAGTTATTTTTTGATATTTTTTAGCTTAAAATTGGATAAAACGTTAATGGACTTTTATTGTTAGGCCGAAATAACAAAGGAAGTCTGATTAGGCTATTGGCCCATTAGGTATAGGGTTGGGCCGAATAGGCCTGACCGGACCAGTCCGGTCATTATGCCTATTCGGTCTGATCCAGGGTGAGAAAATCTTAGACCGAATTGGTCCAATCCGGTCCGCAAAATCTCCTCGAGACCAACCGGACTAGACCGAATTCACCCCTAGCCACTAATGTGCTGCCATTTATTTTTACTGTTACATCAAAATTTATAGAAATAAAATCTTGGGGGAACCCAAGTATTACTCTGTTGCTGATTTTTCCAATCCCAGGCCCTACGATACTCATGATATGATTTTTTAACCTGCTGTAGGAACTGAGGAGACATGGTGGGAGATCATCTGTAAAAGAAGATTAAAAATTTAAATTTATAATCTTTTAAAATCTGGCATATATGTGGAGGACACGTGTTTAATCGTCATTTCAGCTTGGCCAGGTGAAGTTAAACAAGAAGTTAAGAACAGGACAAGGCCGGGTACAGAAGATGAGTCCCAATAGTTGAGTTTTGGGGAATTCTAATGCCTGTCAAGAAATTCTAAAAATATGAATTTAGAGGTTTCAATTGATCAGAGAAACGTTCCTATATAGTCTGTCCTTTGACTGACATAATGTTGTTTCCAGTCAATTGCTAATCTGCAGTCTCCTCTCAGGATTGGTGAGGCTCTTTGCCATCCTGGTTATCCAGAATATATTAAATTGAAAAACTTGCAAAATCAACAGATCCTCGCATGTGCATATGTCAACGGAAACAAAAGCAGAATAAGAAGTGAATTCAAGTACATCTATTGCACTAAATATGGTGTCCAACTTAAGAGTTCAATCGAAAGGATCAAAGCAGAAGATTTGAAAAAAGAGATGTAAACATAAATGGCAGAAGAGAACGAAGAACAAAGCTTAAAAAAAGTGCCACCGCTGCTTTTCCCTTACTGATTCTTTCTCGTTCAAGGATGAAGGTGTTCTGAGGAATGATTTTGAAAGGTTATCACCACACTTGTTCAGCCATTTAAAACAATTTACCTTGGGTTCTTAGGATTTTGCTGACATACATAGGAAGCAACACACAGATTGGCAACTAATACCGTCTGGAATTAATTTGTTGGCACTTACTGATATCCTTGGATGAAAGCAAGAGCTTATACACATAACAAAAATTCAGGAAGTCACTTTCAAAAACTAAATATTGCAATTGCCTTTCTTACAGAATCTTGGAGGAACGGTAAAGCTCAGGTACTACTCTTTACTAAATTCATCTGCAGATGAAAAGGAAGGAAAAGTATGTAACGTTGGTACTCTTTAGTAAACACTGTTTATTGTGAGCCAGCAAATTGGGGTAACACTGCTCTGCAAAAGTTACTAAAAAATGTAATGAAAATCATCAAATGAAACTTACACCTTCAGGCCACTATAAACTTAAAGGAGTTCCAACTTCCAAACCAGTCGAGGATCTGAATTCCGGCTCTTAAAACAACAATAGCATAGAGAACTAAGCGATAGCTTTCTGGGTTATAATAAAGCCACAGGAATAGGTGCTACATTATACGACACACAACTAACCGAAGTCGTGCCCTATCTACCAAACAACAAGCCCTTACGTTCCAATAGATCAAACTCTTAAACCTATTAACCACACTTATTCCAGCTGACAATCTGAGTCTTCAACAAAACTTTCGTATTAGACGAATGCCATGTAATTAGTACAATTCTGAACTACTCGTTAAATTGAAGAAGTTCCCCCTCCCAATGCAAGTTCACTAAATCTCAGTACAAAAGAAAGCTATAATTCACAAACGAGAAGTGCTACATACGCAAAGAAATAATTACCCACAAAATGAATTAACTTTATATGATATGTTATAGTAGTTTTATAATCTAATGTACCACATCAATCCACGTTAGTTTGTGAGTTTACTTTTGTGAGATTTCTTTGTACCTAAAATGTTTCATTTAGCAAAAAGGTCATGTTTGAAAAATGCCCAGAGCATAAGCATCAGCGATCGTTGTAAGAGAGGTACATAAGGTGTGCTGTGTAGATAAAAGGTTCAACTCAAGTTTGACTTAGCTTCTACTCCTTGCATGTTGTGCACAATGTAAATTGATTAAACTAAATGCAGCTGCAGCAAAAACCTGGCATTAAATTCTTTTGGTTGCATCTCTTAGAAAATGTTAGAACTTGAAAACTATATATACTGTCTTTTGGCAACATTCAATAGTTTCTATTCCTATTGGCAACATATGAAGTCAATCTGAACTCATGGTCTTTTGGAAAGGCCCAAAGTATTCAATGATCTCATAAGTAGTCAAAATCTTAAATCAATGGGGAACCCTTGAAATTCTATCTTGCCTTGGTGCGCTCTAATCACATCAGGAACCTCATTCTGATACTTTTTCACTAACTTCTCAACAAATGTTTTCTCAGTCATTCTAAACGTACGAAGTATGCTAGTATGTTCCTTAATCAACCCCTTTCACATCAAAATTTGAAGAACTGAACACCTCGGAATTATCCGCTTCTCCAGGCTAAACAGTAGAAGATTCGGACTCTTGGAGATTATTGAAGGCTTCATCTTCAGATTGTTCACAAAGAACCCCATCACTTTCATGATCTTCTTCTCTGAAATCATCATACACATTGGTTGCAGCTTGAATGCTGAATCAATTTCATCCTTTGACAAACCAAAACTTATAAAAGCTTCCACCTTTTTCTCCCACAGTGCTTTACTCATCATTGCCATTGAATGGACGGCAAGAACAAATAGTAGATTATTGGGATCAATACCCAATTTCATAACCTCATTAACGATCTCACTAAACTGATAAGTCCTCAGAAGCAGCGATCTTGGATGCATCAAAAAGATCTTAACAACTAATGAAATGGGAACACCATGGCTTAGCAATATTGATATGTTCGCCTGTAACACTGTTTCCACATTAAATTCAATCAACGAGAACGATGCCTTTACCACCTTTAAAACATTCTCGTCAGTGCCCAGAATCCTCCTAAGCTTTTGAACACAAGGAATGATTTGGTTTTCGAGACTCCTTCCTAAAATATAGGGCTCTACGGATAAACGATTTGCACTTTCGAGGTATGAAAAGCCCAAAGACTTTAAAAACTCTAACTTTGGCTTAAAGATCTTTTGTGTATCGAGCAGATACAATGTCGGACGCTTCATGGTCAAAGTCGATATTTGCTCATCACTGAAACCATGTGCTCTAAAAAACTCAACCACAGTGTATGCATCACTCTCAAGCACACGTGGGTCTTTGCTGAGCATTTTGGCGAGGCTAGCGCCAGAAAACCCTAAGGATTTAAACAACTCCATGTTGGGCCTAAGGGTTTTGCCTAAATCGGCCGAAAGCAATAAGGGACGACTACTAATTATGTGTCTGATGTTTCTTGGAAGCTGAAGCAGCCAACTCCAAGGACAGCCCACATGAGTTTCGGAGGAAGGAAACAGTAAGAGATTTTGGATCCGTAATGTTAGGGAGTTCTGAGATGGGTCTAGGGGATGAAGTTGAGAACAAGTAGCCATGACAGATTGGTGACGCTCTTCGCCTTAATTGTTGGGGCAGCTTCATGCAGATTAGACGAAACATTTGATTTGATTGCGGAAAAGGCTGAATCAATGGTTACCTGGATTGAGTTTTGAGATGGAATGTGCCGCTATTAAGCTGATTGGAGCTCCGGCCTCTCCTTCTCACTTTCTCTATGTCTGTGGTTTCAGAGCAGGGTGAGTGCAATAACGCACCGTCCGACAGGGTACGAATCTAAAAGATGAATTTGCCAAGCCTGTGTTTTCAGCTGGAGGGCCACCAAAGAACACCCCAAACTCCAAAGGGCAAAGGCACACCGATCGGTTGCGCTGTTCTGTCCCCGGACAAATCATTTTATAAAATCTCTGTACATCCATTCCTTTTCTTCGATTATTTTCACGAGTCATGCCTAAATCCAGCAAGCGAAAAATTATATTTTCAATCCTACTTTAAATGCTCAATGCGTTGTTAATACGAAGATTTTTTTTTTTAAATTATAATAAATCCCGTAATAAGTTGGAATGTGAAGATTTACACTATTACCAACCCACTACTTGGAATTTCCTAAAAGAGTCAGATTTAGGGGCGATTTGGATTGGAGGAAGAGTGTAGATAAATTGAGATAGTTTGTAAATAGTAAAATAAGATATTTTATAAATATTATTTTTTAATATTATTATTATTTTAATATTTGAAAAAATTAAATTATTTATTATATTTTAGGTAGGAATTTAATAATATTGTTTTACGATTTGAAAAAGTAAGAATGTTTATTATATTTTAGTGTGAAAATTTGAAAAGATTTTTTTGAGATTTGAAAAAAGAAAATATTATTATATTTTATATAGAATTTAGAAAAGTTGTAATGATGAAGATGAGATGAGTTGAGATGGGTTTTGAAAGCAAACAACCCCTTAGACTTTTTTTTTTTTTTTTTACTTCATGTTTAACCCATTTTTAAACAACTTTTTATCGACTTTTAAATTCAAAATTCCAAATTCCAAAACTCTTAAAACAAGATCAACAAGATACCCCTATTAATGGTCATTCCACATCAGTATTTACAATAAATATTTAATTATAAAAATGGATTAACAATAAATATAATAGGAGCCCAGGAAAAAAGTAAAAAAATACAAGTTTAAAATTCAGCTACTACTTTGTATGCCATATCAGTTGCTAGTGCTTTACTTATTTCTATTCTACACTTATTTCTATCGTCTAATTACATGTTATTATATTAGACTTATTAATTATTTATATACTAGACTTTATATTATGTGTTATTAACATATTATAATAGACTTATTTCAATACTAGTATTTAACTTATTTATATACTTGATTATGTTTGGTAGTAATGCTATGATGTTTACATATACTAAACTTTTATTAATCTATTTATATTATGATATAAGTATATTATTTTATAATAATTAATTCATATTAGTATATTATTGAATTTAATTATATAAGTTCTAGTTATGTAACTATATAACTATATTAATATATATGATCAACAGATAGATATTACTTTTATAACATATGTATAATATCAGAGTCAGAATTGGAGTCAGAGGACAAAATCGGAGTTGGAGTCGGAATAGAAAGTTAGAGTCAATCCTGCAACGACTCCAACTTTGACTAAAAAACTAAAAAAAAAATCCGACTCCGACTCCATTTTGTCGGATTCAATGCATAGTCGAAGCTGAATCGGATTTAAAATTGGATTTTCAAATTTTTCCTTAGTCCTAGTGCGCTCGAGACACCAACTTATATTTGGCAAAACTCGTAGCTAAAAAAGAGAGACATAGAGTTTGCATTTTTTTAGTTTTTTTTTACTTTTGAATTAATTTAAAAGAGTTATAAGTATAAACAAGATATTATCTGTATATTGTAAAAAAATACGATAAAGTTGCTTTGATTTTTTTATTTATTTATCATTTTACACATTCGGTATATTCTCATCATTAAAATGAGCAATCCATCCTTTGTCCGTCTAGAAAGATAAAGGGAGATATATAACAAGTCCCAAATGTTAGTAGCTTCAAACAATGGTGTGTCCAAAGTTTTCAAATTAATCAAAGAAATACAAAAATTAGTCAAAGTTCTCAAATTAATAAAAAACAAAGATTAAATATAAAAACCCAAAAGAAGAAAATTATGGAGGGAGTGCGTGAGTTAACACAGAATTCATGAGTGCTACCTAGCACAAGTGGTGGTCAAGCTTTAAGAGCATTCACAATGGCTTCTTTATCCTATTTTTTAAAATACATCATCAAAATTTATTTTTTTTCTATTTTACATAATGATTTTTACTCAATTTATCTATTTTTTTATATTATTTAAATATTTTTTTTATTTAAAATTTTTCCTCTAAGTATATAACTACCAATGATATCCTCATATCTTTTGATATTTACAATACATCCTCATATATAATGTCATATAATTATGTCCTATTTTAGATTAATCCAAATTTATAAGTCAAGCCAAAATTGAAATTGATTCAAAATATAAAAAATAGATTATATTATGAGAATATTCATTTTCAATGATTCATACATGATTTATACATAGAACGTCAACACGACGAGTATACTTTGCAATTACTAGCTGCTTGTTCAACATGTTCAAGTTTCAACTTTATCATCCCTTCTAACTAGGGGTGTAAATCAGTCTGGTCCGGTTTGGGGGTAATTTTGGGTCCATCATTTTCTCTAGACTGAACCGAACCGAACATCTATATGGACTGGACTGGTAGCTATCGGTTCAGTCCAATCTGTCTGACCCAATTATTTTTTATTTTTTTTAAATAACTTAATAAAAAAATTATTTCATTTACTAAATTAAAATTAAATGAATTATTAATGTGGATTATGTAATTAACTCAATAAAAAAATATTTTATACAGTCAATGATAATAAATTATATAAAAATTATATTATTAACTTATATAATTACTATATAAAAATAATATATTAAATTATATAAAAATAATATATATCTAAAAATATGTTAATTGTTATTAACTAGTTAATGGTGAATTGATGATAGGTTAGTTAATTGATATTAATATCATACATTAGTTAATCACTTGCAACTTAGGTATTTTACAAAAAAATTATCTAATAAATTAGAATGTTAATTAGATCATAAATGTAGATGTTAATAATTAGTTAATGGTGAATTGGTGATAAGTTAGTTAATTGATATCATACATTAGTTAATTGATATAATATAAATTTGTAATTACATATTTAAAATTTATATTGTTAATAGTGATAGGTTAGATGAAAATAATCTAATTAATTATATAATTATTATCTAAATAATATATATAAAATATATTTTAAAATTTTTATTTTTCCTATTCAGTCGGTCCGGTTCGGTCCCGGGGTGGGTTTGATCGGACCGAAAACTGAAATATTTCCTAACCCTTAGACCGAGACCGACCGGTCTCTATTTCGGTATGGACCGACTCATGTCGTGGCGTGCTCGTCTCCATTCTTCATTTAATGCAGCGTAACCTCAATCAGGCGAGCCCCCACTGCCCAGGTTTGTTCAGCTATCGATACTCGAGTGCCAAGGTTGTCCCTTACACCCTATGCAGGAGTTTTCAGCCAATCACTATGTCAGTCCTTCGATTGGACTCCATGCTCAGTGCATACTATTTCTCTACTTCCCCGTGGGCTTCTTGGGCTGGCCTTGCCTTCCTCGACCCAGGCTCGATTCGCATCACCTGTGCCACATGGGTTGGACCTGCTTGGTCTGGCCCATGTCTGGGAGTTACTCCCCTCACATAGTATTATCTTATTTATTGCTTTTGTATACTATTTAGACATAGTACTGTCACCCATTATTACTAAGAAACTAAAAGAATACAATAGGTAAACGATGATGAGCAAAATTGAGATGATTATTTTATGGAAAAGTTTTGGAATTTGAACAGAACGTATAGGGAGTGACTATTCATTCCTAAATTATTTTTTACAAATATTTTATTATAAATAATAAAACAAATTATTCTTTCAATCATCTACACTTTCATTCATGTTCATATTTGTTAGGGTAATGCTACTTATCTATTTTACCATCATCATTTCATCATCTTATAATGTGGTATTAAATTATTAGAAACTATTTATTATGTTTCACTTGTAGACTTATCATTTAATACCACATCAAGAGATATTAAGAAGATGATGATAAATAAATTTCTCCTATTTGTTATAGTTAAAATTTGTTGAAAAAAAAATGTCGACATTGAGATGATCCAAATTTTTTTTAAGAAAATTGACAATTTGTGAAAATATGAGTTTTTTAAAATCTTATTGTTACGAAAGCATTGATTTTAAAATATTACCGTTTAGAGAGATAAGTAGTTTAAAAAAAGCGTTACATATGAAAAATAAAAAAACATGGATATGATAAATAATTACAAATATGTGAAAAAAAAAGCTCAAAATTTTTTCTTCCACTCTTTCCTCGTAAGACAAAAATTAGTAGTTAAGAAATAAGTAGAAAAAATAATAAAGAAAAAATAAATAAATATTATTTTAATAGAATAGAAAAAGAATTGGTAGTATAATGTAGAAGATTTTAGAAAGGCAACTAAAATTTTAAACAAAAAATTTAAAAATAAAGATGGCTTTTAACTAAAATTTAGCAAAAAAATTTACTTATAAAATGTGAATGTTCAGAGTAAAAGTTGGCGTGACTAGGTTTCGAAGCTTTGCGCCTCAATTGTTGGGGCAGCTTTTTTATGCAAATTAAACCAAGCATTTGGTTTGATTGCAGAAAAAGTTAAATTGATGGTTACCTAGATCGACTTTTGAGATGAATGCAGTGCTATTAAGCTGATTGCAACATGGAAAATGCTAAAAGGGATGAATTCTTCTTATAAATTCCATCAATTTTGACTTTTTTTTATTATTTAAAGATTAAGCAAGTATTTTTTTAATGATTTTATAATTTTTTTTAAAACTATTAAAATGATTTAAAAATACTTGAAAAAAAAAACACAAAATTAAACAAAAATGCATTGAAACATGGCCTCCTCACTATCCCTGTGTTGTGAGTATGTGACTTTTGAAGGGTCATCCAAGAACAACCCAAAGGCACCCTTGCTACCACACCCATTTCATAGGGAGGTTTGGGTATAAAAAGTATTTTCACTTATCTAATCTCATCTCATCTATTTTTTATAATTTTTTTAAATTTTTACACAAAAATATTATAAATAATTCAATTTTTTCAAATATCAAAAGAATAATAATATTAAAAAATAATATTTTAACAATATTTTATTTAACTTTCATATCAACTCACTATCCAAACCTCTCCTAATTGTTCAACCACAAGTCTCACACATTTCTTTTTAATAAAATGGACAAATTTAAAATTTACATGAAAAAAACTAATTTTGCAGTAGTGGATATTATTTTTATTCAAAGTATACAAAACTCTAAAATTATATTTAACATTACTTTATTGACATTTTAATAGGCCACAGGTAGGGATGAAAGTCGGTTGGTCCGGATTGGAGAAACCAACCGAACCAGACTGACCTAGAACCAAGACCGGTGGATCTCGGTCCTTGAAATAAAGGACTAAAATTTTTCAGTCTGGTCCCGATCCAAAGGTTTCCCACCTCTGATCGGACCAGACCAACCGAATTCAAAAAATAAAAATATATATTATTTATATAATAATTGTATAATTAATTATGTAATTTTTATTTTGTATGGGGAATCCTCGAGCCCTTTGGGCCAGGTTGAGCTCAGCCCAAACCATCCATCAGGGCCCAGAAGGAGCTCCAAAAGGAGTCCCAGTCTGAGGCAGGATTGGGCCACCTGCGGCTTTAGAGCCCGGGCCACCAGGTAGGCCCTAGGCCATCGGCCAGCTCTCGGGCAAAGAGCCCACCACTGGAAAGTGTCAGGTATACCCAATGCGTGGGAATCAACAGTAGTACAATCCCAGAACACCAAAGGCGGCTCAAGCACTCAAGTTGCCAATGGCCGAGTAATTCTGGACGATACGGCCCAATCAAAGAATATTATGAAAGACCACATCGCATTTAAAGGGGACCATGCCACATTAAATGAGGGACAACTGGGAACATGACACAACAAAATACCTGACATCAGATTAGTAGAGGTGTGCGGCTGTGGGAATGGGCGAAATGCCCAAATCCCCTCGTCAGAAGATCCCTTTAGAAAGGTATATAAAATTATAAATACCCCACACTCACAAGTGGGGGCTCTCTCTCGAATCCTTTTACACTCTTACTCTCTAAGGTTGAAGAAGTCACCTATTCTAACTTAAGCATAAGAGGCACCATGGCTCGCCCTGAGCCCTCCCTCATTTCTAGTGTTCACAGGTTGCAAACTGAGTCCTTGTGGCGTGGAGTCACCCAGGCTCGTAAGACACGACATTAACACATCTAATTTATTATCATTGATCATATAAATTTTTTTTTTATTAAATTAGTTACATATTCCACATTAATAATTCATTTAATTTTAATTTTTTATTTTAAATAAATTTTTTTTGTTAATTTATTTGAAAAAAGAAGAAGAAAACAATAAAAAAACAATTGAGCCGAACCAAATGGACTAACTAGACCGATAGTTATCAATCCGGTCAAAATGATAGACCAAAAATTTCCATCACCCCCCGAACCAGACCGATTTACACCCCTAGCCACAAGGAATCGCACCCAAAACTTAAAATTGAAAAGATACATGTAAAGTTTGCATCTTTTTTTATTGCTTACTTTTAAATCAATTTAAAAGAAAAGATGCTATTGAAAAATTCGATTTAACTACTATAAACTTTTCCTGCTACTCGTTTGCCTAAAGATAAATAGAGTTTTTTTTTTTTTCCCTTTTTAAACTTTACAAAACACAGTAGCTCTCCATCTCTCTCTCACTCTCTCCCTTTCTTTTGTTTGCAGATTCAATGATATAAAAAAGAAAGAGTAGTATTATGTATAATTGTGGAGTACATAAGTGTCGTACAATCGTTTTAAAAAAAGAGTGTAATTTATTATTAATTTTTTTTATGTGAATCTTGTATTTATTCAATTTTTTTAAATAGATTGTGCAATACTTATGTACTACATAATTACAAATATTATTTCTCAAAAAGAAAATTTCTATAGTTTGTTTTGCTCTTTTCAAAAGAACAATGAAGATAAACAGCCACAAGCATATGCCCATAATATAGATTCGCATTGCCTGACTCCTTTGCCACCTTCAGCACCACCTACCCAACCTCGCAAACTCTTCCAATCTTTCTTCATCTTTGAATAGTTATCTTCTATTACAGGAGGAGCTTTAAACTTTAAAGCCTATCGTCATTGATGCCAATTTGTTATTGATATCTCATATAGACAGCTGGATTGAGACCAAAGCTGACTAAGGAAATTATTGAATGCCTGCTCGCACAAAACTAGATGAATTGAAGTCTGGCATCGTTAACTCTCATAAAACTTTTAATCTTATCTCATCTAATCATTATAACTTTATCAAATTTCCACACAAAATAAAATAAATAATTCAATTTTTTTAAATCTCAAAACAAAAATAATATTAAAAAAAATAAAAAAAAGATATTTGTAAGTGTGAATTGTGCAACTGCTGCGTAATCGCTTTCAAAAAAGTGAATAAAATATAGAACATACATGAAAAAACTAATTTTTTAATAGTTTATACAAAACGATTATACAAAATTTTGTATAATCTCACTCTTTTTCAAAACGAGTGATCTCACTCTTTTTCATTGCTGCGTAATCTCACTCTTTTTCAAAACGATTATACAAAATTTACGCATTTTATAGTTGTATGTAAGATTATTTTAAAAAAAAAATTACAACAATATTTTATTTAACTTTTATCTCAACTCATCTTATCTCATTTCATTTGCGAAAACAAATAAGGCCCCATTGGATTTTGGCAAAAACTAGAAGCAAAAAGCTAGCAAAACTTTGTAGAAAATGAAATTTGAAACCTTGATTCAAAATAGAGATGGGAACCTAGATTTTACAAAATGGCAATCAAATTAAAAGAAACGAAATTGGGAGCCTTTTAAACACGATTAGGCAAAAAAAAAAAAAAAACGGAGACAGAGATTATAATTCACAAGTTGATAAAAAAAAAAAATAAGCCCAAAAAAAAAAAATCTAAAGAAATAAAAAAAAAAGTGGAAAAAAAAGAAGAAAATACAGAAGAAAGAAAGAAATCACCTGGATGAGATTGGTCACCGCACCTCCTTGTTCTTCATCTTTTGTCTTTTTCAATATTGTTTTTTATTTTTTCGAAGTAAATTTGCATTTGGGAGATTTGAGGAATTTTGTGGTGATTTGGTGAAGAAAATTGGGGATGGGTTTCATCATACAAAGGGAAGTTGGTTTATGAAGAGAAGCGAGAAGCATGGGGAGAAAGGAAAGTAATGGGAAAGGAGAGAAGCAAGTTGGTTTCGAACCGTGAAGTAGCAAACCCGGCCTACGGTGTTTGGTGTAGGAAATTAGAACCGGCTGATGAATAAATTTTTTCTTATATAAACGAGAAAAAAGAAAAACTTTATGAAAGTAAGGGTTCTTAGGTTTTGATGTTTTCAAATGGTTTCTTTAATTTTTAGATTTATATTTACACGTTTAATTTATTGTAGTCATTAGAATGAATTCTCTGTCCATTATTCATTTAGAAGGATAACCAAGATAACAGTGATGCCTCATAATAGAATATACCAAAATTTATTAAAATTATAATAAATAAATTAAAATGGAGAGTATAAAGATGAATCGTATCTAAAAATCAAACCAAAGTTTTGGTATTAATATTTAACCTCAAGTTTTATCCAAACACCAAAGTTGGACAAGGTGACAGAGGAACACAAGCTGGAAGTAGAACCGATGGTAAATTGGCTAGAATGCGATGCTGGAAGTATTTGAAACAGTATTATCCTTGTCTTTTGTGCTTATGCTGGCATTTCAAGACAGTCTCCTGTCTTTGTGTTGTGTTTGATGACAAATCTGGGTCTTTATAGTTGTATTTGAGAGATTCTTAGGTTGTATTTTTGGCTAATTTGACTATTCTCTTTCAATTTGGGTGCTGATAAAGTGCAGGACAAAGGGTCAAAAACCTAACTTCAAGTAGCAACTCGGACATCGTGCGCGACCAGATTGTTTGGAATGGAATTGGATTTAACCTTGACTCGGAGTTGGAGTCCGACTCTGAATCAGTGGACTCCCACTCCAATCAGGGTGATGACTGACTTCAACTCCAAGTTGAAGCTTGGATTTGTGGATTTAACATTAGATCTAAAGAGAAACAAACATAAAGATTTTATGTGATCATGAGGCCACACAGTCTTCCCACACCTAAACATACCAGAATGCCTCAACATTTGAAATGCTCTAACAAATAAGGCCAGGGTTTGATTCTCCTGCAATGTAAGATCAAATTAATAGCACCATAAGCTATCACAATCAACAAGGCAGACCAGGTCCACTGTAAGAATGGAACGTTCACCTCAACATTGACAAGTTTCTAGTTCTCAACTAAACTGAACTACACAGATAGATCACCATAAAAAGTTGCTGAAACAACTCCTCAAAATGTTTTACCCTTCAATTCCTCAGACGAAGATAAACGTCCAACTGCAGACATGTTGAACTCAACCTGAACTCGTGATCTTTAGGCAATCCCGCATTTGATTATATCCAAACTAGTCACATTTCCATCGCTATGGGGAGCCCTTGAAATTCTATCTTCCCTTGGTGTGCTCTAACAACATCAGGAACCTCATTTTGATACTTGCTCACAAATCTCTTCATGAAGTTCTTCTCAACCATTTTGACTATATAAACAATGCTAGTATCTTCCTTGATCAAACCCTCCAACATCAAAAGTTGCAGAACTGAACACCTCGGAATAATCCGCTTCTCCAAGCTATGCAGTAGAAGATTGGGACTCTTGGAGATCTTCGAAGGCTTCATCTTCAGTTTGTTCACAAAGAAACCCATCATTTTCTTGATCTTCTTCTCCGAAATAGCCATACACAAGGGTTGCCGCTTGAATGCGGAACAAATCTCATCGTCTGACAAACCAAAACTTCTAAAAGCTTCCACCTTCTGCTCCCACAGTGTTTTACTATTTAGTGACATGGACACGATAGCTAGAACAAATTTCAGACAATTGGGATCAAAACCCAATTTCATAACTTCATTAACAATCTCACTAAACCGATTGCCACAGATACTATTTAGTGACAATGGTCTTATAAAGAAGAGTTTCAAAACTAATGACTGGGGAACACCATGGCTTATCAACTTATTGATGTTGGGCTGTAATATATGCACCACGTCTGATTGAATTACTCCATAACATCTCCTTATAGCCTTTAAGACATTCTTGTCAGTTCCGAGAAACTGCCTAAGCTCTTGAATACACGGAATGATTTGTTTTTCGAGGCTCCTTGTTAGAATATAGGGCTCTACGGATAAAAGCTTTGTAATTTCAAGATCTGAAAGACCTAAAGATTTGAAAAACTCCAACTTTGGCTGAAGAATCTTTTGAGCATTATACACATAAAGTTCGGGACACTTCATAGTCAAAGTTTTTATTTGTTTATCACTAAAACCATGTGCTCTAAAAAACTCAACAGCAGTGTATGCATCACATTCTAGCAAATTTGGGTATTTGGTGAGCATTTTGGCGAGGTTAGCGCCAGAGAACCCTAAGGATTTAAACAACTCCATGTTGGGCTTAAGGGTATTGCCTAAATCGGCCGAAAGCAATAATGGACGACTACTAATTAAGTGTATGATGTGGTTCTGCGTCAAACCGTGAGTTCTCAACAGATTCAAAACGGAGTTGGGATTCTCTACGTTCTCAATGTTGAGCTTCTTGGAAGCTGAAGTGGCCAGTTCTAAGGACAACCCACACGAGTTTCGGAGGAAGGAAACTGTAAGAGATTTTGGGTCCGTGGAATTAGGGGGGTCTGAGATGGGCTTGAGAGAGGAGGTTGAGAACAAGTGGCCATGGCAGATTGGTGAAGCTCTGCGCCTTAATTGTTGGGGCAGCTTTACGGAAATTAAACGAAGCATTTGGTTTGATTGACAAAAAACCTCAATCAATGGTTACCTGGATTGGGTTTTGAGATGGAATGCGACACTATTGTTGATTGAAGCATCAGCCTCCTCCCTTTCCCCATGCTCTGTGACTTCTCAGTGCAGCAATGAGTTCTGCTGGAGGTTTCGCTAGGCAAAGACCCAAAGGCAACCGATGGCCGAAAGGTGAGAAAATTACTTTTGATGTAAAAAAATTTGCAATTTTTGTTTACTTTTGAATTAATATATATTAAATAAAGAAATTTTATTATTCTTTTTTAATTGACAAATACTTTAGTCACAAAAAATTATATAAAAATAAATTTATAATCTGACGTGATTAGACGTGATACGTCAGATTTAAAGTTACTTTTATTGTAAAGTAACTCTAACAAAATCTTGTTAAGTCACGCCAATTTGTGAATTTACTTTTCTATAATCTATTTGTATTTGTTGCAGTTTTCACCTCAATTATATCTAATATATTCACTAGTGGTACCACATCATTTATTACAAAAAGTTTGAAAAATATATTAAAAATACAAACAATAAAGAGGTTAGAGAAAACCTATCCTAACTTAGAAATTTAGATCACATATCGATTGAGTTTAGTTGTAAATAATAGTATTTAATGAATTCTATTGAGATAAATTTAACTTTTTTAGGTTGAGATGAATGTTTTTTAGGTTGAAATATATTAAGCAGGTTGAGATGGGTTTAATTTTTTTATAAGAAATTGAAAAACTAGTTGATCTCATCAATAATTGATTTGCAGGAGTGTAAATCAGTCTGGTTTGGTTTGGTCCAGTCTGGGAGGTTATGGACAAAAATTTTCAGTCCATCATTTTTCCCGGATTGGTAGCTATCGGTCCGTTCAATCCGACCCAATTAATTTTTTTTTTCAAATAAATTAATTAAATTATTAAATTAAAATTAAATGAATTATTAATACGGATTATGTAACTAGCTCAATAAAAAACTATTATATGGTCAATGATAATAAATTAAATGAAAATTACATTATTAACTTATATAATTACTAAAATCACTTTTTCTAAAAACAAAAATGATCTATTAGAACAAATCTCTAACAAATTAGAAAAATTAACCATTAATAATATTGCATCTACTTCAAAACAACCACATATTAATGTATTAAGTAAAACAAATTCTCCCGAAATATCTGATTCTGAAATAAGCAATATTGAAAATCAATTTAAAAATTTAGACTTATAAATAAATAAGATTAGAGGAGATCATACTGTTGATTATATAGCCAGAGATTCTAAATATAAAAATAATATATTAAATTATTTACAAATTATATATAAAAATATGTTACTTGTTAGTAATTATTTAATGGTAAATTGGTGATAGGTTAGTTAATTAATATCATACATTAGTTAATTGATAGAATATTAATTTGTTAATAACATATTTAAAATTTTATATTGTTAATGATGATAAGTTAGATGAAAATTACATGATTAATTATATAATTATTATATAAATAATATATGTAAAATATATTTTAAAATATATATTTTTCTTATTCAATCAGTCTGGTCCGGTCTGGTTTGGGGTTGGAAAACCTGAGACCGAAATCGAACCAAAAATCGAAATTTTCCTAACCTATGGATCAAGGTCGACTGGTCTCTATTTTGGTTTGAACTAGGCCAAACCGAACCACTCGATCCAGTTAGTTTTTTTATCCGGACCAACCAACTTACAACCCTATTGATTTGAGATGAGTTGAATTTGGTTTAACAACTATAAACAACCTTAGTCTTTCTCTTTTTATATTATCAGACGACGCGTAAATGAGACAAAATGAGCGATTAATTTGAGTGAGATAGCTGTAATTCTAAAATAAATATATGTGTAGATAAGATATTTGACCATATGTAGCATAAATTTTTAGGTTAAATATTTAATAAATTTTCATTTTTGGGTTTAATACCATGATGATTCTTAGGTCTGCCTAACATCAGTCATGACGATCTTCATTTGTATAGTTTAGGGGTAGCAATATGTAATACAATCCGTTAATTTAACATGAACACGATACGAAATTAGCATATTTAAGTTTGATGCTAACGGGTTTTGGTCAAATCAGGCTGACCCATTAAGACAAGATTCATTAATATGTCACTTACAGGTCAACCCGCTTAAGCTTTTAGTGACTCATTTAGACCCGTTAATTTTGTACTCAAAAAAATTACAATTATATCATTTTTAACCTAAAAACAAATACATTAATCCAATTTCATATTTCCTAACTCCCTCTCCTAGTTCTCAGTTGAATAAATTCTTACAACAACCGCCTCTCACACTTCTTCTGGATTGTAATTTTGGTGTTTTTATTATTTGGATTGTAATTTTAGAATTATGTATTTAGTTTTATATTTTTAGTAGATATTGTGATTTTAAATTTTATATAAAATTATGTTAATTAGGTTAAATGAATTATTTGTGTCAATTCAACCCATTTACATAAATGGATTGCAATGGGTCGTGTTTTATCAATCTGTTATTTTAATAGGTCATATTATGATTTGAAAATCTGACTCATTAAGCTTAACGGATCATGTTTGAGTTATCCCACTTAACCAGTTAATTATAATATATGAAACTAATTCTTCAGGAATTCAATATTATTTCTCTCAACTTTCTCGTTATATGTCAACAACAAATGCTCCTCAAGACTCCATTTTATAGATATGGGAGGATACATTATATTAAATATATACTTGAACTTAGGAAATAACAATACATGAACTAAGAGAATACATGAACATTGTAGTAGAAGAACTGAACAAGGTTGGACCTTCATCGACTTTGTGGGGTAGAATTGTCCAAGAAATCGAGACTCTAATCAATAGCCACTCTAATTGGTTTGTTAAACGTAGAGGTCACGAAGCTAATGCTGTAGCACATGCTTTGGACAAATTTGCATGGTATCTTGATGATGTAGCATTTGGGTGGGATTCAATTCTAGATTGTATTTTCTAAACTATTTGGATTGATTTATCTTTGTAATGATTGATTGATCAATAAAAGTGTTCTTTCGTTATCAAAAAAAAAAAAAAAAAGAATACATGAATAGGTAAGAATTTTAATGGTCATCCATCAAATACATGGAATGTATTTTACTACATTCATGTATTTACAACAATTTAACATTAATTTATTAACATTTTCAACACCCAAAACTTAATTAGATTTTTTTTTAAATTAAAAAGATAAATATAAAGTTTTCATTTTTTTGTTTACTTTTAAATCAAATTAAAAGAAAAGATACTGTTGAAAGCTTCGGTTTAAATACTATAAACTTTTGGCTTTTGTATTAAAAGAGAAAAGAAAAACTTCATGATTTTTTGGGCTAAATACCGTAACAGTTCTTTGATTTTTAGATTTATAATTACACGTTCAATTTATTGTAGTCATTAGAATGAATTGTGTCCATTATTCATTTATAAAGATAACGAAGATAACAGTGATGCCTCAAAATAGAATATACCAAAATTTATTAATTTTATAATAAATAAATTAAAATGGAGAGTATAAAGATGAATCGTATCTAAAAATAAAACCAAAGTTTTGGTATTAATATTTAACCTCAAGTTTTATCTAAACACCAAAGTTGGACAAGGTGACAGAGGAACAAGCTGGCAGTAGAAGCCATGGTAAATTGGCTAGAAATTATAATCCTTGTCTTTTGTGCTTATGCAGGTATTTCAAGACAATCTCCTGTCTGTCTGTGTTGTGTTTCATGACAAATCTGGGTCTTTATAGTTGTATTTGAGAGATTCTTAGGTTGTATTTTTGGCTAATTTGACTATTCTTTTTCTATTTGAGTGCTGATAAAGTGCAGGAAAAAGGGTAAAAAACCTAACTACGAGTAGCAGCTCTGACTTCGTGCCCGAACAGATCATTTGGAACGGAATTGGAGTTAGCCTTGACTCGGAGTAGGAGTCCAACTCTGAATCATTGGACTCTGACTCCAATCAGACCGATCACTGACTTCAACTCCAAGTTGAAGCTTGGATTTGTGGATTTACATTAGAAATAAAGAGAAACAAACATAAAGATTTTATGGGATCATGAAGCCACACAGTCTTCTCACACTTGAAACATACCAGAATGCCTCAACGTTTGAAATGCACTAACAAATAAGGCCAGGGTTTGCTTCTCATACAATGTAAGGTCAAATTAATAGCACCGTAAGCTATCACTATCAACAACGCAGACAAGGTTCACCTCAACATTCACAAGTTTCTAGTTCTCACCTAAACTGAACAACACAGATAGATCACCATAAAAAGTTGCTGAAACAACTCCGCAAGATGTTTTACCCTTCAATTCCACAGACGAAGATAAATGTCCAACTGCAGACATGTTGAACTAAATATGAACTCATGATCTTTAGGCAATCCCGCATTTGATTATATCCTAGGTAGTCACATTTCCATGGCTATGGGGAGCCCTTGAAATTCTATCTTCCCTTGGTGAGCTCTAACAACATCTGGAACCTCATTTTGATACTTGCTTACAAATCTCTTCATGAAGATCTTCTCAGCCATTTTAACTATACAAACGATGCTAGTATCTTCCTTTATCAAACCCTCCAACAACAAAAGTTGCAGAACTGAACACCTCGGAATAATCCGCTTCTCCAAGCTAAGCAGTAGAAGAATCGGACTCTTGGAGATCCTCGAAGGCTTCATCTTCAGTTTGTTCACAAAGAAACCCATCATTTTCCTGATCTTCTTCTCCGAAATAGACATACACAAGGGTTGCCGCTTGAATGCAGAACAAATCTCATCGTCTGACAAACCAAAACTTCTAAAAGCTTCCACCTTCTTCTCCCACAGTGTTTTACTATTTAGGGACATGGACACGATGGCTAGAACAAACGACAGAGAATTGGGATCAAAACCCAATTTCAAAACTTCATTAACAATCTCACTAAACCGATTGCCACATATATGCAGTGACGTTGGTTTTATAAAGAAGAGTTTCAAAACTAATGACTGGGGAACACCATGGCTTATCAACGTATCGATGTTGGGCTGTAATTTATGCACCACGTCTGATTCAAGTAATCCGTAACATCTCCTTATAGCCTTTAAGACATTCTCGTCAGTTCCAAGAAACCGCCTAAGCTCTTGAATACACGGAATGAGTTGTTTTTCGAGGCTCCTTGTTAGAATCTTCGGCCTTGTGGATAAAAGCTTTGTAATTTCAAGATCTGAAAGACCTAACGATTTGAAAAACTCCAACTTTGGCTGAAGAATCTTTTGGGCATCATACGTATACAATGCGGGACACTTCATAGTCAAAGTTTTTATTTGCTTATCACTAAAACCATGTGCTCTAAAAAGCTCAAGAGCAGTGGATGCATCACTTTCTAGCACAATTGGATATTTGGTGAGCATTGTGGCGAGGTTATCGCCAGAGGACCCTAAGGATTTAAACAACTCCATGTTGGGCTTAAGGGTATTGCCTAAATCGGCCGAAAGCAATAATGGACGACTACTAATTAAGTGTCTGATGTGGTTCTGCATCAAACCGTGAGTTCTCAACAGATTCAGAACGGATTTGGGATTCTCTACGTTCTCAATGTTGAGCTTCTTGGAAGCTGAAGTGGCCAATTCTAAGGACAACCCACACGAGTTTCGGAGGAAGGAAACTGTAAGAGAATATGGGTCCGTGGAATTAGAGGGGTCTGAGATGGGCTTGAGAGAGTAGGTTGAGAACAAGTGGCCATGGCAGATCGGTGAAACTCTGCGCCTTAATTGTTGGGGCAGCTTAACGGAAATTAAACGAAGCATTTGGTTGGATTGCCGAAAATTCTGAATCAATGGTTACCTGGATTGAGTTTTGAGATGGAATGCGATACTATTGTTGATTGAAGCGTCGGCGTCCTCCCTTTCCCCATGCTCTGCGACTTCTCAGTGCAGCAATGAGTTCTGCTGGAGGTTTAGCTAGGCAAAGACCCATAGGCACCCGACGGCCGAAAGGTAAGAAAATTAATGTAAAAAAAATTTGCAATTTTTGTGTACTTTTGAATTAATATAAAATAGAGAAATTTTATTATTCTGCCTCAATTATATCCCATCTATTCACTAGTTGGTGCCACGTCATTTATTACAAAAGCAATGTGCCACATCAGCGATTTCGTAAAAGTACCCAACTCCGGATACCTATAGCAAAATTCTAGTTTACCTCTATGGACCATCCCAAATTTGCAACAATAAAAGCTCTCTTGCTTAAGTGCTTTCTTTAGAATGAGTTTCTAGTCAACCTTCTATACCACAAATTTGTTAAGTTTTTATTTTTTATTTTCTTATTAGATATGTGGTATAGAGATACTGAGTAGAAGAACTTATTAAATGTGTGGTATATAGATATTAAGTAGAAGAACTCGAGATGTTGAATAGAATTTTTTTTTTAGAATATCTTTAAACAGGTTGCGGTGAACTGAGGAAATTTATACCTTCCAATAACATTGTGACATGCCTGTATTTCAAGATTAGCCCTCATATAAGAGATCTCATATTACCCCCTCCCATCATCTCTCACTTTCTCCCCTCTCTCCCTCTCTCTTTCTCTAAAACTCCCACACCCATTGCATGACCAATCAACAATAAAGGAAATACAAATCTTATAAGAAATACAATCAACAAAATATCTTACAAGAAAAGACGAGAGTTTGAGTTTTATGATTGAAAGAGAATTGATCATGTAAAAATCTAAAGGAAATATAACAGATCTCCGAAATTACAGTCTAGAGTTTTGTTTGGTTCCTAGTAAAATGAAGGGAAAAAATTGAAAAAAATTTGTATATTTCATTTTCATTGTTACAAGAAAAACGAGAAATTAAATTTTATGGGAAAAAGAGAGTTGATGGTATTAAAACCCAAAGGTAATATAAAAGATCTCCGAAATTACAATTTAGAGCTCTGTTTGATTCCCTAAAAAATAGAAAAAGAAAATTAAAAAATTATGTATCTTTTATTTTGATTGCCCAAGGCCCCTAAGACAAACACAATGCTAATATTTGTAAAATAATTCACCAATTACAAACGATTATTAAATTTGTTAATAGACATTCAAAATGTACCATTCAATTCTATTACCAGACAATAATACTACTATAAAAGTTTCAATCAATCTCTCTTATTTTTAATATCATAATTTCATTTCTATTTTATTTTACCAAATAAATATCATAGCCTATAGTTAATGAGCCTTATTTTTATTAATTAAAAAACGCATCGTGTTTAAAGAAAAATCAAACGAGAAATTGATCTGAAGAGAACATACCTTACAATTGAGAAATATTTAGGCTGCATTTGGATGCTGAATTGAGTTGAGTTTTTTTATAAATAGTAGTGAGTTGAGATTGTTGAATGAGTTTGGAGGGGTTCGCTAAGATGAGTTTAAAATGTGTTTGGATGTTAAAATGAATTTAGATATATTTATAAGAAGTTGTAAAAAAAAAGGTCCCGCCATTATTTTTTACTATTATAACACCCCGCTTAATTAACCCTTGATTAATCCTCAAGTACTCTAGATTAGGTTTTTAATTGTGGGTTAATTACTTACATTAAGGTTGATAGTTGAATTAGCTTTATCATGGTGCTTAGTGTAAATAAGCTAAGGATTAGAAAGGCAAGTCTATTAGTAAATTTTGGTAAGACTTTTTAGGACCTTAGAGCATTCATGAGCCAAGCTCAAGAAAAACCTTTAACCAAACCTTAAGGAATTCAAGACTAGTTATGGCCCAACTATAAAGAAAGTATAAGGCCTTTGAGCCAAATTTGGTATAGAATGGACCCATGGCCTAATTAGGCCAAGTCAAATCTTTTCAAGCCAATTTAGTGGATCTTGAGGTTTTCTTTTTAACTCTACAATATGTAAAATGTGGCTTTCTCATTCAAGTCCAAGAGTCCCTAAACCATGAGCCCATACATTTAGCCCTTTTAAGCCCACATGACCCAAAACCATGTTTGGGCTCATTTCACCATTCAAGACCAAAAACCCAATACACCATAGTATTAGTTTCCTTAAACCCAAATCACACTCAAAGTACTCAAATTAAGTTTTGAAAATTGGCTAAGGCCATTAACCATCATACTTGAGGTTAGTGCACTTTAAGCCATGTTTTGAAACTCAATCATGCTTAATCTTTTCTTAAACTTTTTAATTCAATTTTTCTTGAATTAATACTCTCTTAATACTTGATTAAAACCCTATTAATGACCTAGCTAAACCATCCCACATGTCATTATGAAAAATTTCATAACATGCCCAAATCATGCTTTAATCGGTTTTGTGCATTGCCCTTTGTAATGCTTGGTCTGTTTTGCCCTTGGATCCAAAATTTTTGTGGTTTATCCTCAAGGTTAATATGGTCCTTAAACACCTCATGAGACCCTCCCAAACTCAGTTTGAGCCTTGGACGAAATTGGTTGCATCAACCAACTCAAAGAACCAAACCGGGTGCACCTTGGTCTAGTTTGTGTAGGAACCATTTGGATTGAATTTGAACCAGCCTTCTGCCATTGTTTGCACCACCATCCCACACCACCTCCTTCTTCACCCAATCACTAAGAAGTCTCATGACCATCATGGAGGATTTTGACTTATTTTTGCTGCCCAAAATCATCCAAAACCGAACTGATTTTCTGCTACCACAAAACCACCTCCATCCACCTGTTTTCAAGGGTTGTTTGATGGTTTTTCTGCCACCCAAATGATGCCCCATGACCAGACCTGCCTTCTAGGATCAATGTAGCAACTGTGGAGAGGAAATCATTGTGGTTTTAGGCCACTATTCCCCCTGCACAAGCTGACCTAAGCTCATGCAAATAAATTTGGAAATTTTCCAGATTTAAGCATCTCCCAATTCACCCAATCACTAAGCACCCAAGCCAACGCCCCTCACCCCTTGGCCTCCTATAAATACTTTTCTACCCTTCTCATTTCACTCACACCACAGCTCCAAGCATCTTCTTGAGTCTTGAGAGCATTCCCCCCCTCTTAGAGATCAAAAGAGTGCAAACCAAGTGAGCTTTGGTGAGTTCTTGAGTGTTCTTGTGTGTAAGGCAGTCTAAAGTGCCTAGAAGGTCACGAAATTTGTAAGTTTTCTTCATTTTGATCTTACTAGCATTTCAAGATTTGTTTTCAAGTGTTGGTATGAAATTTGGTTGAGTTTTAAGAAGGTTATGATGTTTAATGCAAAACCGGGTCAATTAAAGGAAGGTTTGAATGATTGAATGTTTTAAAATAGAAATTTAGCTATGGCATGTAGTAAGCATGATTTTATATGATCTATCATTATCCTAACATGATTATGGAAGGTTAAATTTGTGGTTAGAAGCATTCCATGATAGGTTTTAAATCTATCTTGTTTTGGTCTTCAAGCATAGATCGGTTTTAAGCATATTGGTGATTAAAGATTTCTTAGTTTTGATTAAGTGTTGGGATGAACTTTATTACTCAAGGATTAGACTTAATAATGTCCCTAAAGATGTTAGTGATCATTAGTGATTAAAGAAAATCTCATATGCATGCATTCATAGGGATCAATAGTTGAAAATACACATAGGCATCAACTAGGATGCATGCCACGGGTTGGAACTAATTAGACAAGTTCCACTTTGAATTTTAAAAATCCAAGGGCATAGATGGTTTTAGAATGCTAAAAATATGTAGTCCATGAATTTTGGTTAAATTTGGGATTCGTTTACAATTAGTGAAAATCTAGGGCTTCCATGACAATTTTTGAAAGACTAGGGATATTCTTGTAAATACCCAATTTTTGAAACTTTTGATTTTGAACCTATTCATAAGAGTATTAACTCTAACTTAGTATACACATGATTTACGCAGCTACGACGCTAATTTCAAGTTTCTCCAGAAGTTTGTAAGTTGGCCTCTAACTTACACTTTGATAGATTATTTATGAATTATTGATAAATGCTCATTTCATACTTCAATTATCATTTTTAGCATAAATTATCATTTTACATAATTCATTGAGTGCATACCTACATGACATGTGACATTTTTATCATTTTTGCATATTACAATTTTTTTTTTTATGGAAATAGATTTCATTTCATTCAATGAATCGAAATTACAGCTGTGACTTATCAATACAGGAAAAAATCTGGACTACAAGCCAAACTAATGCAATCAGTTCTGGGGCACCTTCACACACAAATTTCTTTGTGATGAACATTGTTTTAACTTCTAAAAAACTCTCTCTTACTGAGATGAGCGCTCTGTAAAACAGAATTAAACGCCTCCTCTTCCAAAAAAGAGAAGTAGTAACCTTCATCCTCCCCTAGAGGAGGATTACTAACTCTCCGACTCCTCCCAAAGGAGGAACGAGACTCTCATGCTATGGACCTATGTCCCATAGCCTATTTTTTTTATTAAAAAAAAAACACCAAAACTGAAAATACACAGAAATAAAACACTGGAAAGAAAAGTAAAAACACTGCTTAGGGCTACATCTCATTCTCTCCCGCCGCCCCCCCCCTTTTCTTCCTTTTTTCTTCTGCTGTTCTCCCCTGCGTTGCTTTCGCCCCTGGCCCCCTCCCCCGACGCCTCAACCGCCACTTGTTTCCTCCACCAGCTTTGAGTTGCCCCTCCACCGTCTGGCTCGCTGGCCTTCACCACGACCACCGTCTCGCTCGCATGAGCATGAGCATGAGCACGAGCACGAGTACGAGCACGAGAACGAGCACGGCTTCGAGTTGCCCCTCCACTGCTCCTCGCTCGCCTACCCCCTGTCCATTCCCACCCTTTTCAGGGGGCTCCGATTTGTTCAGGATGAAGCAAAGGACGCGCAGCGGCCCACGCCACTTCTTCAATCTGCTCGGCCAAACGAGAACGCCGTGGGTTGGTTCCAAATGCGAGTTCTCCAGCAGCTGGTTTCCACCTTGGGTTGGTTCCACCATGGGATGGGGTGCATGCCGGACAGGAATCCGACTCCCAGATCAGTGTTCCTCCATTATTAGACCTAAAACAATACAACAAAAGCAAAACCAAACACAGACTTGACAAAGAAAGTAAAAGATCTAAGTTTTTAACTGAGTAAAAAACTAGATAAGAGGGAGGTGAGGGGGGAAGAGCCAGGCTCCAACCCCCCTCAAGCTAGGTTCAAGATTAAAGTGTTTTTAGAGAGAAGTTAGAGGTTCTCTCTCTAAAAGGAGTGGTCACTGAATTGCATATTACATTTATAAATGTCATTTTTGCATGAAATTTACTACATACGCACATGTCATGAGAAACATTTTCCAAAACATAGCATGAAAATCATTTTATCACGACTCCAAAGGCCAATATAAGGAATTATCCTGGTGGAACTCCTATGTCTACTCTGGAGTGTTTAATAATGGAGTGGTAACCCCTAGGTTGACGAAAAACAATCAACAGGCTTCGAATTGGTTCTTTTTAAAGAACACCAGAGTGAAATCAACATATTATGACACCTAACACTGGTGGGTGTACACGTTATGAATTTTATGATGTTATGTTATATTTACCAATGTATTGAGAACGAGTCTATAGACAACATAGTTTCAACGTGAGTTGTATTACGATCATCGGCAGGTACTCACAGTGCATATGGAGAATTGTGACATTACCACACGTTATGTTATTAATTAAGATAATGATGAAAGTTTATGATGAAATTTTTATGAAAAAGTTATGTTTTCTAAAAAATGAAGACGAAATTATTTATTGTGTAAAAACCCGTGTCTCCATATTTTTAAAAGATGTTGAGGAATCTAGATAGGAGACATGCATACTGATTTTCTACATCTCATGCATTGCATATTTATCATTTTTCATGATTGATTTATCTTTGTGCCAGTTAGTTGTTTAACTTACTGAATTTCGAGTAAATCTCACACTTTTATGGGACCACTATCATTCCACTCGGAATGATAGAAGTTGTGTCAGGTTTCGACTAGGACGGGATTGATGGAGCACTGGATCCGCATATTTGAGGAGGAGCCAGATTTTCTGAAAAGCTAGATTTAATGTTGATGTTTATAGCCCGAATCTTTCTGCTATAGATTTCATGAATTGAATAATATGACTTTGTATATAAGTCTATGGTACATTGATATTTTGAACATGATGATTTTCTAATGAATTTAGGATGTTTTTAGTTATTCTGGCATATCTTACATTTTAACCTTTTATTTCCGCTGCAATTATTGCATACTGCTAGTTGCATACTAGGATGCATTGCATATTAACTGTCATGAACGGGAGTATGTAATCTTGTGTTGCATGTCCCGACGCTCTAAGTCTTCGTTCCATCCCAAACGAGGATTGAGGGCGTCACAACTGTTCACCTGAGATGCAAAATCGAACGAAATTGTTTGTTGTTTTGTACTGTTTTGTCTGAACTAAAAAAAAAGGGTCCTGCCAGTACCTTTCTTCCGTGTTATAGTATTGTTTTGTCTTTTTTTTATTATTATTATATATCATATTTGACTGAGTATCATTATTAATCGTCTGTACATGCACTGCAGCTAAATGTGGGTATGCATTGCAGCCAATGGTCAAAACGTGGTAAATGGTCAAAATAATAGTAAAAAAGCAGCCATCTGCAAAGTTGTCCCGTCTATCTATAGTTTACAAATGAGTTTAGGATGAAACTCGGCTTGAAAGTGTGTTTGGATAGCAGATAAAGTTAAAAAAGAAACTGAGCTGAGCTGCTTTTGGCATCCAAACGAAGGCTTAATTTGATTTAGTAATGTCATGTGGCAGGTTAAGGTTGCATTTGGATGTTGAGTTGAATTATTTATGAATAAGTAATGCTAAATACAGACATGGGATGCGCAAGCGCCGTGTAATCGTTTTGAAAAATAGTGAGATCTATTATTAAAAAATTAATTTTCATTTCATATGGGTCCCGTATTTATTCATTTTTTTAAGTGATTTTCATGACACTTGCATATTCACAACTGTAACTATTATTTTTCTTTATAAATAGTTGTGAGTTGAGATGGTAGAGTGGATTTTATGGAATCCACTTAAGATGAGTTTGTCCTTCAAATTTACCATTTATCATCTTTACATATTATATATTATATTTTTTTATTTTTATTCTTTTTGAATTGAATTATTATATTCATCATCAATACAATACATATTTAATAAAAAAAAGTTAAAAAGTTATTATTATTATTTTGATAAAGGGGGTGGGGTGTTTCGATTTTCGAATCCAGGTTTTCATTTGTATCGTGAGTATGTAAAATTTTTCTACTTTTTTTTTTTTAAACAAGAATTTTTCTACTTTAAAGTTTGAATATACTGCAAAAGAATAACTCTGGATGTGAAACGACACAGTTTGTAAGCAAAAGTCTTTTCTTGGCTCTCGGAGGGAAGCAGCGGGGAAGGAATGCCGAGGAGGACGACGCATACGTACTCGAGCGAGGACGCCGCTCCAGATGGACCGGATTCCGATCTCTTTCTCTATCACTGCAAGCACTGTGGTTCTCATGTCCTCATAACAGGTTATCTCTCTCTCTCTCTCTCTCTGTTTTGGTTCCCAAGAAATTGTTGGAAAATCAACCCCTTAAGTTAGCTATATTTGCTCTGGCACTGAGATTATGTCTTTTGAATGAATCGTAGTTCGCATTTTTAACACTATCAAACGGAAATGAACTCGAATTGATTTACTAGCTTTGCCCTGATGAAACGAATGAAAGCACAGCAGGTGTTTGTAAAAAGTTTCCAAAGAATAGTCAGCTCTTGAATAATCCCATTTGATTCCGTGTATTTCCTCACTACAGTTTCCAATACATGCCAGTACAATATATAGACCTTTACATAACAGAATTTTCAGAGAACAACCAATTAGGCAGTGACACATGTTTAGCCTAGTCACACTAATTTGTTACAAGAAGATTCAGCAGCAGTGGTTTCCAGTATTCCAGATTCCTCCTTAGGTGCCAACGTTTCTGATGCCTTAACATCCCCCGGGATTCAAGCGGCACTATGGTAAGAGTAAGGCTTGATTGGAGCTGCAAGAAGCGATTAGTAGAAAGAGGTTTTGTAAGAATTTCAGCAAGTTGGTCCTTGCTGGAGACAAATGATACTTGTAGTGATTTTGAAGCCATCCTCTCACGGACAAAGCGATAATCAAGCTCCACATGTTTGGTGCGAGAATGCATAACGGGATTCATGGATAAGTAGGTAGCCCCAAGATTGTTACACCACAGCGTAGGAGGAGCAGGAAGTGAAATGCCAAGTTCTCCCAAGAGGGACTGCAACCTAAGAAGCTCACAAGCAATGTTAGCCAAAGATTTATACTCAGCCTCTGTAGAAGAACGAGCAACAGTGGTCTGTTTCTTGGATCCCCAAGAAATCAAATGGTTCCCAAAGTAAACACAAAACCCGCCTGTGGACCGGTGATAATTAGGGCATCCAGCTCAATCGGCATCAGAAAAAGCAGATAAAAAATGAGGAGATTTTGCTGAAAGAAATAGACCTAAGTTTCAAGTGTTGTTGAGATAACGAAGGATTCTTTTAACGGCAATCTTGTGGGGAAGCCGAGGGGAATGCATAAATTGGCATACACGGTTTACAGCAAAAGATATATTTGGACGAGTAAAGGAAAGATATTGTAAACTCCCAACAACACTTCGATACATATGATGATCTTCAAAAGTATGACCATCCAAACACTGACAATTTTTCAGATGAAGACATTGGAGTAGAAATAGACTTAAGAGTTATGCATGTTGGTTTTATGAAGTAAATCAGCAGTGTATTTGGATTGAGATAAGAAAATACCAAAGGAAGTTCTATGCACTTCAATACCAAGGAAATAATGTAGATTTCCGAGATCCTTAATAGGGAAGGAATCTCGCAAGACAGCAATGAAATCAGTAATTAACACAGAACAAGACCCAGTTACAATTATATCATCAACGTAAACTAAGACAAACGAGCAATCCGACCCAATATGCATGATAAACAACGATGAATCTAAAGCAGAACTATGAAAACCTAAAGATAATAACTTGTCACTTGCAAACGTGATGAGGAAAATCAGGATTGATGAACCTGGGAGATTGTTTCATGTACACTGCCTCTTCAAGATCGCCGTGAAGGAAGGCGTTTTGTATATGTAGTTGGTGAAGTGCCCAATTTGAAGAAGTTGCAAGAGAAAGAAGAAGTCGGACGCTGGTTGATTTTACTATAGGACTGTATGTCTCAGCAAAATCAATACTGGGTTGCTGATGAAACCCCTGAGCTACAAGTCGAGCTTTACGTCGCTCAAGTGTTCTAACAGCTCTTCGTTTGGTCTTTAGGACCCATTTAGAACCAAGAAGATTATAGGTTGAAGAGAAGGGAACGAGAGACCAGGTTTGATTTTGAAGGAGAGCATCAAGCTCTGTGGCCATAGCTATTCTCCATTCAAGATGCTTGGAAGCCTCAGTGAAACAAGAGGGTTCCTCAGGGATGATAGAAGGGAGATGCGAAGTATTTGAAGAGAGGAAAGAGAGAGATGTCGAAGGTTTAGAAAGGGTCCAGGAAATAGTTCCATCGGTACATTGAAGAGGGTGGAGATTATTCGTTTGAGAGTGTATAACCATGGAATGCTTGGAGATGCGGGAGCTTGATGGCTGAGAGGAACCAGAGGGAACGGAGACATTGGCATCGGCAAGGCTAGGGCTTCTGTGAGAGGGAGACGAAGAAGACTGAGTGTTTGATGGGTTTGGGCTCGATTGAGGGGAAGTGTGTGGATCGGGTAAGTGAGACGAGGGAATAGGTGATGTGGGTTCAGTCAAAATGTGTGTGGGTAGAGGATGTATGGGCTCAGGAGATATGGGCTAAGGCAGAGAAGGTAAAATGGTTAAGGAAAGGGGGAAATTTCGACGGAGGATGTGGTCGTATCTGGGCCAGAGGAGTGAGTGGGCTGAGAGAATGGAAAGATGGTTTCAATGAAGAGAACATCCTTGGAGACATATGTGCGGCCCGACCCAATATGATAGCAAAAATAGCCCTTATGATCTGGACTTTAGCCCAAGAAAACACATTGTTTGGAGCGGTAGTCAAGTTTATGATGATTTTAAGGCCTTAAATTAGGCCGACATGCTGACCTAGATATCCAAAGAAAGGAATAATCCGGTTGTGTACCCAACAACATTTCAAAGGGAGAGTGATTTTGAAGCACGGGAGTGGCATACGATTTATTAAATATGTAGCGGTTTGGAAAGTTTCAGCCCAAAATTTTTGAGGGACTGAAGCATGAGAGAGTAGTGACAAGCCCGTTTAATTATATGGCGGTGACACCGTTCGACACTTCCATTTTGCTGGTGGGAATAAGGACAACTTAAGCGATGATTAATGCCAAAGTGCTGGAAAATAAGATGGAGGGGTCGAAATTCACCCCCTCCATCAGTTTGGACAGCAAGAATTTTTGTAGAAAATTGAGTATGAACATAATTGAGAAAAGCCAATAAGATAGTTGTAACATTTGATTTAAGTTGCATAGGAAAAAGCCAAATGAACTTAGAACAATCATCTACTATAGAAAGAAAATAACGAGACCCTTTTGTAGAGGTAGTAGAAGCTGGATCCCATACATCCATAAACAACAAATTAAAGGTAAACTAGAACAAGAGAGAGATAGTGAATGTGGTGGGCATGGGCTTTGGCAATGGAGTAGGCCGAACAAGGAGGTAGCGCAAGACTTGTAGTGAGAGGAAGATGAAACCGCCGTATGATCAAGGAAGTGGTACGGGAGGAAGGGTGACCCAGTCGAGAATGCCACAACTGAGCTGAAGTCCTCCCACTTGAAAAAGCTTGAGGAGGAGTCAAAGGAGGCACAATAGCCGACTGGAATACATACAAGCCATCCTTAACGCGCCCCTGAAGAAGTGTTTCCCAGGAACGAGCATCCTTGACAAAAAAAGAGAAGAGTGAAACTCAAAAAATGCATTGTTATCATGACAAAATTGCTGGACTGAAAGAAGATTTCGAGAAATAGTAGGAACATGAAGAAGGTTTTTAAGAAGAAATTTGCCATTATTGGTGTGAAAATGTGTGGATCCAACATGCTGAATAGGTAGACCAGAACCATCCCCAATGCACACTTGATCTGATCCTTGATAAATGCTTGAGTCCACATTAAGGTTCTGAACATCAGAGGTGAAATGGTGCGTAGCACCCATGTCTGGAAACCAAGTAGTTGTGGAGGCAGGAGCCGAGGTAAGAGCCGAGTAATTGGCAGTAAATGTAGGTGGAGGAGGAGTGGGATAAGCATGGTCAAATCTATGATAACAGGCAGAGGCTAAATGACCGGGTTTGTAACAAACTTGACATACAGGACGCATGTCTGGGAGGGGAGAAAAGGGGTATTGTTGCTGAGGGGGGCGAGGAAGAATGCCTCTGCCATTACCTCGACCTCTTCTTCCACCATGAAAGGACTGGCCACGACCTCGAGAGGGATTAGCAGAGGGGGTATATTTGAATGTATTATTGGCAGCAACTATAGTACCCAAGAGGAGTGTTTAGGTATGATGAGAAAGCCTTGATTCATGATTCAAGAGAAAACTGAAAATTTGATGGGGGGGAGAGAGACTCTAGGCAAGTAGTGAGAGAAGTGACTAGGCTTTCATAGTTGGTACCAAGACCGGCAAGGAGATAAATCGAGAGCTCATCATCACATACAGGATGGCCCGAAGCACTCAAGGTTGAAGCAAGTGATCTGACTTTATTGTAATAGTCAGTCACTGATCTGGGCCCTTTCTTAATGGAGGCCAACTGAAATTTTGTATGAATAAGATGGGCAGAGGACTTGGCAGCAAGAGTTTGTAGAGTTGTCCAGACCTCACAAGAAGTCGAACAATCCAAAACCTGAGCGAGCACTGAATCTGATAGAGGAATTAATGGTGGATATGATGAGCTTATCCTGAAGGCGCCATTGAGCAATCGCAGGATTCGGCAGATCATTGAGAGTTGCAGGGGGCTGAGGAAAGGAACCATCAACAAACCGAAAGAGTTGATGGCCTTCCAAGAAAGGTACAATTTGAGCTTTCCAAAGTAAATAATTTTCAATGGTAAGTTTGATGTTAATAAAATGAGATGCAGTGTTGAGTAGAGAGGGATTAAACGGGATAGAGAGGGTTGTATTTGTAGTAGTTGCCATGGATGAAAAGAAGAAAAAAAAATTAAAAGGAGTTGGACGTTGGTCCTTTTTGGCTCAAGATACCATGATGAAACGAATGAAAGCACAATAGGTGTTTGTAAAAAGTTTCCAAAGAATAGTCAGCTCTTGAATAATCCCATTTGTTTCCGTGTATTTCCTCACTACAGTTTCCAATACATGCCAGTACAATATATAGACCTTTACATAACAGAATTGTCAGAGAACAACCAATTAGGCAGTGACACATGTTTAGCCTAGTCACACTAATTTGTTACAAGAAGATTTGGCAGCAGTGGTTTCCAGAATTCCAGAGTCCTCCTTAGGTGCCAACGTTTTTGATGCCTTAACATGCCTTAACTCATATTATTTATGTTCACTGGCTTTGGCCATGAATTGGATAAAGACTTTTATTGTTTCAAAATGTTTAATATTCACATTCGAAAAAAGAAATAAAAGAAGCTCGACATTCACTCTTTAGAAAATTCAGTCTTAACACAACTTTATAGGCAGATTATATTTGATTGATGGATTAGGTTACCTACTAGCCCCTATTGAAACAATATAATTTTGACCATATTAGTATAACTTGCTTTAGTCGATACTGAAGTTTATTTGTTCTAAGATACCCAGTCGCAGAAAATGCCCAAAAGGAAGACCGACAAAGCATGTGTTGGACAAGAAGAAGCATCTTGCAAGGTTAAACATCAATGAGGCAGGCAAAATTCTCTTGAAACGGTAAATTTAATTATTAATAAAAATATTGTGCAATATAGTTCTTTTTCCTTTTTTTTTTTTAGTATTTTTAAATATTTCACTCCTTTCCGTTGGTTTTAAGTTGTTAATTCTAAACAATTATGTAAGCTATATCTAGAGCCAAATTTCCATCTTCTTTCATTTGGCTGATTATTACTTGTACTATGGCACACAGGTATAGTGTCTTGTGATGCTTCTTTTGTCCAACTGAGAACATTGTCTGAACCAATAATCATTTTCATTGAGTGGTTTTTGAGTTATAAGTGTGCATACATTCGAGCTCATATCTATGCTGTGGATCTTTCTTATCCAGTGGTGAAGGGAATCTGGAGAAGCAATTCCGAATGAACTGTATGGGTTGTGAACTCTTTGTCTGCTACCTCTCAGAAGAAGATCTGGAAACTGCTTCTTTCATTTATGTTGTTGATAGTTCACTTAGTACAGTTGCTGCCGAAACTAACCCACAGGTATAAGTATAAGAAATGGTTATAAAGGCTTATTATTTTTTAAAAAAACCATCTGTGGATTGAATATAGAATTTTTTTTGATTGGGGGACTTGAATATAAAAAAATAATTGAACCTTATACCAATTTTGTCAGAGAGCGTGCCAATCAATTAGTTTTAGCTCATAGTCTCATACTTATCAAGTAATAGGATCTCTCTCTCGTTCATAAGCTGATACACCCTTTCAGGCTGATTGATGGTATTTTGGTCAATGGCCAAGCACCTTGTCTCTCCACATGCATATGTTTGTTTCTGCTTGTTCTGCATGTACTTTCCCGAGGTGCACTTGCGGGAAAGTCCTTGCTGAGGACCTGTGCACCCTCGGGATTAGTCGGGATGCTGTTCTCGGACACCCAATGCCAATAAAAAAAAAACTTTCATATCCAGATTTTTGGTACGTGCTGTAGGATGCTCCTGTTCCACCCTGTATATCCCAGTTAGAAGGAGGACTTGTTCAAGTTGCTATAGAAGTTGAAGATTGTGCCCAACATTCAGCAATCACTAGTAACAAGACATTATTTTATCTAGCATGCATTCTTGTTGAACAAAAGTTTTAACATTTAATATTAGAGCAATGCCATTCATCCTGGATTTTATCCTCTCTAGTCACATCGTTGATGTGGTATATTTCAAGTGATTTTTATAGATGAACTGTGATTGGAAAGCCATTTAAAATGCGACACACCAGCTGGAGTGACTAGGAATGATAAAATCCAGAATGAAGAATATTTCTTTTAATATTATACCGGCAGAACTCACCTATAATCTTTGCTTATAATGTTTAATCAAATGGTCTCATTGTTGATGGTTCAAGGAGTCATAATTTGCATGCAAATTTGGCATTTTTAGTTCAATTCGTTAGAATTAAATCTAGTTGGTGGCCTTAGCTTTAAAATCGTTATGAGGTTACTTACGACACGCTGGGTTTAACCCTTAAATAGTATTTCTCGCAAAAAGTTGACAAGTAATAAAGGCGTATGAAGTTGAAACTTTAAAAAAGACAATTTTCCAGGGACCATTGCTGAACACCCATCTGTTCCAAGCACTATGGCTTGGAATTTATCTCAAATTTCAAGGGCTTCACCAATATTTTCTGAATGTTTTGTGCAGACAACTTATCAACTTAATATGTTTTTCTAATTGGGCAAAAACTATTTATATCTTTATTATGAAATTGCTTTTACTTGTGCAGTTATATATGCTTTGCCTTTCTACATGCATTCATTTATATACACAGTATGAAAAAGAACAAAGAACTTCATAATTGCTCTTTCTGGTACTCTTGCACATATTACCCTTTCACTTCTCCTGCCCTAAATCCCAATTTTTTTTTCTTAATTTGTAATAATAACCAAACCACTTCTACTTAACTGGTAATTCTCATGGTTCATGCCAGGAGTGAATGCGGATGATGTCTGTGTGACTGTAGCTGCACCTGCTGCCCGTGGGGAAGCTAACAATGAACTGTTGGAATTCATGGGCAAAGTATGCATCTTTTCATCTTAGGCAACAGAAGTCAATTCCACATTTTTTTTTAAAATTTCAAGTTAATCATTAACACATTGCTTTTGGCACCTGTACCCAGGTGTTGGGTCTGAGACTGAGCCAGATGACTCTTCAGAGAGGGTGGAATAACAAATCGAAACTCCTTGTGGTAAGCTGAAGCTGTTGTTTATTTGTTTGTAAGTTTTTTTTATTTTTTATTTATTTTTTATAAATGCTAGTTAATTTTTTGCAAGTGTTTGTGTGCAAGAGTGTGGGGGTGTCTTTGCTTGCATATGTTGTTACTCATTTTCCGTTCTGGACATTAGATGGTTTGTGATTCCCTTTTCCCTCTATTTTTCCTAATATTCAAGGTTGAAAGTATTTTTTTACTAATTGTGTTTCACTTTTTTCCTTTTTTTAATCAATTGTATAGCACTTTTTTTAATCGATTTTTGTTTTTTCAAAACAACAAAGGTTGATATAAGGCCACACAAATACAGTAGAGGATAGGAGTCGGAAGATGGTGCAGTGTTATAGTATTATTTGTCTTGTAAATATTTACCCGTTTTAAAGTTGTTCACTAAGACGACAATGAGCCAAGTGTATAAATATTTTGATGATTGTTTTAGGTGGAAGATCTGTCTGCTAGGCAGGTATATGAGAAACTCCTGGAAGCCGTGCAACCTTGAAACTCCTTATATTGAACATTGTTGATTGTATTTCATTTTACTTGTCGGAAAAAAGAAAGAAAGTTATGAGTTTTCTTGTCAAGTATATGTACTACTTTAGACTAAACTTACATTCTGATATTCTTCGGTCTCTCTACTTTTCAATTTTTAAGGTCTTCTGATTGATTCAGAACTTACTCCACATGAAATCATGCTAGTTTGTGGGTTTACTTTTGTGAGATTTCTTTGTACCTAAAATGTTTCCTTTAGCAAAAAGGTCATGTTTGAAAAATGCCCAGAGCATAAGCATCAGCGATCGTTGTAAGAAAAAAGGTCTGCTGTGTAGAAAAAAGGTTCAACTCAAGTTTGACTTAGCTTCTATTCCTTGCATGTTGTGCACAATGTAGATTGATTAAACTAAATGCAGCTGCAGCAAAACCCTGGCATTAAATTCTTTTGGTTGCATCTCTTAGAAAATGTTAGAACTTGAAAACTATATATAGTCTTTGGCAACATTCAATAGTTTCTATTCCTATTGGCAACATATGAAGTCAATCTAAACTCATGATCTTTTGGAAAGGCCCAAAGTATTCAATGGTCTCATAAGTAGTCAAAATCTTAAATCAATGGGGAACCTTTGAAATTCTATCTTGCCTTGGTGAGTTCTAATCACATCAGGAACCTCCTAATACTTTTTCACTAACTTCTCGACAAATGTTTTCTCAGTCATTCTAAACGTATGAAGTATGCCAGTATCTTCCTTAATCAACCCCTTTGACATCAAAATTTGCAGAACTGAACACCTCGGAATTATCCTCTTCTCCAGGCTAAACAGTAGAAGATTTGGACTCTTGGAGATTTTTGAAGGCTTCATCTTCAGATTGTTCACAAAGAACCCAATCACTTTCATGATCTTCTTCTCTGAAGTAATCATACACATTGGTTGCAGCTTGAATGCTGAATCAATTTCATCCTTAGACAAACCAAAACTTCTAAAAGCTTCCACCTTTTTCTCCCACAGTGCTTTACTCATCATTGCCATTGAGTGGATGGAAAGAACAAATAGTAGATTATTGGGATCAAAACCCAATTTCATAACCTCATTAACAATCTCACTAAACCGATAAGTCCTCAGAAGCAGCGATCTTGGATGCATCAAAAAGATCTTAACAACTAATGAATTGGGAACACCATGGCTTAGCAATATTGATATGTTCGCCTGTACCACCTTTTCCACATTAAATTCAATCAACGAGAAGCATGCCTTTACCACCTTTAAAACATTCTGGTCAGTGCCCAGAATCCTCCTAAGCTTTTGAACACAAGGAATGATTTGGTTTTCGAGACTTCTTCCTAAAATATAGGGCTCTACGGATAAACGATTTGCAATTTCGAGGTATGAAAAGCCCAAAGATTTTAAAAACTCTTAACTTTAGCTTAAAGATCTTTTGTGTATCGAGCAGATACAATGTTGGACGCTTCATGGTCAAAGTTGATATTTGCTCATCACTGAAACCATGTGTTCTAAAAAACTCAACCACAAGTGTATGCATCACTCTCAAGCACACTAGTATGTTATTAAATTTAACTATGCAAGTTCTAGTTATGTAACGATATAACTATACTGATATATATGATCAGTAGATAAATATTATTTTTATAACATATGTATAATATCATAGTCGAAATTAGAGTCAGAGGGCAAAGTTAGAGTCGGAACAAAGTTAGAGTCGGAACAGAAAGTCAGAGTTAGTTCGGCAATGACTCTGACTCCGACTCCAACTTCGACTAAAAAACTAAAAAAAAATCCGACTCCGACTCTGACTTCATTTTATCGGATTCAGTGCGGAGTCGAAACAAAATCGAATTCAGATTCGAATTTTCAAATTTTTACTCAGCCCTAGTGCGCTCGAGACACCAACGTATATTTAGCAAAACTCGAAGCTACTAGCTCCGATGAGTATTGAACTATTAGTATTTACAATTTTGTTTTTTTTTTCTTAAAAAGAAGAGATAGATATAGAGTTTGCATTTTTTTTTACTTTTGAATTAATTTAAAAGAGTTACAAGTATAAACAGGATATTATCTATATATTGTAGAAAAATACGATAAAGTTGCTTTGATTATTTTGATTTATTATTTTACAAATTCGGTATATTCTCTTCATTAAAATGAGCAATCCATGCTTTGTCTGTCTAGAAAGATAACGAGAGATATATAACACGTCCCAAATGTTAGTGGCTTCAAACAATGATGTGTCCAAAGTTTTCAAATTAATCAAAGAAATACAAAAATTAATCAAAGTTCTCAAATTAATAAAAAACGAAGATTAGATATAAAAAACCCAAAAGAAAAAAAAAATTATAAAGAGTGGGTGAGCTAACACAGAATTGATGAGTGCTATCCAACTTAAGTGGTGTTCGAGCTCTAACATGTGAGGGTGGCTTGTGAGCACTACCTTTATAAGGGCTAGTTTGAAGTTAATTTGATATGAAGAGTACTTCACTCCTATCCAATTTATTTTAAAATAATGCTAGATATAATCTTAACATGTACAAATTTCGTGCTCTCTTTTTGAAAAAAGTAAAGCTCATCATTAAGAAAATAACTTTTTCATGTTGATTCCAAATTTTACCTGCTTTTTTCAAAAGAAATGTGCTAGACCTGTACACACCTAAGATTGCACTTTGTTCATTTATTAGTTTGGTGGATCTGTTTTACACTTTCTGTACAGTGGAGTTTTCTTCCACTTTAGTTATTAATAAAAATTTTATCTTGTACAACAAGAGAGAATTATATGAAGTGAACCTGAAAGATATGGCTAAGTTTGGCTGAAATAGGAATAGAATGATAAACATATGCATAAGTTTAAACATGTCATAACATATACAAAAGGTCCTGCAATATTTGGCGATAGAGCAACCAATTCCATATGACCAAACTGCTAAAAATGCAAGTATAAATGAAAACTAATCCCCCCAACCCCAAAGCATTTAGGACATGAAAACAATCATATGATCAATTTGTTTTTAATGATAATCAGGGCTCGTTGGATTGTGAGATGAGATGAGATGAAATTGTTTAAAATTAGTTGAATAAAATATTGTTAGAATATTAGTTTTTAATATTATTATTGTTTTGAGATTTGAAAAAGTTGAATTGTTTATTATATTTTGTATGAAAATTTAGAAAAATTTAATGATGAGATGAGATGAGTTGATAGTGTTTCTGTATCCAAATGGAACCTGACCAATGAACCAAAGCTGCACACATAGGTATATAAAATAATTATTTTTAGTTAGGGGATTGAAAGTACTTGGACTTGAATCTTGGCCATCTACTCAAGAGAGGTCAACAAATAGTGTTAATCCGAAACACCATATGATGTGTGAAAAAAGATACTTCCCACGCTTCTTTCATATTAGATCAAAAAAGTAATATGAAATAAAATCATCATGAGGCCTCAAAGTCTTCACACACCTACACCTAAACATGCTAGAATGCCTCTAAATTAGAAATGCTATTAAACAGTCTTCACACATCTTGAGATGTGGTGGGATTATATTTCAAATTTTTTTTCTCGAGCCATTTGGTCTGACAAATGTTTGTAATTGTATTTTAACGATAATGTTGGTTTTACTATATAAAAAAAAAAAGAGAAAAAAAAAAGAAAAAAGAAGAAAAAGAAGAAAACGAAGAAATGCTCTTATATATAAGGCCAGCGCTTGCTTATCCTGAAATGTAATGTCAAATTGATAGCATCATACAGCTATCACTATCAAAAAGGCAGGCAAGTTCTAGTGTATGCATGGAACGTTCACCTCAGCTTTGACAAGTTTCTAGTTTCGCCTGATGTGTGTAACACTGATGGATTACCATACAAACCTGCTGAAACACCTCCGGAAATTATTTTTCCATTCGGGATCTATGGCTAAGGTCACATTTGATTATGTCAAAAGCAATCACGTCTCCATTGGTGCTATGGGGAGCCCTTGAAATTCTATCTTCCCCTGGTTCGCTTTAACAACATCAGGAACCTCATTTTGATACTTGCTCACAAATCTCTTCATGAAGTTCTTCTCGGTCATTTTGACTGTATAAACAATGCTAGTATCTTCGGTGATCAGCCCCTTAAACATCAAAAGTTGCAGAACTGAACACCTCGGAATAATCCGCTTCTCCAAGCTATGCAGTAGAAGATTCGGACTCTTGGAGATCCTCGAAGGCTTCATCTTCAGTTTGTTCACAAAGACACCCATTATTTTCTTGATCTTCTCCACCGAAAGAGCCGTACACAAGGGTAGCCGCTTGAATGCTGCGTAATCTCATCCCCTGACAAACCAAAACTCCTAAAAGCTTGCACCTTCTGCTCCCTCAATGTTTTACTATTTTGTGCCATGGACCCCAATGGCTACAACAAATTGCAGACAATTGGGTTCAAAACCTAATTTCATAACGTCACAAACAATCTCAAAAAACCGATTACTATAGATACTCAGTGGACATGGTCTTATAAAGAAGAGTTTGAAAACTAATGACTGGGGAACACCATGACTTATCAGAGTAGCGATGTTGGGCTGTAGCATATGTACAACGTTTGTTCTAAATCCGCCAAGAGCAATAATGGACGACTACTAATTAATTGTATGATGTGGTTCTGCGTCAAACCGTGTGTTCTCAACAGATTCAGAACGGAGTTGGGATTCTTTACGTCCTCAATGTTGAGCTTCTTGGAAGCTGAAGTGGCCAATTCTAAGGACAACCCACATGAGTTCCGGAGAAAGGAAACTGTAAGAGATTTTGGGTCAGTGGAATTTGGGGGGTCTGAGATGGGCTTGAGAGGCCGGGAGGTTGAGAACAAGTGGCCATGGCATATTGTTGAAGCTCTGTGCCTTAACCGTTGGGGCAGCTTCGCTGAAGTTAAACGAAGCATTTGATTTGATTTCAGAAAAAGCTGAATCAATGGTTACCTGGATTGAGTTTTGAGATGGAATGTGATGCTATTGATTTGATTGAAGAAGCATCAGCCTCCTCACTTTCTCGCTGCTACAGGTAACAGGATGTAGCACTCTTTCTGCCGGATCGAATAATTTAATAAAACTCAAGCCAGCCTGCAACTTCCTTATTTTTGCTTTTTCTCTAATTTTAATAAAACTCAAGAGGAAAACCCATCAATGCTCTCACTCTCTCCTGCATTAATGAACTGAATTGAACGCTTAGAGATCAAAATCAGAAAAAGAAGTGAAAGGATAAAGTAGAAGAGATCAAGAGGTACGATAATCGGAGCAATAAATGGCATTAGTGAAAACGATCGAAGAATGGGCGTTACAGATGGCATTGGTGATTTCAAACGTTCAAGATAACACCCTCATCGCCACTGGTATTTTTGAATATTGTATAACAAAAAATACCACTATTTTGTATTTGCGTCATCCATCTTATCTTGGTATATTTAATGGTAAATAAATTTCACCCAATTTTCCTTTCCCACAGCATAAGAAAACCCATTTTTTTAAACTTGGTTGTCCTCTTTTTACTTTCCTTTCCCTCTCAGATTTCCTATAAATCAAAACTCGTACGAGTGCACATTTGGTGATAATGGTGATGGTTCTTTCAATTTTAGTGCATTTTTTTGTGTCTTCTGCTCCTAGTGGCTGTTGTGGCTGCCAAGGACCATGGTACTGTTATAACCCATTCTATTGTTTTGAATGGCCTTGAAAATTTTGATATCAAAGCTTCTAACAGCCTCCGAAGTTATTATTTTGGATTTTGTTCCCTTTTTTGCAAGTTTAATCAGGGTGCTTGAAAATTTTGCATGCCTAAAATGATGGTCATTTACGCATAGATTTTTGGTTCTATGTTTCGAGAGAGGGGATGGGGGACTAAAGAGGGGAGGCTTTTTTGTTGCCGTGAGTGGTAGCCAGTTCTGCGGTCATATTGGAGATGAAATAAGAAGCCTACGTGGCACTCATTCATTATAAGGCTGTTATTTGAAAAAAAAAAAAAATCGACATACCAGCTAAAAGATCATCTCTTTATAAAATTAAAATTTCCCCCTAAATTGAATATCTTGTTTCGGTCCCATATTGACTACTGACTAGTACAAACCATCTCTCATTGTGATGGTCAAATCCACCATTGACATGGCTTGTAAGAGTGCTAGAGCTCTTGCATGCAAAGGGTCGGTTGTAAGCACCATCGAGATATTTATATATCCTTCTTTTAACACAGATAATTAAAGTCAAAATGGCCGGAGTGCTAGATAATTTCGTTTTGTTCTTTTATTATTGCTTGTTGATGTTATAAATCATTCAATACGAACTTCTAAAATTCTTTTATATGTTGTGATTTGGAATAAGTCGTTATTTGTAGAAAAAGGAAACATCAATTTAATTTAAATAAGACGAATTTTTCATCAATAATATCGACAAATTTGCAGGTTGGTTAATTGATCAAATTTTATTTATGAAATGGGTTGGATTGGTATTAGTTTGAATATAACAAAATAATTATATTGGATTTCATGTAGTTATTAGATATAATATGTCTTGAATATTTAGTATTCTCTTATTTATTGCTTTTGTATACTAGTTAGCATAGTCCTGTCACCAATTATTGCTGAGAAATTGAAAGAATGCAACAGGTAAATGATGAAGAACAAAATTGAGATGATTATTTTATGGAAAAGTTTTGGGATTTGAACCGAACATATAGGGAGCGACTATTCATCTCTAAATCATCTACACTTTCACTTATGCTCATATTTATAACAAATATGCTACTCTTTTTTTTTTTTCTTTTTTTCTTTTTTCTTTTTAAGAAGAGAAAATGTCATATGTCCAAGAGTGACCCATTCCTAAATTTATTCAAAGCCCTCACTTGTGGCAGAGGAATACCGTGGTAACAATGATAAAACCAAAAGAAATCAAACAAAGACAACCTTATAATAAAAGAATGACAACCCAAAAAAAAACAAATAGAGAAACAACCAATAAACTACACCAATAAACTCTAACCAAGGCCAGATCCAAAACTGCTACAGCTGCAGAAAATTCCAAACCACACCCTCTATCTTAGGCGCACATAAGGTAAAGAACACTTGTCAAGGCACAACAAACCTTTAAGTCTGCGAGGAAGATCACTGTGAGCCCAAAAATCCATACATGAATTATGGGCTTCTTCTTTGGCAAAATAGTCCACCACCATATTACATTCACGGTAAACATGGCAAATCCGAGCATTCACGCTTCGAAGTAGCTCAATAACCTCTTCCCAAAAATCCCATAAATACCAATGGGAGCATTCGCCACGATGAATCCAAGAAACCACGAGCAAAGAATCTGTCTCAACCATAATCCCTTACAGCCCCAAATCTTTACACAGTTTGAGATCATCCCTAAAGCCCAAAACTCAGCAACTGCATTAGTCTGATGCTGGTAGTGATGAGAAAAACCTGAAAAAAATCACCTCTATGATCACAAATCACACCACCCCTTCTCCCGATAGCCCATGATTCCCCAATGAGCAACCATCTATCTTTAACTTCCAATATCCGCTCTCAGGATGTTGCTAAGCAAAAGCTCTAGCTTTAATATGCCTCTGAGTAATAATCGGGCATCTAATGCCTTGGAACAAATCGTGATCCCGAGAAGAGCAAGATTTAAGTTTCATCGGCTCCAAAAAGACATTTTGAATCTAAAGCAAAATACTTGAAACAATATTCTCCCAAGAGACAATCTGATTTTCCATAGCAATCTTGTATCTAAACACTCATAAGCCCCAAATCACCAGACTTGGAATAAGTCCACATACAATCCCCAATTGAGAAGAACTATTGGCTTTCGACCACCAAAGAGAAGCACGATCCCAAATACACTACCCCCTTCTATATCTTACCTCCAATTGCTTAGAAAAAAATTCTCAAACTTTTTCAGCCAGAAAACCAGTGCCAAATAAGTGCTCTTTAGTTTCAATTGCACCTCTCTCCCTGCAACAATAACATTTAGAAGCTAGATAAATACCAATTTTTTTAAGATTCCCATCCACAGGCAATGCATGGTTCTAGAATTTCCAAACAATAAAAGAAATTCTGCTAAGGAGTCCTCTAAACCAGGTCCACTTTGCCCACTGAGGCTGTGTTGAGACAAGTCTTAAAACATGCCAAGCATCCTTAGTAGAAAACTGTCCATCAGCCGAAGGAGTCCAAATGAAAATGTCCGGGCCTTGTTTAAGCCGAATATTAGCTTGGAGAATTTCATTACAAAGGTCTTCCCCTACCAAGTTTAACAATTGAGGGATATTCCAGCCTACTGAAGAAAGCAAGTCACAAATTTGAAGCAAAGGAGAAACAATCACTTGAACTCTATCGGCAAGCACACTCGATGGGAGCCAAAGGTCAAATAAAAAATTTACTTTACCTTCCCTTATTTTCCATAAGCTATGTTTAAAAAGCAACAGGACTTTAGCAATCACACACCTTCAAAAAGAAGACCCACAAGGAGACTGAAAAGCTTCTAAGGGGAACACATCCTTCAAATAACGACTTTTAAAGAAATTTACCCAAAGAGAATCATTCCCAACTAGCTTCCAAGCAAACTTAAGTAGGAGTGACTCCTGCACTTTCTTGAGACACCTCACTCCCAAACCACCCTCCAAACTTGGCCTACATATTTTCCTCCAAGAAACCCAAGCTCTTTTTTTCCCCTCATCCTTGGATCCTCATATAAACTCTGACAAGATACCTTGAATCTTTCTGAACACCTTAAGAGGAATTTTTAGCACAGAGAGAACATGAATCGGCACACTATTAAGGACATGTTTCAAAAGCACCAAATGACCACCAGATGAAATTAGATTTCTTTTCGAACTTGCAACTTTCTTTCGGATTTTCTCAACTAATGGCATCAACATAGAGACTGTAAGTCTACCAATATGCAGCGGAACACCCAGATACGTACAAGGAAAATGACCCTCCTTAAAACCTGAAATCTGCATCAACTTGTTTTTCCTGATATAGTTTATTTTGTTAGAACAAAACAAATTTGATTTTTCTGCATTCATCTTTTGACTCAAGACCACTTCATATAACTTCAGAGTTTTCAGTAACCCCCACATAGAACGAGAATCACCTCACAAAAATAGCAACAAATCATCCGCATAAAGTAGGTGATAAATCCTCAAACAAGAAGCCGATAAGTGATAAGGTTTAATATTGCCCAAAGCAAATTGCAATTCCAGTAATCTAGAAAGGATATCTTCTGTTAAAATAAAAAGATAAGGGGAAAGTGGATCACCTTGTTGAATACCACATGAAGCCTTGAAGAAACCCTTGGGAACTCCATTCAACATAATAGAAAATGAAGGAGAAGAAATGCACTGGAGAATGAGATCACACCACCTCGTAGAAAACCCGAACCCTTTCAACACTCGAAGAAGAAAACACCAATTAACTCGATCATACGCCTTCTCCATATCAATCTTGCAAATCACATTCCCTCCATGCACTTTTTTATCCAACCCCATCACCAATTCTTGAGCAATGAAAATATTCTAAAAAATGCTACGATTACTTAAGAAAGCTGACTGTGCAGGAAAAAATCAACTTACTCAAGATAGGAGCTATCCGATTCACCATAATCTTAGAGAAAATCTTATACACCACACAACACAAACTAATAGGCCGGAATTTAGTGAAACTGTTTGGATTCTCCACTTTAGGAATAAGAACCAAATTTGTAGCACTGTAGAAAGTGGGCAAATAATCACCACCAAAGAACTCCATCACTGCCTTCCACACATCCAATTGAACAATAGTACAAGCCGCTTTGAAAAAAGCTGGCAAAAAACCATCAGGTCCAGGACAACTATCATCCGGAATGGAATCTAGCCCCTCTTTAACCTCATTCAAAGAAGGTGGCTGAATAAGACTAGCACTTTCCTCCTTCGACACCAAGTTAGGAATAAGAGAAAAAATAGTCTCATCCCTAACCACTGGTTCGGAAGAAAACAACTTCTGATAGAAATTAATAGCACCATCATGAATCTCCTCTGGAGACTGAAGAGAGGATCCATCTTGTAAATTTAAAGAAGTTAGAAAGTTTCTTTTCTTCTTCTGCAGAACACTCACATGGATGAACCGAGTGTTTGCATCATCCTCCTTCAACCATTTAATACGCGATTTCTGCTTCCACAAAATCTCCTCTCTATTCACCCATTGTTGATGCTTTGCTTTTGACAAACGCAACTGAGAATTAGCATCCTCAGAAAAATTATTGGCAACCTCAATCTCCAAGCCAATCAATTAATCTTCCACCATTTGAAGCTCCTTCTCCACCTGCCCAAAAGAAGAGACATTCCATGATTTGAGGGTAGATTTTAGCTTAGAAAGATTTCGGGCCAACCTATTCAAAGCATTACAATCCATATTCAAATACCATACTCTTCTTACCAGCAAGAGAAAATCGTTGTGCGAAGCCCACATTCTTTGAAAATGAAAATGACTTGGACCCAAGAATCTCCTTTCCTGTAGCAATTCAAAACACATTGGGCTATGATCAGAGGAAGTACGAGGAAGATACTTCATATTTGCATTCTGAAAACTGCACATGAACGTTGAATTAACTAGAATCTGATCTAGTCTAGCCCAAATACGACAACTCCCCGATTGACCATTACACCAAGAAAGCTTATAAAAGGAACCTCTAACAAACCATAATCATGAATAAAGGAATTAAAATCCTATTTAGCTCTGGCAGCCTGATAAGAACCTCTCACCTTCTCTCCATCCTTCCGAATAATATTAAAATCCCCCGCCACGAACCACAGTTGCTCGTCACTATCTAAGGTGCAAATATCCTTCCATAAATCCAACCTCACCCTCCTAAAACAACTAGCATAAATAAAAGTAGCCAAAATACAATTATCCCACACGAAAACCAACCAGATAAAATCTGACTAGTCACCAAACCAGAGGCAAACTGAATGTCATCATCCCAAAATAGCCAGATTTTACCACTCGCATCTGCATTTGAGGTATAGTTAAAAAAGCTTTGAACGACGTGCCCAAAACTACATAATCTTGACTTCCAAGAAAGGTTCCATAATCATTACAATACGTGGTTTAAACTGCTTCATGATGAGGGACAAATGATTATGAGAAGTACACATCCCCCTAATATTCCACGTAAGGATGTTAAACATAATTAACGCTATTTTTTAGAGTGGGTAGTGACCCCGTGAATCACCCCAGATTTCACCTTTTCAGCCTCCAATATTTCTCGTATTGTTACCCCCATCTCTGGGTCAGAGTCATAGTCTTTTTGTGCAGTGTTTGCAGCCTCAAGCATGCATTTAGAATCTGACCCAGCGGTACCACTCTGCCTGACAACCATAGTCAATTCCTCCATATGTTCCTCCTCTACCTCATCAATAACATGTTGCACGACACGCCCCAATTCATATTCCAAAATTTCATCCACCATTTTTAAGGAACTTCGTGGAGACACACCAAGTCGTGGGTCATGAAAAGCCCTTGCATCCCTCAAGATACCATCACTGGAAGCATAAATGGTTTGATCACTAGTCAACCTAACAGTTTGCCTCAGCTTATTTTTAGATAAAATTTCTTCCCTTCTCTTGGTTCAAATCTGTTGCTGATCCAAGTCATGCTTCTCCACCTGCACCCAAGCTTGTTTAGACCTCTTCGGATGAACTTGAACTCCCTCATCACCTACCTTGATTTTCTTTTTACAGGTTGAATCAAAATGCCCCTGAACATGACATAGATGACAAAATGTAGGGAGAGTCTCAAAAATAACCTCCTGATATCGACTACCAGGTTCATCAGGGAGCCCAATCCAAAACCCCTTTTGGATAGGCTAAGAGATGTCCATCTCAACACAACATCTCGCACCCTTCGGTCGAGAGACACATGCAATGGCATTATCTCTCCTTAAAAATCTCCCATAACCCCCAGTGAGAATTTTCAGCATCGAAGAATGATAAAATTTCGGGGGTAATCCCGGCAAGAACAACCAAACTGGAGCATTAACAGGTTCAATGTTCTCATCAAAAGTAGGAGACCAATGGAAAATACGATAGGGCACACCTTCAATGAAGAAATCCCGAGCCATAGCCGTGCAAAAATCTTCCTCATTTGTCAAATGAACCATCACGTTGGCCAACTTTCTCATCCCTCCCACTACTGGCTACACCGTTAATCCCCAACGCAGCTTGATGAACTTCCGAACTTGATCCAGCGAGGGGTGTTTTCACAAGAATTTCATAACCACCGTAAAGCGAAATGGTGCAGACGAACGCTCAATTTCCTCTGGTGAGAAGTGAAAGAACATCTCACCATCCTTGAATCCAGGTCGATGCATAGGAATAGGAACCTTAGGGTGAGGTTTTGAAGAATCCACAACGATACCGGCAAAGGATAGGTGGCCCGCCGGTGGCTGAAGATCCAGCGGTGCCTCCTGAGAGGCCATGCTGCCAGGCAAAGGTAGAAGCGCAAATCACACTCCAGAGAGGAAAAGAAAACCTAGGCCACGTCAGCATTTTTTTTTTTTAAAGAAAGGTATACTTCTTGTTTGCAACTTCTCTTCTATGTTAATTGAATAACAAATATGCTACTCATCATCTCTTTTACCATCATCTTCTTATCATCTTATGACGTGGTATTAAATTATTAAAGATTATTTATTATGTTTCACTTGTAGGCTTATCATTTAATACAACATCAAGGGATGATGAGAGGATATGATAAAAATGATGGTAAATAAGTTTTTCGTATTTGATAAGACCTGATTTTGAAAATATTATCGTTTAGAGAGATATGTAGTTTAAGAAAATTGTTACAGATGAAAACTCGAAAACATGGATACGATAATGAATTACAAAAATGTGAAAAAAAAGTTAAAAACTTTTCTTCCGCTCTTTCCACGTAAGACAAAAAAATTAGTAGTTAAAGATATACAAAGAAATGAGTAGAAAAAATATTAAAAAAATATTATTTTATTACAATAGAGAAAGAATTGGAAGTATGATGTAAAAAGTTTTGAAAAGATAAGTAAAGGTTAAAAAATTTTAAAAAAATATGACTTGTAACTAAAATTTAGCAAAAAAATTTACTCATAAGAATGTGAATGCTCCGAGTATAGGTTGCGAAGCTTTGTGCCTTAATTGTAGGGGCAGCTTTTTCATGCAAATTAAATGGGAAAAAATATATTTACAAACGTGAATTGTGCAACTGCCGTGTAATCACTTTGAAAAAAATGAATAAAACATGGGATCCACATGAAAAATAATAATTTTTTAACAGTGGATTCCACTCTTTTACAAAGCGATTACGTCGCATTTACGCACTTTACGGTTGTATGTAAAATTACTCATTAAACAAAGCATTTGGTTTGTTTGCGGAAAAAGCTGAATTGATGGTTACCTGTGTTGAGTTTTGAGATGAATGCGATGCTATTGAGCTGATTGCAACATGAAAAATGGTAAAGGGATGAATTCTTCTGATAAATTCCATCAATTTTGACTTTTTATTATTATTTAATGATTAAGAATGTATTTTTAAAAAATTTAAATTTTAAAAAAAATATATATTAAAATAGTTTAAAAATTATATTAGTTTTATTCAAAGTACACGGTGAACTCTAAAATTATATTTATGTTGTAAAACTAAAGAAAAGTAATAAGACAATTGAAGGATTACAATATATGAAACTAGTTCTTCAGGAACTCAATATTATTTCTCTAAACTTTCTTGTTATATGTCCACAACAATTGCTCCTCAAGACTCATTTTTATAGAAATGAGAGGATACATTATATTAAATACATGCATGAACTTAGAGAATGACAATATATAAATCAAGATGATACATGAACATTGGAAATAGGAATACATAAACATTGAAAATTGGAATACATGAATGGGTAAGAATTCTAATGGTCATCCATCAAATACATAAAATTTATTTTACTACATTCATGTATTTACAACATTGTCCCTTGGATGACCATATATAAAGAACATACCTTGTTAAAACCTTTTTAAGGAAAAACTCAATAGAAAAAAACCAATAGTGAAGGAAAAAGAGTACGATATTCTTGTTTACCTTGAAATGATTTTTATTGCCTCGTTAAAACCTTGCAAAGGAAAACCTAGTGGGAAAAACCTTAGTGAAGGAAAAATAGTATAATCCATTTGATCATTTTCTCTCCCTCAAAAGTATGTAAAGCTTCAATAGTTTACAATGAAATTTTTTTTGAGTTGAAGCATTCCAATGCCATTTGCCAACTTTTTTAAATGTTACAGTTGGTAATGTTTTAGTAAATAGATCCATCAAATTATCACATGATTGTATTTTCTTGACGTCAATATTACCGTTCTTTTGAAGCTCATGTATATAAAAGAACTTTAGTGAAATATGCTTGGTTCTAGCCTATTTGATATAGTCTCCTTTGATTTGTGTGATACAAGCAGGATTTTCATATATTGTTGTTAGGCTATTTTTTATTTTAGATAATCCACACTGATCTTGAATGTGATCTCAACCAAATACACTTCATGCTTGCTTCAAGACTTCTTCTGTATATGTTGACTGATGGACAATAACTTCATTAGAAAAGTGCTCAATTTACAAACAAAGATAAATTTTCTTTTTACAATGTCTTTCATTTCAAACCCTTTTTTAAATAATTTACTGTTTTTATCAGCTCTTCTGGTGTTCTGATAAAATTTAAATCATTTACGTATACCGCAATTATAGCAAATTCAAAATTTGATTTTTATGAAAACACATGGGTAAATAGGATTACTCTCTCAAATCCCTCTTTTATTAAATATTCTCTTAGATGATTGTAGTACACGTGTCTGGATTGCTTTAACCTATATAAAAATCTTTGTAGGTTGATAGAATAAATATTTCGAGATTTTGAATTACATGCTTTAGGCATTTTATATCCTTCAGGGATTTTCATATAAATATCATTATCTAGTGATCTATAGAAATATGTTGTAATAATATCCATTACATACATATCCAAGCTTTCTTCAACTACCAATCTAACAAAAAATTTGACTGTAATTGTACCCACTACTGGGGATTACGTTTCTTCATAATTAATACCGGATTTCTACAAAAAACTTTGTGCAACAAGTCATGCTTTATATCTCACAATTTCATTTTTATCATTACTTTTACATACAAATACTCACTTATATCTAATAGGCATCACACCTTTAGTTGTTTGGACTACAGGTCCAAATACTTTATGTTTTGCAAGCGACATCAATTCTACATGAATTGCTTTTTTCCATTTTGGACAATCATTTCTATGCTGACTTTCATCGATGATTTTTTATTCATTTTCATTATCACTTATGGTGATATCAAGAGTAACTTTAAATGAATATATGTTGTCGACAACAATTTTGTTTTTATCAAATAATTCTCCCATACTTATATAATGTATTGAGATCTCGTTATTTTAAGATACATTTTCTCTTTAGGAGATAACTCTTCAGGAGGTTCCTCTTCAGGAGCTTCCACTTCAAGGGATTATGCTCTGGGAGAATTTTGTACATAAAGACAGAAAGTTTGGATAGATCTATAGCTCTTGTTTCCTGTTTTGTGGGTACGGCCTCTTCAGGAGCACTGATTTATTTTCTGTGCTTTTCTCTTCCAGGAAGTGTTATATTTTGCACCAATAGGTCTTCCACGCTTCAAGTGTATTTTAGACTCATTAACTGTTGTATTATTTGATTGTCCTATCGGGATATCAATATTTGCTGGAGTATTAGCAGTTCAAATGTGAGACTTCACTATTTTCTTGTTGTTAGTAAAGACATCTGATAATTGATTTGCAATAGTTTACATATGAATGATCTTTTGAACTTCTAGTTCACATTGATTTGTACGTGGATCATGATGAGATAATGTCAAAGTGTTTCATATTATTTGGTTTTGTGCTTCTGGCAACATCTCTTCCCCTAATAGTAGGAAGACTATTTCATCAAAATGACAATATTCAAAACGAGCCTTGAAAACATCTTTAGTTAAAGGCTCAAGGTATCTAATGATGGAGATATAATCAAATCCAACATAAATTTGAAGTCTACGTTAAGAACTTATCTTAGTGCATTGGGGATGTGCAATTGGAACATACACAACACAACCAAAGGTAAAAAGATGAAAAATATTTGATAGTTAGTCAAATACAAGTTGCAATGGAGAATATTTATCATAAACAGTTAGTCTTATTCGAACCAATGATGCAGCATGCAAAATTGCATGTCCCCAAGTAGAGATAGGTAGTTTTATTTTCAGAAGTAATGGTCGAGCAATTAATTGCAAACATTTAAGAAATGACTCAGCAAACCATTATGAGTATGTGTATGGACAACAAAATGTTCAATATTAATCCCAACTAACATGCAATAATCATCAAAAGTTTTAAATGTAAATTCTCCTACATTATCCAATCTAATGGATTGAATTGGATAATTAGGAAATTGAGCCCGTAATCTAATAATTTGTGCAAGAAATCTAGCGAATGCAACATTTCAAGTAGAAAGTAAACAAACATATGACCATTTAGTTGATACACATATTAAAACCATAAAATATCTAAATGATCAACATGGTGGATGTATAGATCCACATATATCTTTGTTTTAATGATGGAGATTCAATAATTACATTAGAAGGAGCTAGTTGACAATTAGTTCTCCTTTAGAACGTGCTATACATGGATAATCACTTGATAAAAGAATCTTCTAGTTCTTTAAAAGATGTTCATATGAATTCTCAATTATTTGATGCATCATGATTGATTCCAAATGACCAAGGCGATATGCCAAAGCATAAAGAATTTTGGATCAGAGCACTTCTGGTGCATATGATTCAATGATTTTTAATGTTGTATAATATAACACAAAAGAAAAAGATGACAGGTTTTCTAATATGAGTTTCTGGTCTAAATTTATTGTTGTAATTTAAAAATATTCATCATTGCTAGGACTGTTCACTGACCCATCTCGACCCAAAAACAAGCATTTTTGACCCAACTCGAAATAGGTGCATTCCAATTAGCCGATTACCCGACTCGAAAATAAATTCGAAAGAAATGGGCATTCTGTCTCAATTTTTTTTTTCTTTAAAAAAAATAATCTATATATATACTAGAAATTTTTGAAATGGTCTATTCCAATACTCTTTTGTGATTTTGTACAGGAGGTTGTGATAGTACACTAATTTATAGAATCTGTTTGTTTCTACATTTGGAATTTACTAGGGGTGTAACCGGTTTGGTCCAGTTTGGTTTTGAAAAAAATTTAGGACCGAACCGGATGCACCGGTTTTGCATTTTTGAAAACTGATTATGCACTGGTTACCCTCCTAAACCGGTACCTCCGGTTTTACCGGTTCCTGTCTAGTTTTTCAGTTTTAATAGTATTAGTATTAGGGCATAAAATGTGATTAATATGCTAATATATATTAGTATACTAATGTATACTAATTGACTAAAGTGAGTTGTAATTAATATACTAATGTATATTAGTATTACTAATATATTATGTATTTTTTAAAAGAAATATGTAGAGAATTTATTAGGCCATAAAATGTTATTAATATATATATATATTATGTTTAAAGCATATGATTAAATAAAATTTCATGTTTAAGATTAAAATTTTATGTTATAAATTATAATAACATTATCTTATACATAATTATAATTTATATTATTATAATATTATATATATAAATTTTATACAATATTAAAAAATTATATATAATATTAAAAAATTTAATTTAAAATATATAATATAGTGAACCGGTTCGGTCAGGTCCTAAAAAGTATAGAACTGGAACTAGATCGATACTGGCCGATTTTGGAATTACGGAAACAGGTTTCACCCGTTCAGGCTAGTCCGGTCCCCTTTTTCGATTAAATTTTACACCTCTAAAATTTACATAGTAACGAATGTCCTACAGTTCATTGTATTTTCATACCCGATGGCTCTGTATTTCTTCTAGTTGTTAGACTTTGATTTTCTTCTCAATTACACAACTTTTGGAAATAGTTATAGGCTAAATTGCTTTTAGAAATAATATTCATGTTCTGTTCATCGTTTATGGGAAGATGAGATATAAATATTATCAATTTGAAATGGGTATAGATGATTACATTCTATTTGGGAAGCCCCCACAAAATTTTTCCAGCCCCAAATGAGCATTATAGGTGTAGCTTTAGTTTTTCAATCTAAATATATTGGTGTATATGTAACATAATTTATCTCAAATTGCAGTTGAACCCTATGGAACCTAGTGCTGCTATGCCTTCATCTGGGTCTGAATCAATGCCCAATGTGATTCATTTGGATAGCACTTTGCCTCCAACTTTGGATAGATCTTTCCCAACAACTAGTCCTCAAGTTCGCCCTCCTATCACAAGAAAACGGGGCAAATCAGATATATGGCAATACTTTACAAGGATTCAGAATGTTGAGGACCCCAATGAGCCCAAAGCCTCATTGGTTTTGGTTTAAATTTGGAGACTTTGATCTTAATGTATGTTATCAGCTTCTCAGTATATATGATAGGCTTAGCAAATGATTTGTCTGTTCCTCAGCTTATGCTAACATTCTTGATTGAATGTTTTGTGTTGTTTTCTCATGTTTAATTCATAAGTTGGGCATTGGAATAGATACAATTTTCTTATATGTAGGGATGAATGAGGCTGAGTGAAGTGCATGCACCTGAGGATGAAATCATGAAAATGAAGCTTTCTATGGCTTGCCATACAATTTATATTATTGATATAATGTTTGGAGACTTTGGCCATGTGACATACAACTTATATTATTGATGTGGGATGTTCAACAAGATATGGGTGCTCTTATTGATTTGATCCATTTAATGGAAACATCATGTGATTTGATCGAAATGTGGAGAATAAACATGGGTTCAACATCATAAAATTAAACATAGAGAAAAAGGTTAAGTGGTGCATTTAGGGAATTAAAAGGTGGGAATTCATATCCCATTCAAATCAAGATTAAATATGCATGTACATGATAAAAACAGTTGAATATATATTGAAAAAGTCAAGAATATTTAACCTTCACGCTATCTATGGATGGAATGGGCAATTTCGACAATACAATTGAATATACAAAGGAAGTGCATTTTTCATAAAGGATCATTGTCGACATGCAGGGAGTCAAGAGCTGTTCACTATAATGACTCTAGTGTTCGCACTATACATGATGTAAGTGGCATATATTTTTTATAACTAGAGATGAGGACCCTAACTATAAACTGTACAAAAATGAATTTAAACTTAAAAAATGTTCATCCAAAAGGTTGACATTATATGTAGATTCATGCTTATAGTAAACTCCCTAGTTTATGATTTATCCAACAAAAATGCAAACAAAATTTTTAAACAATCAATAAATGCAACAGTACAAGTGCCATACCCATACAACTTTATAACATAGTTAAGCAAATTCAAGACTGAAGGCATTACAACAAATAGATAGTGGGCAACACAAAATCCACAACGGCGGTACAAATGATTTGTTTATTTCCAATAAATTTCCTACTGTATTACGCCAAACATATCCACTCTCCTGAATTCTACATGGACAAGGTCAAGGTAAGATCCCCCAATGGATATGGGAAACCAAGATTGAAAATGAGGGAGGAATTGCAGACATTAAAATCGACAAGGATTTAAGGACCATGTCTGGAGATGTGATTTCTAGAGCTTGTTTTGGAAGCAATTATCTTGAAGGGGAAGAAATATTCTTGAAGTTCAAAACTCTCCAAAAGATCATGTCGAAGAAAACTCTTGGAATCCCCAAGTTTAGGTACCATTGCAATATTAAAAAACAACACAATTATTTGTATTCTTTTATTTTTATTTGAACAACCCATTACTTTTGCCTTTTAAGAAAAGGAAAATCAACCCAAAAAGGAAATGAACCCAAAGTACCTCGAAGATGGCTCCAAATGCCTCACGAGTCCATAAATCTTTGGCAAGATGGTAGAAATAGCAGCCTTCGGATGTGACTGCAAGAGTGTTGCGAGGGAGAGAGCGAAGCTGCAAGGGAGAAAGTGACTGAGAGCTGCGATGAAGAGAGTGATTGAGAGCTGTGAGCCTGCAATGGAGAGTGAGAGGAATTGAGTGAGTGCTGAGTGAGCCGTTGAGCGAGAGACAGAGGAGTTACTGGTATCGGGTATAGGGCAAAAGCAATTGGGTTTTTACATGAAATCGGGTATCTGGTATTAACCGTTAAAAAACAAAAACAATTAGGTTTTTACATGACCTAGATATTGTATTGGCGTTGGCTTTGTAAAAATATTTCTTATCCTTAAGAGTTGTTTGTGTTATATAACTGTCTATCAAACACATATTTTCACCCTTAGAATTGGTCAATGCATCAATATAACTCATGTCTCATATAAACAAAATATGTATCAAATTTTATTTGCAAAAGAATGTTTAACATTGTGTATCGAAAGATAACAACTCAAACATAATGTAAATATAATAAAGGAATAAAATTAATTGTTATGGTCATATGTATTACTAATTAAAATATTAATCTTTTTAGAAGATTTAGAAGATAGCAATATAAACTTAGCTCTTCAGGAGCTCAATATCATTCTCTTTGAATTTCTTTTGTTTAGATTTACAAAAAAAATCATAAATATCGAGATGGGTTATGAACATCATATTTAGATTATCAAAATAAGTTAGATGATCTTCTGGATTCTTATAGTCGACAGAATTCATTTCGACCCATTTTTCTTTTTCCTTCATAGATGCTTGATATTGGTCCACCAAATGTTTGGACGTACGACAAGTATGTGACCAATGCCTTTTCGTACCACACGTGACATTATCGTCATATTTCTTTATAAACTTATTCTACAAAGTCTTTATTTTCATCTTGCTTTGTCATGGTGTGGTTCCACTTATGGTGGTATGAAGTATTTTTCTTTGAGAAATTTGGAGCATTTTTCTCCCACGTCCATGTCCATGACAACAGGTTTCTTTCTTATGATGAAATGAGATTCCATTCGCTTTAGGGAATGAAGAAGAACCGGTTGGACAAGATTGGTGATTTTTTTTATTAATAGCTCGTTTTGTTCAACCACAAGTAAACAAGATATTAGTTCAAATTACTAAGTAAACATTTGCACTCGATATTGTTGCTGTAGGAACACATTTGAGTTGTGAATATGTTATATGTTTCATATCAAATATATCATCATTGGTGGCTTTTGTTTTTCTATAGAATTTCAAATGTACAACTTCCGGTGCATTTAATTATAACAAGCTTTTGGGTGAATCATGATCTTCTGGTACATGTATTACTCCCTCAAACTATCCCATAAAATCAATGGATATTTTATTGTGAGGTACTCAATTTTCAATAAAATTATTGATTTAGAATGATCCTTCATAGATGCTTCATTTCTTTACTTAATAGTATTGAATGAGAAATAAATACTTAAAATAAATTAAAAAGTAAATATAAAATTTTTATTTTTCTGTTTACTTTTAAGTCAATTTAAAAGAAAAGATACAACTGAAAACTTCGGTTTAAATACTATAAACTTTTGGCTTTTGTATAGAAAGAGAAAAAAGAAAAACTTCATGATTTTTTGGGTTAAATACCGGCCATAACAGTTCTTTGACTTTTAGATTTATAGTTACACACGTTTAATTTATTGTAGTCATTAGAATGAATCGTGTCCATTATTCATTTAGAAAGATAACAAAATAACAGTGAAACCTCAAAATAGAATATACCAAAATTTATTTAAGTTATAATAAATAAATTAAAATGGAGACTATAATGATGAATTGTATCTAAAAATAAAACCAGAGTTTGGGTATTAATATTTGTAACGACCCGATTCTATATTTTTTAAGAATAAATTATGGATAATTTTATTAGGTTCAATAAATGAGTTTAAGCCTATAAAAGAATTTATCAAACATATTTTTTTTTATTTAACTTAGAATTAAGCCTCCATTAGTATTATTATTATTATTATTATTATTATTAGTATTTTATCATGAACGGATTTTTTTGTTTTAAGCACAAGAATTTTAGTTTTTAAATTTAAACATTATTTCTCCTTATCTCCACCCATAAGCCTCATCCTTATCCTCTAATTAATAACTCCAAATCCTATTAGGAAATCAAACTCTCAACTCCAAATCCTATCCCAGCTCCTTATGGTCACAATACCCTTCTCCTTGCCTATAAAACCCATCCCTAGTCAAGACCTCCAAAAGAAAACATAAGAAACCACAACCACCGCCAGCCTCCTCTCTCTCTCTCTCTCTCGGTTGCCTTCGGCAACAGAACTCTCTCTCGGTACTATCTCTCCCTCGCTCGGCGTCGCACCACCCAGCCCAGTAAACCAGCTGCGTCGCCTCACTCCTGGCCACCCAGAGCCACCGTCGTCTCGTCCAGCCAACCCCCATCACGTACCCTTCGGTGACGAGTTACGAAGTGAGATTCAGGAAGTAGTGCTGCAAGGTAAGTAGCATGATCATACCCTTACACGTATGTACGGTAAACGACATGTCTTTTATAAAAATATTATGCATGAATAACCTTTATTGGAAGCCCCTTTTTACGTACCTAAGACATGATAAAAATATGAAAATCTATGATTTTATGTAAATAATTATGCATCAAGATATTTATGAAAACTCATGATTTTAAGAAAGAAATTATGCATCAAAAGATTTATGAAAAGTTATGATTTTATGTGAGAGTTATGCATTAAAATAATTTATGAAAAGCCATGCATGATTTTATGTGAAGATTTAAGCATTAAAGTATTCATGAAAAATCATAATTTTATGTGAGAAGTCATGCATCACGACATGTTATGAAAGAATGTGATTTCATTTGAAATCTATGATATGATATGACAAGTATGAATGTGATTTCTTTGAAAATCTATGATATGACAAGTATGCAAGTATGATTATGATGAAATATAAATGATAAAATACGTAACGGCCTATGCTATGATATGAAGACGGTACCTATGTTATGGGCATATTGCATTACCAGGTCGTACATGCTGGTAATGCACCCAGTATGTCTTCCTTATGTATGGATTCCACAACCCGCGGCCACAGGCGGAATCAGAATCTATTTATATTCGCTAACCCTAACTCACGGGGGTCAACAGTGGGTAACGGCCTATGACAAGTGAAAGATAAGCTCATGTTAATGTTCATGTTATTTACGTATGTATTTATGAGTATGCACGTTTTTCAAAGAAACCTTATGTTCAGTATGTTTACTGTATGATGTGTGCTTATTGAGTATTCGACTCATTTTAATTTTTTTCATGTTTTTAAACCACCCAGGTATTGACATTTATGAGGACGAGACTGCAGGACAGGACTTGACCCCGGGAGGCGAGACAGAGGCCTAGACAGATTTTGCTATGATTAAGTTTTATGGTTTAAGATTTCAGTAAATTATTTTGATAAGCACATGAGATTTCCGTATTATTTTTTAAAATAAGTGCTTCTGCAAACTCTATGTTGGATTTTAAGTATTAATTAAATTTTATTTTATTTATAGAAATCTTTTGCATCTGGCTCGTTATTAAAAGGAAAGGTTTTCAAGTTCAGTAGTAGTACACTGGCCCCCGAAAATTCTAAAATGTCTTTATTGGGGAGCGGGGTGTTACAATATTTAACCTTAAGTTTTATCTAAACACCAAAGTTGGACAACGTGACAGAGGAACAAGCTGGCAGTAGAAGCCATGGTAAATTGGCTAGAAATTATAATCCTTGTCTTTTGTGCTTATGCAGGTATTTCAAGACAATCTCCTGTCTGTCTGTGTTGTGTTTCATGACAAATCTGGGTCTTTATTAGGATTGTTCAGCCGACCCGACCTGATAGTAGCATTTCCGACCCGATAAGGGTTTCGAAAAACGGGTATTCCGACCTTTTTTTTTTCCCCTTTTTTTTATATTTTTTTCATCTATATATATATATATTAGAAAATTCTGATTACCATTCAATACAAAATATTTGAAATGGTCTTGTTCCAATGCTCTTTTGTGATTTTTTATAGGAGGTTGTGATCAACCTGAACGAAACTCCACCAGTGATGCACGAAATGCACTTTTAGTAGTGATGGCACTAGTTGCTGCTGCTACCTTCCAAGTATATTTGAACAAATATATTCTTTTGTGATGACATATACCACTGCTTTGCCTTCCCTTGGATTGATTTCACACACACAAGTTACACAACAATTGTACTTGCAATTTGCTTGTCTAGTTAAACCGCTTTCTGCCTTGAGAATGTTTATTCATCTAAGTATGATATGGGTTTGATTTAGGATATGGAAGCACTATTTTGACTGAGTTGATGGCCCTAAAATAAGGCATCTTATTATATTTGCAACTAGGTTTCTCCCATGTAATATTTGAAATTGATTCAACATTATGGTAATGACATAAAGCTGGGGCCTTTTCAACCACAATATGAAAAAGACATGTAATGATGTCATTTTGCTACAAACAGCATAAGATGGATATTGTTGCAACACAGTGTCATCTTGTACTTCTAAGTTCTAACATGTTTTCTTCCATTTGATTCACCATGTAATGAAAATACAATGGCGAATATAGGATACATGGACTTGTGTCAAGATACATAGACTTGTAGTTGTGGCCCTGTTGTAATCTTCAATCGACCTCATTCAAAATATTCTTCAAAGTTATCTCTACATGAAATACAAAATTATGTTAAACATATAATTAATTGAAATAACTATAAGAAAACATATAATTAATTAAACTTACAGGTTTCTAACTTGTAGCTTTCAACATCTTCCATTATATCTTGAGAGTTATAATTAATGGAGGGAGTCATTAACCGGTTTTGTGTGCAAATAAGAGATTTAATTGTTGTTGGGGCCAATGAGCTATGAAATGAATCTAAGACACGATCTCCAACGCTAAATGCTGACTCAGAAGCAACAATAGATATGATAATAGCTAACACTCGAGCCATATTGGCAATGATCGGATATCTGATTGAATTCCCCTTCTACCATAGTAGAATATCAAAGTCGGGTGTCAATCCTTCAACACTTTCCATGAAATATTTATCCAATTCTGATTTAGACTCTACCACACCATTTGATGCTTGATATTGTTCAAAACATACTTAATATATCATCCACATTATCATAAAAAGTGTTGCCTTGGATCTCACCAACACTTGATTGGCCCCTACTTGAACTTACACTGGATTTCAAATATTGCTTATAAATCCACTCAATCATCCTCCTTAACCAATCAACAAGTTCTGACACTTGCTCATTTCCAAGAATATTTCTAAAATGAAACTTCCAACTTGAAGCGCGAATCAAGCATAGATGCAATAAACAATATTTTGTTCAATTTCTCAAAATCTCCCCAATACTTGTCATATTTCAACAACATCCTCTCTGACATGGTTTTTGTTCAAATGATTATAGATTGTAAATATTTCTCTAATGAACAAATTTAAAGTTACATAAACTGAGCCTGAAACCCGTAAAGTCATATCGTAAAAAAGCTTCAAAAATTGTACAAAAATCTTGATGGTTTACCAATCATGTAAAATTCGTATTCCTTGTCCAACTTCACGTAAATATGGGTCAAACTCATTATCTTCATCTTGCATCACCTGAGTCACACTCAATATTAAATATGTTGAGTTCTACCTAGTTGGAACATCAAGACAAATAAGCCTACCACCCAAAATATTTTGTTTCTCTGCGCATGACTTGAACTTATAAGTCTTGCAGGGGAAGACCACATATTTAACTACATTTCGAATCTTGACAATTGATTTATCAATTTCTTTCAATCCATCTTGGACAATGAGATTCAAAATATGTGCACATCTTATATGCATAAGTTCATTATCTAATATCATACAATCCCTAAGTTTGACAATTTTTCTCAAATAATCGATGGCCGTAGTATTAGAGGATGCATTATCGACTGTGATTGTAAATATATTCTTTATGTCCCATCCAAGTACAGATGACTCAATCTCCTTTCCTATTGTTATTCCTTTGTGATCAGAAACTTTCTTAAAATCTATAATCCTCTTATGCAAGATCCAATCATCATTAATAAAATGGATTGTTGTGCATATATAGTTAAGATTTTGAATTGATATCCACATATCAGTAGTGATGCAAATCTTATAATCGGATGCCATAAACATGTTCTTCAACTTAGGGGTGGGCAGCAGGTACCCACCCCCGCTACCCCGCCCGGCTTCCGCCCAGCCCCCGCATGGGCGGGCGGGCTACCCCGCACCGCCCATGCGGGGGAGGGGGGCGGATTGACCCCAGCAGGGCCCCGCCCCCGCCCCCAGCACTCCCTCCCTTTTTAGTATTTATATAAATAATTTATATAAATATAATGTATATAGATATATACAATTTGTAAAAAACTTGAATTCAACTTCAAGTTAATGGATTGTCTTGACTTCCTAGGCCAACTATTATATAAGAGGCTAAGGCAATACAATAATGATAGTTAAGCAATGTGGGACTTAGTGTATTGCCATGTGGGATTTAGTGTTAAGTCCCACATTGCTTAACTATCACTACTGTATTGCCTTGGCTTCCTATATAATGGTTGCCTAGGAAGCCAAAGCAATCCAAAATATAACTCTAATGAATTTATATTTTTTTTAAATGTATAAATTTTAATTTATACTTTAAATTATATTATAATTTAGGTCTAAAAAATATTTTTAGACTAAAAAAATTTTTAGACAATGGGTTGAGCGGGGTGCGGCGCGGGGGACGGGGTATAAAACCCCTCCACCCGCATGGTGCGGGGCGAGGGGCTGGGAGGGGGTGCCCCCGCCCCGCACCATGCGGGTAGCACCCTTACTTCAACTTATCTTTTCTAACATGTACATCTTCATACAATCTCGCATAACAATAATACGAGAGGGGATTGGAAATTTAGGCTCAACTACGGCTATAAAGTTTTTAAAACCTTGTTTTTCTACAAATCTAAACGGTAGCTCATCCATGATTATCATTTTAGCTACCACCGATCGTATTTTCTGTTCATTGTACTTGACAAGTCCAACACTAGGATTGTTAGTTGTACCATCCACCCTCATCTTCCTAATTCAGGTCATTTTTTATTGGAGTTTATCTCTTCCAACCCCACTAGCATTAAAGACTTTACATGTCTGATGATGGTACTTCAAGAATAAAGTACCTTGTTTTTTAGGACGACGTAACAAAACCTTACCACAATAATTGCACGTGGCTTTGGGCTCATTGGGATCCTCGACATTCTCAATCCTCGTAAAGTGTTGCCATATATCTGATCTGCCCCGTCTTCGGGTGATAGAAGAGCGAGCTTGATGACTAGTTGTTGGGAGAGAGCTATCCAAAGTTGGAGGCAGAGTGCTATCCAAATGAATCACATTGGGCATTGATTCAGATTCAGATCCTGATGAAGGCATAGCAGCACTATGTTCCATAGGGTTCAACTGCAATTGAGATAAATTATGTTACATGTACACCAATATATTTAGATTAAAAAACTAAAGCTACGATTATATATCAATGTCATAAAATTAAACATAGAGAGCTTTTGTAAAAAAAAAGCTGTTATATATCATGTATAACAGCTTGGTCATAATATATATAATTAATTATTCTGATGCTCAATGGATCCAAATCATTAACACATAGCTTCCATCATATTTATATATTTTTTATATAATTAATTAGCTAATTTAAAAGTCCATATATATATATTTCCATCAGATTTATATATGTTTATGAACAGCTTAAAAGACTTTCCACATTAGAGACAAAATAAATATAGATTTGTATGTATCTTCCAAATTACAGAGACCCTATTATTCCGGGTGGTTGAAGACTTCAATTTGAAGTACCCACCCCATGCATCAAGTACTCATGTTACATGAGAGACAAAACTTTCCGAATGATCTTCTTAAGTACTAGAAAGTTAAAAACATCCACATCAAAGGTCTTTAACGAACCAATGGCAATGGCAGATTAGAATCTTCCCCTCAGAAGCAGATGATCATCACTAAAAGGTTCTCAATATTGTTCTGAGATCTCTCAGCTCTGCAGTTTGATCATATTCTTTGTTGGCTAAATGAGGTTGGAATCTCTACCATATCCTCCAGTCAAACACAGAAATGCTTAAGTGTAAGACGGCCTTTATTAATTATTCTGACTATTTTCTAGTAAAAATGGTATGTATGAGGGAGAGACTTCCACCTTTTAGACAGAATTGGTAGGGAAAGTTTGGAAAGCAAGCACAAAAATTGCCATTGCGGCCATTTTTTTTTTTTTTATCACCATCACGGCCATATTTAATATAGCTCACTCTACTCTTACCATGTTTGATATTTGAAGATGGGAAAACAAAAACAGAAACAAACTTCTTATAAAACAAACTGAGAATAGCAGATCATAAACAAAGAATAGGAGAGTATAGACCATCAAGCACAAACATGCAAACAATATTTAACCTATTCAACCATCCAAACACCCATAAACCCACGAATAGCAAACTCACAAACTAATCTCATGCAAGGGAGCAAGATTCTGTTTTCCAACCATCCAAACACCCATAAACCCACGAATAGCAAACCCACGAAAATGTAGCCAATTCAGCCACTAGAACACCCATGAATAACCAACCGACAAACCAACGTCCTAAATCATGCAAAGAAGAAAAACTCTGACTTCAAGTCCTAGATCCAAACCAAACGGCAATATTTTGTTCTAATAATAAAAAACCAACAAACCTATGCACTAACCTTGATTCTGAGTATCAATGGAGAGGGTGAGAGCTGCGAGAGTCAGCTGCGATGCAGAGAGTGAGCTGCGAGGGAGAGAGTGAGGCTGCGAGGAGGAGAGAGGCTGCATTGAGCCTGCGAGGGAGAGAGTGAGGTCGAGCGGGAGAAAGGAGAGGATGGCTGAGATGTGATTCTGTGAAAGGCAAAAACGAGCCCATTTTAGACTAAATCGGGTATCGGGTATTACCCGTTTAAAAAAGGAAATGGGTTTGGGTATTCCATTTCAGTTTTAAAATGAAAACGGGTCGGGTCAGTAATTCGGTCGGCCTTTTTGTTCACCAATGGTCTTTATAGTTGTATTTGAGAGATCCTTAGGTTGTATTTTTGGCTAATTTGACTATTCTTTTTCCTATTTGGGTGCTGATAAAGTGCAGGAAAAGGGGTAAAAAACCTAACTTCGAGTAGCAACTCCGACTTCCTGCCAGAACAGATCGTTTGGAACGGAATTGGAGTTAGCCTTGACTCGGAGTTGGAGTCCGACTTTGAATCAGTGGGCTCTGGCTCCAATCAGAGCAATCACTGACTTCAACTCCAAGTCGAAGCTTGGATTTGTGGATTTACATTAGATCTAAAGAGAAACAAACATAAAGATTTTATGTGAACATGAGGCCACACAGTCTTCCCACACCTAAACATACCAGAATGCCTCAACATTTGAAATGCTCTAACAAATAAGGACAGGGTTTGCTTCTCCTGCAACATAAGATAAAATTAATAGCACCATAAGCTATCACTATCAACAACGCAGACAAGGTTCACCTCAACATTGCAAATTTCTAGTTCTCACCTAAAGTGAACAACACAGATAGATCACCTTAGAAAGTTGCTTAAACAACTCCGCAAAATCTTTTACCCTTAAATAACACAGACGAAGATAAGCATCCAACTGCAAACATGTTGAACTAAAACTGAACTCATGATCTTTAGGCAATGCCACATTTGATTATATCCAAAGTAGTCACATTTCCACGGCTATGGGGAGCCCTTGAAATTCTATCTTCCCTTGGTGCGCTCTAACAACATCAGGAACCTCATTTTGATACTTGCTCACAAATCTCTTCGTGAAGTTCTTCTCGGCCATTTTGACTATATAAATGATGCTAGTATCTTCCTTGATCAAACCCTCCAACATCAAAAGTTGCAGAACTGAACACCTCGGATAATCTGCTTCTTCAAGCTAAGCAGTAAAAGAATCGGGCTCTTGGAGATCCTCGAAGGCTTCATCTTCAGTTTGTTCACAAAGAAACCCATCATTTTCTTGATCTTCTTCTCTGAAAGAACCATACACAAGGGTTGCGGCTTGAATGCTGAGCAAATCTCATCGTCTGACAAACTAAAACTTCTCAAATCTTCCACCTTCTGCTCCCACAGTGTTTCACTATTTAGTGTCATGGATTTGAGGGCTAGAACAAATTTCAGATAATTGGGATCAAAACCCAATTTCATAACTTCACTAACAATCTCCCTAAACCGATTGCTACAGATAAGCAGTGGCATTGCTCTTATATCCAAGAATTTCAAAACTAATGACTGGGGAATACCATGGCTTATCAGAGTAGCGATGTTGGTCTGTAGCCTATGTACAACGTCTGTTCTAAGTACTGCATAACATGCCTTTATAACCTTTAAGACATTCTCGTGAGTGCCAAGAATCTGCCTAAGCTCTTGAACACACGGAATATCAGGCGATGCAGATAAAAGCTTTTTAATTTCAAGATCTGACAAGCCTAACGATTTGAAAAACTCCAACTTTGGCTTAAAAATCTTGTTAGCGTTATACGTATACAATGGGGGACACTTCATATTCAAAGTTTTTATTTGCATATCACTAAAACCATGTGCTCTAAAAAAATCAACAGCAGAGTATGCATCACTTTCTAGCACAATTGGGTATTTGGTGAGCATTTTGGCGAGGTTAGCGCCAGGGAACCCAAAGGATTTAAACAACTCCATGTTGGGCTTAAGGGTATTGCCTAAATCGGCTGAAAGCAATAATGGACGACTATTAATTAAGTGTATGATGTGGTTCTGCGTCAAACCGTGAGTTCTCAACAGATTCAGAACGGATTTGGGATTCTCTACGTTCTCAATGTTGAGCTTCTTGGAAGCTGAAGTGGCCAATTCTAAGGACAACCCACACGAGTTTCGGAGGAGGGAAACTGTAAGAGATTTTGGGTCCGTGGAATTAGGGGGGGTCTGAGATGGGCTTGAGAGAGTAGGTTTAGAACAAGTGGCCGTGGCAGATTGGTGAAGCTCTGCGCCTTAAATGTTGGGGCATCTTTACGGAAATTAAACGAAGCATTTGATTTGATTGTCGAAAAAACTGAATCAATGGTTACCTGGATTGAGTTTTGAGATGGAATGCGATACTGTTGTTGATTGAAGCGTCGGCGTCCTCTCCCCCATGCTCTGTGACTTCTCAATGGAGCAATGATTTCTGCTGAAGGTTCAGCTAAGCACAGCCCAAAGGCACCTGAAGGCCGAAAGGTAAGAAAATTAATGTAAAAGAATTTGGAATTTGTGTTTACTTTTGAATTAATATAAATAAAAAATTGAGAAATATTATTCTACCTCAATTATATCCCTTGATCTATACACTGGTGGGTACACCTGATTTATTAAAAAAAATTAAAAATTATGTTAATAAGGTGAAATAGATTATTTGAGTCAATTCAACTCATTTAAATAAACAGGTTAAAATAGGTCGTGTCATGTTAACCTGTTATTTTAATAGATCGTGTTAGGATTTGAAAATCGGACCCATTAAACTTAACAGGTCATGTTCGGATTGACCCATATCGTATAATATACACAATTTGACGCAACACAAACACAATCCGTTAACACGATTTGCTACCCCTAATATAGTCAAACTCAAAAGTAGAATATACAAAGACTTATTAAAATTAAAATTTATAAGAGGACAAAAATTAAAAATAATAAACCTAGAGAGAGAAAAAAAATTAAGAAAAGTGAGATGAGTAACACGTGATGCACCCATGAGCCCCATTAGAATATAAGAAGTGTTTCATCTTATAATTTTAATTTTTTCAAATTTTCACACAAAAAAAAAAAAATTAAGTGAGATGAGTAACACATGATGCACCCATGAGTCCCGTTGAATACAAGAAGTGTTTTATCTTATTATTATAATTTTTTTAAATTTTTACCCAAAATTTAATAACAATTTAACTTTTTCAACTATTAAAATAATAATAATATTATTATTAAAAAAAATATATTCTAATAATATTTTATTCAAATCTCAACCCACTATCTAAACTATACCTAAAAGAGATAGAGGGTTGTAATACCTCAAAGTTTCTAAATTTATATATATATATATATATATATATATATATATAATTTTTATCTGAGGCATATTTATAAAAAAAAAATAATAATAATAATTTTGCCGACCAAATTGATTATCTCGGTTCTCTTATTGACTAGTACAAACCGTCTCTCATTGTGATGACCAAATCCACCATCGACACAGCTTGTAAGAGTGATGTCCACCTGTAGTGGCGATGAGCTTCTACTTGCAAAGGGTGACTTGTGATCACCACCCCTGTGAATTTTTTTGCTATCCTTCTTCTTACAGAGCAATGCAATTACACAATCAAAATAGAAATAGAAAGATAGATAATTTATTTCTTTTCTTTTATTATTGGTTGTCAATGTTATATATAGAAATTATCAAATTCCTAGGAATATTTTAAACAGCGGGCATGTTGTGACTTGGAATAATACTCTCTCTTTAGAATAATGAGATAACAAATTTTTTTTATTGGCACCGGGTGTCAAAAACAGCATTCTAACTAATATCGAATGTAAATAGGTTTGAGACAAGGAGTTTCCAACAAATGCACATCTAGTAACTCAATGAAAAAATCTCTCAATCCAACGACTCCAAGAGATTATTTGAACCCAAGGAGATTTGAATATTAGACTTGAAGAAACATACCCTCAAACTCAAGTCCTTTATCACTTGAGATATCAATTTATTTTAAACGGCTTATATCTTTATCACTTGAGATATCAATTTATTTTAAACGGCTTATATATTGCAACTTGTATAAGAATCTTTCAATAGTAATATTGACAAATTTGTTGGTTGGTTAATTGATCACATTTTATTCATGAAATGAGTTGGATTGGTATTAGTCAGGATACACCAAGGTAATTCTATTAGATTTAATGTATTTATTATTTTTTTTAAGGAAAACTATCATCGTTCATTCAGCAAAGAAGCTTATATTTATAACCTGATACATTCTGGAATGTTCTCATATCAAACATGACATCATAAACCAAAATAATATAATACATTTAAAGCTCCACCAGTACTATTTCTTTTTTGTAAATGGTCTTATTAAATCTAATGTGGCTCGAATATTTAATATTCTCTTATTTATTGCTTGTGTCTACTATTTGGACAAAGTACCGTCACCCTTTATTTTTATTTCATCATCTTTATTTTCTAAGGCTGAGGTGGTCAGATTTGGGACATGTATTAATATTTGAGGCCATATGAGGTAGCTCCATGGGTACATGGAATTCTCAATATTTTCTTTTTAGATGGATATGGACAAATGAATCATTTTGATAATAAGAGCAAATCGAGAGAGTAAAATGATAATTGAGGGGCCAATAAAAAAGGAATCAAAATACTTATAAAAAAAAAAGGAATCAAAATCAAGGACAATTACCATACAAAGTTTCTGAGACACCACCAAAAAGTAATTTACCATACAAAGTTGAACTAAAACTGAACTCATGATCTTTAGCTAATGCCGCATTTGATTATGTCAAAAGTACTCACATCTCCATGGCTATGGGGAACCCTTAAAATTCTATCTTCCCTTGGTGCGCTCTAACAACATCAGGAACCTTATTTTGATACTTGCTCACAAATTTCACCATGAATTCCTTCTCGGCCATTGCGACCATAGAAAGGATGCCAATATTGTCCTTGATCAACCCCTTCAACATCAAAACTTGCAGAACTGAACACCTCGGAATAATCCGCTTCTCCAAGCTATACAGTAGAAGATTTGGACTCTTGGAGATCATAGAAGGCTTCATCTTCAGTTTGTTCACAAAGAAACCCATCATTTTCTTGATCTTCTTCTCCGAAAGAGTCATACACAATGGTTGCCGCTTGAATGCTGAACAAATTTCATCCTCTGACAAACCAAAACTTCTAAAAGCTTCCACCTTCTGCTCCCACAGTGGCTTACTATTTAGTGCCATGGACCTGATGGCTAGAACAAATTGCAGACAATTGGGATCAAAATCCAATTTCAAAACTTCATTAACAATCTCACTAAACCGATTGCCACAGATACGCAGTGACGCTGGTTTTATAAGGAAGAGTTTCAAAACTAATGACTGGGGAACACCATGGCTTATCAACGTATCGATGTTGGGCTGTAATATATGCAACACGTTTGATTCAATTACTCCGTAACATCTCATTATAGCCTTTAAGACATTCTCGTCAGTTCCCAGAAACCGCCTAAGCTCTTGAATACACGGAATGATTTGTTTTACGAGGCTCCTTCGCAGAATATTCGGCCTTGCGGATAAAAGCTTTGTAATTTCAAGATCTGACAAGCCTAACGATTTGAAAAACTCCAACTTTGGCTTCAAAATCTTGTTAGCATTAAACGTATACAATGCGGGACACTTGATAGTCAAAGTTTTTATTTGCTTATCACTAAAACCATGTGCTCTAAAAAACTCAACAGCAGTGTATGCATCACTTTCTAGCACATTTGGGTATTTGCTGAGCATTTTGGCGAGGTTAGCGCCAGAGAACCCTAAGGATTTAAACAACTCCATGTTGGGCTTAAGGGTATTGCCTAAATCGGCCGAAAGCAATAATGGACGACTACTAATTAAGTGTATGATGTTGTTCTGCGTCAAACCGTGAGTTCTCAACAGATTCAGAACGGAGTTGGGTTTCTCTACGTTCTCAATGTTGAGCTTCTTGGAAGCTGAAGTGGCCAATTCTAAGGACAACCCACACGAGTTTCGGAGGAAGGAAACTGTAAGAGATTTTGGGTCCGTGGAATTAGGGGGGTCTGAGATGGGCTTGAGAGAGGAGGTTGAGAACAAGTGGCCATGGCAGATTGGTGAAGCTCTGCGCCTTAATTGTTGGGGCAGCTTTACAGAAATTAAACGAAGCATTTGGTTTGATTGCCGAAAAAACTGAATCAATGGTTACCTGGATTGAGTTTTGGGATGGAATGCGATACCATTGTTTATTGAAGCGTCGGCGTCCTCCTTTTCCCCATGCTCTGTGACTTCTCAATGCGGTGGAGGTTTAGGTAGGCAAAGACCCAAAGGCACCCGAAGGCCGAAAGGTAAGAAAATTGATGTAAAAAAATTTGCAATTTTTGTTTACTTTTGAATTAATATAAAAAAGAAATAGAGAAATATTATTCTGCTTCAATTATATCCCTCTGATCTATTCACCGGTGGTAACACGTGATTTATTAAAAAATTTTAAAAAAATATCTTAAAAATACAAACAATAAAGGGGTTAGAGAAAACTTATGATAATCTAAAATTTTAGGCCACATTTGTATATTTAGACGAGTGAGTTGAGTTGAGTTGAATTGTAATAATATTATTTTATGAGTTCTATTAAGATGAGTTTAATTTTTTTAAATTAAGATACGTTTAGCTTTTTAGATTGAAACGTGTTAAATGGGTTGAGATGAGTTTTAATTTTTTATTAGAAAATAAAAATGTAGTGAGTCACATTAATAATTAGTTTGAGATGAATTGAATTTGATTCAACAACTAAACACAGCTTTAGTCTTTCTCTTTTTTTTTTTTTTCAGACGACGCGTGGCAAAATGAACGATATAATTTGAGTGATATAGTTGTAATTCTAAAATAAATATATGTGTAGACAAGATATTTGACCATATATAGCATAAACTTACGGGTTAAATATTTAATAAATTTTCATTTTTGGGTAGAATACCATAATGATTCTTAGGTCTGCCTACCATCGATTATGACGCTCTTCCTTTGTGTGGTCTGAGGTGGCAATATATGATACGATTCGTTAATCCAATACGAATACGACACCAAAATAGTGAGTTTAGGTTTGATGTTGAAGGGTTCGGGTCAAAACAGACTGACTCCTTAAGATACAATTCATTAACGGATCACTGACAGGTCAAGCCGCTTAACCTATTAGTGACCCGTTAATTTTTTTTTTTTACTCAAAATTACAATCATATCATTTTAAACCTAAAAACAAAAATACTTTAATCCTAATTTGTATTTCCTAACTCTCTCTCTTAGTTCTCAGTTGAATCGGTTCTCATTAGTGATATTGAGAAATTTGTTGGTTGGTTAATTGATCACATTTTATTCATGAAATGTGTTGGATTGGTATTAGTCCATTTACACCAAAATAATTCTATTAGATTTAATCTACTTATTATTTTTTTTTTTGAAACTGTTATCATTCATTCACCAAAGAAACTTACATCCATAATCTGATATATTATTGAATGTCCCCATATTAAATGTGACATTATAAATCAAAATAATGCATTTGGATCTCCACCATTATACTATTTCGTTTTGTGATTAGTCTTATTAGATCTAATGAGGCTCAAATATTTAGTATTCTCTTATTTATTGCTTGTGTCTACTATTTAGTACTGTCACCCATTATTACTAAGAAACTAAAGGAATGCAATAGGTAAATGATGATAAGCAAAATTAAGTTTTATTCTGCAAGTTTATTTCTTTTTATGAATTTTTATTTCATCATCTTTATTTTCTAAGCCAGGTGGTCAGATTCGAGACATGTATTAGTATTTGAGGCCATATGAGGTAGCTCCATGCGTACATAGAATTCTCGATATTTTCTTTTTAGATGGATATGGACAAATGAATCGTTTTGATAATAAGAGCAAATCCAAAGAGTAAGATGATAATTGTTGGGCAAATAAAATCAAGGACAGAGTTTTTGAGACACCTCCAAAAAGTAAAACTGAACTCATGATCTTTAGACAATGCCGCATTTGATTATGTCAAAAGTACACACATCTTCCTGGCTATGGGGAGCCCTTGAAATTCTATCTTCCCTTGGTGTGCGCTAACAACATCAGGAACCTCATTCTATCTTCCAAGCCATGCGGTAGAAGATTCGGCCTCTTGGAGATCATAGAAGGCTTCATCTTCAGTTTGTTCACAAAGAAATTGTTATGACCCTTTCGGAGATGATGAATGGAGAGGCAGGAGAAAGAGGCTTTCTGTCGCGAGGAAGAAGAATAGTGTGAAATGAGGCTCTGGGAACTGATGGAAGAGAGAATGAACTAAAATTAACTCAAAACGCATCGTAATGAAGGGAGAGGAGACGCACCGTTTGAAGCTGCAAAAATAAAGCAACGCACCGTTTTGCTGAAGCCAACATGAAGTGCACCGTTTCGTCTGCAAGAGTCTTACGTTATTGCTTGTATTCTTGCATTTCCTTAGTCAGTAGTTCGTTATTTCTATGTCTACGTGTTAGTATATTAGTGGATGGGTCCGTTACCCGGAGGGAATATAAGGGAGGGAGCACAGAGGAAAAGGCACTCTGGAATATTGTTGAACTTCTGTTATTTGCATCTATGGAGGAAGTGGGTGGCCTCGAACTCACCCCAGCGTAGCCGTATCATCATCTTCAAATTCACTCTGTCAAACTCACAGACTCCTTACGTGCATTTTCCATTTACATCATAGAATATCCACTTCATTACTACACACCTTCCTCAATACAGTCCATATACAAGCGGGTACATAATAGAAACCCATCGTTTTTCTTGATCTTCTTTTCCGAACAACTCATACTAAAGGGTTGCCGCTTGAATGCTGCATAAATCTCATCCTCTGACAAACCAAAACTCCTATAAGCTTCCACCTTCTACTCCCACAATGTTTTACTATTTAGTGCCATGGACATGATGGCTATAATAAATTTCAGACAATTGGTGTAGGGTTCAAATCGACAACCTATAATTTTGCCTCGAGATAAGACTAGAAATCAAATTAAGAGATAAAATCAAGAAAAGATAGGACAAGTTAACTCAAAATCCTAAGAGGAAAGAGCTTCACAAGGCAAGTCACCCATTATAGTGAATTTCGCCCCCAAACAACCTGTGGACTTAGACTTTTATGCCAAACAACGTAAATCCATCTCTATATTTATTTTTATTTGCTTATTTATTACGTATTTTATGGATGAACGCGAAGAATATCGTATCGAAACTCGAATCATCATCGTGGGCCAGGGATATTTTTTCCTCCATAAGGTCTGTTGTGCAAATTAAGGCATTAACAATTGGCGCTGTCTGTCGGATTCGACTTTTTCATTATTTCTGGTAATGGTAGGAGGATCATTCTACTGTTCACGAGATCTTCTCTCGAAAATATCATATAAGTTCCTCAAACTTGCACTTATTATTTGATTTCGCCAGTACTATTACCCAATTAGAACATATACATATATACATATATAAATATATATATATATAGGGTCTAGGAAAAGGGGTGCATTATAAACGTGCACCAAGCACTTGGCGACGTATGCCATGCACATTAAATGCTTGTGCATGTTCTTGTGCACCTCCATAGCCCCTTCAAGCGTCGCCATGCATGGCAGAGTTTATGTCCACCACCTCCGTGTGTGGCGCGCCACAATCTTGCCAAGAACCAGAACAAAGCCAACGGGGGTTTCCCGTCGGTATCTCACTGCTTGGAACCCAATAACTAGCAGGAGATCACCCATTAGCTGCCTAGGGTCTATTATGACAACCGGTAGCCACGACTAGGCTTGCTGGTGTTGTTTGCCGTTGATGAAGTGCTTCAATCCGTTGGCATCCCCAGATCTGACGAATGGAGGCTGGCAGTGGATTCGTGTGCGATGCACGCTGTAGTTTGCTAGCTAGCAACCACCACCGGCCCCTATCACCATCACAATGATCCTCTACCACCGCTAGCCACCACTTGCACAGCTAGAGCTCCATGTCACCGGCGAGATGGTCCTTGACCACAAAAGTAGTTCATGCTGGAATTAGTGCAGGCAGAGGACGCACGTTGTCGAAGATCCACAAAAACTAAGCATTCGTGCTCTAGCAAGACTGGCACAAAAACTAAGCGTTCGTGCTCGGCGTCGACTGTCGCTCGCACCATCTTCTATCACCAGTGCGAGGAGATCTAGCCTGTTCGTGATGGAATGGAGTCACTGATGATAGCGACTGGAGTGCAGGGAAGAGCCACACCAAGATGGGCGTGAGCTGGTAGACCACCAACAGGAATGGAGTCACTGTCGATAGGTGTCTGGAATACCGAGAAGAGCCACACCAAGATGGCCTTGAGATAGCAGACCACCAGTAGTTACCACTGGTCCAGTCACCATTTTCTGCCACCGACAAGAAGGAACCCAAACACAAAAGCTGTGCTCGTAGAGATTCTCGCCGTTGGAAGCCTAGAAGTAGAAAAGGAAGACTCCGCCGGCCGATTAAGAACAAGTCAAACCCCCAGTGACCTCCACCCAACTCGTCGGTGCACTCTGTCGCTATCATGGCTATCCTTAACAACAGGAACTCCACCTGCTGCAAACCTCCTCGCCATAGTGGCGGGCAACAAGCACACTACAGGGGTTGAAAGCCAGCAGGCAAACCACCCGCAGGCTGTATTCTTGTAGACGACTACACAACGGTATAGGCACCCACATTCCTACCATCTGAAGCCATAGAGTTTGAAGGTGATCATTTATGCCATCGGCGAGCTTTTACAGAGGCATGGAACAAAGCTAGAAATCTAAGCATTCCCACGGTCCCCACCACCCCTGTGGCAGACAACGATCTCACCTAAAGGAACACAACCTTTGGCAGTCGGCGATACTCCCGTCTTATGGTGGACAACCAGAATGCAGCAGCTCTAGCGGGCAATGAGCATGCAATATGTTCAGGTTTCAAGTCAAGGCGACCAAGGTTCCACACCACGAAGCTCCTCACTACCCCATGGTAACCAAGGTTTCACGCCACGGAAGCTCCTCGCCACCCTCATCGACCTTGTACACACTAGACTATGGAGAATTTCCTCACCCACAAAGAACTTCCTTGCCCATAATTGCTCCTTACCCACGACCAAGTGAAACCACCAGTGCAACCATTCGGGTCATCAGTGTCTTTTTCCATGGACCCCAGGTGAGTTAGAAATGAACAGCGTCCATTACACAAAAATCAATCACAGAAAACAATTCCAGTTAGGAGAAATGGAAAGCAGGAGCAAAAATTGCTTTGGTTTGTCTCTCTCAAACATGCTATTTGAATTTTGTTTTCTACTAACAAATTTGGTTTTCGGAGATTTTTCCCACTGAAACTCCTCAAGGTTCCACGAGAATTCGAGTGGCTACACGCTTGGAAAATATATTTTGCAGGAAATCACCTACGTGGCACTGAACACCGGCTGCAAAGCCCCTCCTGGGCACCGCATAGGCATCTTAATCTGTTTGCATCAAAATAGACCGCTCGGTATCGCGGCATCCTAGGTTGTCATCAATGCCAAAGCATGGGTATGCATGGGCATCACCCGTGTGTCACCAACATTCACCACACTCTAGTGGGATGACTCGGTTTTACAAATCTCAAACTTGTAATTTGTATTACACCAACCTATTTACTTTTTAGTGAAAACCTCTCAGGGCGGTCGAACTAAACTTTCCGCCACAACAGTGTGGTCAAGAATCCCACCAAACACCAATGACTAGTTAAAAGACTCACGGTGCCCATGAAAACGAACGTGAAAATCAGAAGACCACGCGACCTTTAAATACCAATGACGAGTCAAAATACTCAGTGTCCAAGAAAAAGGGCACAGAGGTCAAAAGATCACACGACCCTTAAACACCAATGACAAATCAAAAGACTCACAGAGGTCGGAAGACCACACGACCCTTTAATACCAATGACCAGTAAAAAGACTCGTGGTGCCCAAGAAAAAGGGCATGGATGTCAGAAGACCACGTGACCCTTCAACACTAACGACGAGTCAAAAGACTTGCGGTGCCCATGAGAAAGGGCGTGAAGGTCAAGAGACCATGTGACACTTAAACACCAATGATGACACGGTGCCCACGAAAAAGAAAAAGGTCAGGGACAACCCGACCCCACTCATCTCTCGTCAAGGGTCAATAGGCGAGACCTCCGTTGTGACGAGCCAATAGGCAAGAAAGGGTAAGTACCGCCTGACCTCCTAGGCGCCTAACAAGTGGGCAACTCTCTGGACTGCCCGAACTTTCTCACATAGATAGCAATACAAGCACAACATCTTCTATAGCAAACACCGAGTGTTTTTGCTCACGCCATAACCGTCGTTGTGGCTTACCTTCGGGAACAAGCCACCAAGCTCCACAACTGCATCGCACGGACTTCCTTAAGAACGGAAGGGCTCAAAAATCGCCTAACGTGGACCCTGGGAGTCGACAGGCTTCCTAACCACTTAAGTGCGAATTACTACTAGTAAATAACATAACGAGAAGACCAACAACAATTTACACCAAGGGGGTAGAAAATCCACTACTACCAACAAAAGCAAAAACAATCACAAAAATACACACGAAAAATAATCATGGAAATATGCACTCTTCGCCGACATTAAACAATCTCTCTTGGCTAACACTCGCCCTTGATGCAGTACAGTACATCTCTTGCCAAAATCGAGCTCCACACTCGCCCTTGATGCAGTGCAGTACATCTCCCGCAGAAGCAGAGCTCCGTGTTCACACCTAATGTGGTCGAGTACATCTTCCACCTATCTCTCCAAGTAGAGCTCCTCACCACTTAGTACAAAACAAGCAGAAAATCAAGGACCTTACAAGAAATTAGAGACCAATTTTCAAAATTTATTCTGCAGATTATTGACTTGAAGATTCTCAAGACCTTCTTGTCCAACAAATCGTTCTTAAGAATCGCAGGCATCTGTAGGGGTCAAATTAGCAGCCTATAATTTAGCATCAAGATAAAGCCAAGAATCAATCTAAGAGATAAAACTAAGAACAGATAGGACAAGTTGACTCCAACTCCTAAGAGAAAAGACACAGACTCCTAAAAGGAAAGATACTCAAACTTCTAAAAGGAAAAGGTTTCACAAGGCAAGTTTGACTCAATCACTACAAGGAAATAGACCTCTATATAAGGAGGAGATCCCCCACAAATCTGACAAACTCCACATAAGCTCCATATGCCAAACTCTACCATACATAGCGACTCCAAAGGATCTTCCCTAAATTTTTTCAATGTATTGTGAGATATGTGAGACCATGAGAAATTGTAAAATATTCATTATAGTGGATTTCACCCCCAAAAAAACCCATGGATGTAGGCTTTTATGCCAAACCATGTAAATCCCTATGTTTCTCTATTTTTATTTTTATTTCCTTATTATGTATTTATGGATGAACGCGAAAAACACCATATCGAAACCCGAATCATCATCGTGGGGTGGGGGTATTTTTTCTTCCCTTCTGGTCTGTTGTGCAAATTAAGGCATTAACAATTGGAATCAAAACCCAATTCCATAACTTCTCTGACAATCTCATTAAACCGATTGCTACACATAAGCAGTGAACTTGATTTAGAAAAGAAGAGTTTCAAAACTAAAGACTGGGGAACACCATGGCTTACTAACATATTGATGTTGGGTTGTATCCTTTGTACACTGTTTGATCTAAATATTAAGGTATTCTCATTAGTGCCAAAAATCCCCTAAACTCTTGAACAAAGGGAATGATTTGCTTTTCGAGGATCCTTGCCAGAACATAAGGCACTGCAGATGTAAGCTTTGTAATTTCAAAATCTAAAAGGCCTAACAATTTGAAAAGCTACAATGTTGTTTTAAAAATCTTGTGAGCATTAAACGTATACAATGAGGTATGCTTCATCGCCATAGTTGTTATTTGCTTATCACTAAAACCATGTGCCCTAAAAAACTAGAAAACAATGTGTGCATCCCTTTCTAGCACAGTTGGGTATTTGATAAGCATTTTGGCAAGACTAATAGGGGTGAGTAGCGGGGCCCCGCACCCGCATCAAGCCCCCCTAACGGGGGCAGGGGCGGTCTTGCATTTCCCCCACCCCATACTTTTATATTTTATTGTATAAATATACATTTATACTATACATATTTATAAATATTTATTATTTATACTATATATAAATATAATAATATGTACTAAATAGAACTTTTACTTAATATTTTATGTAAGTTGTAGTGTAGTAGGGTGACCCTTTTATAGACTGCCAAGGCAATACAAGAGTCTCACATTACTTAAGTGTGAGACTTTATTGTGAAGGCAATCTAGAAAATGGTAACCCTACTACACTACAACTTACACAAAATATGCGCTAGCAAATTTAAAAGAGTAATTCTACCCTTAGGCCCTTTTTTTCTCCAACACCACACACTCGGGTGAGGTAGATTTATTTTAATTGTTTTTCAAAACGCGCATTTTACCCAGAACCCCTCCGCCCCCCCCCCCCCCAAAAAAAAATTCCAAATCATCCCAAAATACCCATTCAAATGTTTTCCCCTCCCCTGCAAAACCTCCTCTGCCCGCCTTCACCCCGTATCGTTCACAGGGCGCTGATGATGACTCCGAGGTTCTCCCTCTCTCTCTCTCTCTCTCTCTCTCTCTCATTGTACATGGCTGGGTTATTTTTAAAACATGACAGATTTATATATTTGGATTTTCCTCAAATACAAAATCGTAGCTTTTAGATAGAATGATTTGATTTCTTTTTTCTCTACAATATGGAAGCTAGAGGTGGATTAAAATGTTGATGCTTGAGATAGAAGGATTTAATTTTTTTTTCTTTGCAGTACTCAAAACCACAGCAATACTAAAAAACACAGCAATTTAGAAGGATTGTTTTGGTTGTGCTCGTTCTCTCTCTCTCTCTCTCTCTCTCTCTCTTGTGTATAAGATGTGGAAACCATAATAATATATTAGTGGACTGCATGTTTTTTTTGCTTCAGATTTCACTATGTCTAAGTTTAATGGCATAATGCATTCTAGTTGATGAGTTTACTTAGTTGATCAGTATGTTTCTATTGGCTGGAGTTGTGTCCATGATAAAAAAGAAAAATAGAAGGGGGCTTAGAAAATTAACTACGATTTGATGATAGTTGCGAGGAGTATCATTATTCAATGTGCTGTAGTGGAGTTGATGGAGTTTATTGCAGTTTATGGTTTTGTGGTGTTTGTTACTTGTCTATGGAGTCTAATAAGCTCTATTGAACCGAGACATTGTCCTACTACTTCGTGTTGGGTATCATGACTTTTTTTTTTCATGTGGCTAGGGATCCTATGGCTTGTATTGTTCTACTAAACCATATCTTAAGGAATTTTCACCATTGTTTGTGTATGAGATCCTGGATAATCAAAATTACAAAGTTGATTTTATTTTTAAAAATCTCTTGTCATGCGAATGAGGATAGCTTATAAGTTCAACAACGAAGATATTTTGGAGGAAGGGCAGATCAACAATTTCCCTCGTGGTTTCTAAGGTTGGATGGTCTTTCAATGTGTTAAAGATTGTGATGCACAAGCACATTACTTTCTTGCTACTTGTGGTATTAGGGCAATCTCTTATTTCAATTGAAGCTGATTTTGCATTAGTTTTGGATCATGGCCTCACACTTCTTTTTAGTTTAATGCACGAAGTTGGGCTAGTGCAGAAGATATTCAGATAGACCATAAGATAAGAAAGAGGTAAGACTTGGGTGCAATCGTTCCCCTCGTTCCTCCACGAGTACATATCAATGTAGATCTGTATAACTCTCTCTTCAAGGAACGACATATTGTCTGACCATCAACCACAAATGTCAGGAGAAGAAGGTTATGTTGCAACTAAGACTACACCCACACCTTTGGGTGAAACCATGGATATCACGACTACCTTGCAGCTCGTGTTGAGGAAGTCATTCGCTCATGGTGGGCTTGCACGAGGGCTACATGAAGGTGCCAAGGTAATTGAAAAGCATGCTGCACAACTCTGTGTACTAGCTGAGGATTGCGACCAGCCAGATTATGTTAAACTGGTGAAGGCTCTTTGTGCTGATCATAGTGCCAAATTAATGACAGTGCCTAGTGCTAAAACTCTTGGCGAGTGGGCTGATTTGTGTAAAAGTGATTTTGAAGGGAAATCAAGAAAGGTTGTAGGTTGCTCCTGCATTGTAGTTATGCTAATACTTCTTCTTGTATTCTTTGCTTCCCATTTCCCATTTATTGTTGTAGATATGTTTCACTAACCGATGTTCCATCTCACACTCATATACTTGTGTTCTTCAAATTATAGGTCCTCATTTTGCTTGCATTTCTTTTCAACAAGGAGTCCTCATTTAGATCACCTATGGCATCAAGTCAATCATCTGAAGTAGTTGATACGTTTCAAATAGAATCACCAACCTATAGGTCTAGCTTGAAAGCCCCATTAAAGACCTCCCAAACTAGCAAAAATCTTAGAAGAAAATTTTATATCTACTTGAAGTATAACACGGTATAGCATATTTGTTTTGTCATATTTTTGTATTACTTTTTAACTTGTCATATTTAAAGGATGAAATTGTCAAATTGTATGCAGGGAGAAGCAAGATGTCAATTCTTCATATGGGTAGATATACTTCAACTGGTAGAGGAGAAATTCTAACAAGAGAGAATGCAGTTAGAAAAATGGAGGATGATTTATTATTGCGCGAGTATGAAGTTCAGAAAAAGAAAGATAAACTAATTCAGAAAGAGAATGCTATTATTCACAAGCAAGAGAAGAAAATTAGAAAGCAGATTGTAGAGAATAGATGTGCATGTATATTATTGTGTATGTGCTAGGTGTTATCGATTGTACTAGTTTTTGGTTGGTTTTGATTATAGATGTATCTATTACTATTAATTGTAAATGGATGGTTTGGACTAAGTATCTTACAGATATTGCTAATTTGGTTATGTGGTTGGTTTGGACTATAGGCGTATTTCTTAGTTCATTCTTTTTCTATTCCTTTTCTTTTGTTTACTTGCAGAATCTATGTAAGAAAGTTTCTTATTCTGACCTTATAAAAAAAATATTTCTTATTATAATCTCCCAATTAGCCAACTAACCCACGCAGCCTTCCTGGCAGTTACAACTTACAAATAACATTCTTTACAATAAATTATAAGCTTTACATTAAATAGTCTCACACTTACAACATATTTCATCACAACATCCAAAATACAACAAACTACAACTTCGCAACAACATTCTTTACAACATTTCATCACAACAATCAAACTACAACAAGTTACTAAATAACAACCACGGCCTCACACGTTCTCATTGTCCAATGGTGTTGGTTGTATGACAACACTACATTGTGTTCCAACAACATTAGAACCAAGTTTATCGAAATTAGCACCAAGTTTATCCACATTAGCACCAACTTGAGTTTTCGATACCAAGTTGTGATTGACATTTCATCACAACAATCAAAATACAACAAGTTACTAAATAACAACCACGGCCTCACACGTCCTCATTGCCCAATGGTGTTGGTTGTGTGACAATTTTACATTGTGTTCCAACAACATTAGAACCACGTTTATCGACATTAGCACCAACTTGAGCTTCCGATACCTCACCATGATGTGATTCATCATCAAATATTTTTCTACAAGTCTATTTAAAAAAAAAAATACATATCTATTAGAAAGGAATATGAATGTAGTCCGATAAATATAGAATTAATATGAAAAAAATTATTACTTGTTTCTTCTTTCTTTTCATCGCAGACTTCTCCACAGGTGGAATATTTCTTTTCGTTGTGTAGTGCTCATACTAGCCCAAAATACATCATTTAAGTAAGCCGATACCCAAAACGACCTCTCGTTGTACAATTATTGCAATCATGCATTATCACCAAGGTCATACTTCTGAATAAGTTGCCTCTACTTCTCCTCAAATTCTGTGCATGTCTGTGAATCATATAAGACATTCTGGATGGAAGTCTTCAACCCTGCGTTGGATTGGGAGTGGGATCCCAATTTCTCGGGTAGTTTCCGCATTATATGCCTATGAAAAGTGTCTGGGAATACCAACGCAATAGCACTCTTCATTGCTCGGTCTTGGTCTCTTATGATCACCTTTGGAGCCCAAGTATCCATGCGTTGCAGCCACGCTTGAAACAATCACACAAAAGTAAAAGTGTCTTTGCTAGGAATCAAGCCAATCCCTAACGGTATAGATTGCCCATGATAGTTTACACCAACAAAGAGTGCAAATGGCATATCATATCTATTTGTTAAGTATGTGGTATTGAAGGTGATAAAATCTCCGAAATACTCATATACTGCTCGACTTCGTGCGTCAGCCCAGACCACATTTCTGAGTCTCAACTCCTTATCCACATCAATGACATAAACAAAACCATCATTCATCAACCTCATCCTCAAGGTCATACTTCTGAATAAGTTGCCTTCACTTCTCCTCAAATTCTGTGCATGTCTATGAATCATATAAGGCACTCTGGATGGAAGTCTTCAACCCTGCATTGAATTGGGAGTGGGATCCCAATTTCCCGGCTAGTGTCCACATTATATGCCTATGACGAGTGTCTAGGAATACCAATGCAATAGCACTCTTCATTGCTCAGTCTTGGTCTCTTATGATCGCTTTTGGAGCCCACGCATTCATGCGTTGCAACTATGCTTGAAACAACCACACAAAAGTAGTAAAAGTGTTCTCACTGGGAATCAAGCCAATCCCTAACGGTATAGATTGCCCATGATGGTTTACACCAACAAAGAGTGCAAATGGCATACCATATCTATTTGTTAAATATGTTGTATTGAAGGTGATAAAATCTCCGAAATACTCATATGCTGTTCGACTTCGTGCGTCAGCCCAGAATACATTTCTGAGTCTCAACTCCTCATCCACATCAATGACATAAACAAAACCATCATTCATCAACCTCATCTCTTAAAGTACTTTGTAAATGCTTCACCACCTCTTTTACCCAACTTTAAGTGTTTGGCTTTTTCTTGAAAATCAAGATTCTCAACCCCCCCTGCGCATCAACAACAAGTATGCCGAAATTCTTGTTCATTTGAATACCTGTTCTATCATTCAAATCGAGTATCCTTTGATTGTATTCATCTAAATACTTGTGCGATCTAAAAAATCTGAACTTTTGTGGACTGAAGATACTATGATTATGGCCCATCTCAACAATGGTTACCACCCATACACCCTTCACCAAGTGAGCATTTATCCTCGCCTTACAATCTATTTTAATCGTTGGTCGTGGCCTCAAGATATTATTATGGCTAGGATGGTACTTGCCACCTCGCGCATGCCTAATTGTCAGATACTTCACATTCTCATCCACCTCTCTCTTCATCCTTTGTGTTATAACACAAAAACCTTGTTGCTTGGCATATCAGTTGTAATAGGCCATGAGCCCTTGATCAGTGGCAAACTTCATACCGAGTTTGGGCTCCTTGACTTGGTCATCATTATTTGATACTTCATTAATCTCCTCGACCTCTGCCTCTATGTCCAATGAAGTTTCTGACAAGCTCTTGATCAGTGGTGCGTGATGTCCTTCCAAAACATTTTTCACTTTCAGATCTAAATGACGCAGAAAACTAAGTACTTGTGAGCTGAGGGGTCTTTTTTGATCTTCTTAACTCCTCTGAAATACTTGACAGAAGGCATGGCACTGATGGGGGCTGTGATTAGGCACGATGTTAGAACTGCTCAAATGCATGTAAGAAAAAAAAATACCAAGTTAGAAAGTGATCTACCTGGATCATTTATTGAACTTGGCCCGACTCCTCTGTATGACTCGACAAAAGGTAGATGATCATTGTTCCAAAAGGTGGCATTGATGGGGGCTATAATTAGGCACTATGTTAGAACAACTCAAATGCACGTAAGAAAAAAAAAATTAGAAAGTTAGGAAATAATCTACCTGGATCGTTTTTTGAACTTGACCCGACTCCTTCACATTATTTGATGGAGGGTAGATGATCGTTGTTCCAAAAGATGGCATTGATGGATGCTATAATTGGCACTATGTTAGAACAGCTCAAATGCACGTAAGAAAAAAAAATTAAAAAGTAAAAAAATAATCCACTTGGATCATTTGTTGAACTCGACCCAACTCCTCCACATTACTCGACGGAGGCTAGATGATTGTTGTTCCAAAATGTGGCATTGATGGGGTTGTAATTAGGCACAATGTTAGAATTGTTCAAATGCACGTAAGAAAAAAAAAATTTTAAAGTTAGAAAGTAATCAACCTAGATCGTATGTTAAACTCGGCCTGACTCCTTCACATTACTCGACGGAAGGTAGATGATCGTTGTTCCAAAAGGTGGCATTAATGGGGGCTGTAATTATGCGCTATGTTAGAACAACTCAAATGTAAGTAAGTAAAAAAATTAAAAAGTTAGAAAATAATTTACCTGTCTACCCCATGTGTATGTGTATGAATTTGGATATACATTTGATGCATCATAAATGGGGGGTAGTACAAATTTCTTGGACTATAATATCCCTATAATATACAAATAAAAATACATTAACTAATTAGAAATTTCGGACACAACGACATTTATTATTATTATGACCAATGTCTATCATACTTGAGTCGTTGGAACTGATGTAGAAGGCCTGGGTGGCCTTTCATCTCCCTTTTTGTTCATCACGCTATTTCAACTGAGTTCATAAAACGAAGTTACTAAACAGAAACGCATAAATCATTTCACCACTTTGCACTTCTAAATTATTGAACTGATTAAATTATGATATAGTTATAATGCAAAAAGAACAAATGGAAGGTTTGGAGATTTCTTCTAATGTTGTTGCACTATATATATCATGCGGAATAAACCTTGAGAGAGAATGAAAACCTGCCTGATAGATCTATAGTTTGGAACACCCTTCTACTCCATCCCCATAGATTATAGACCACTAACTACTACTATACCATTTCTTTCTGCTGTGTTTTTTAGTACTGCAAATAATAAAAAAATGAAATCCTTCTATATTGCAGAGAAAAAAAAATCAAACCCTTCTATCTCATGCATCAACATTTTAATCCACCTCTAGCTTCTACATTGCAAAGAAAAAAAACCAAATCCTTTTATATAAAGCTACGATTTTGTATTTGAGGAAAATTCAAACATATAAATTTGTCATGTTTTAAAAATAATCTAGCCATGTACAGTGCAAGAGAGAGAGAGAGAGAGAACCTAGGAGTCGGCGGCGGCGCCTTGTGAACGATGCTAGTGAAGGCAGGTTGAGGAGGTTCTGCGAGGGAGGCGAGAAAATTTGAATGGGTATTCTGGGATGATTCGGGATATTTTGGGGGGGGGGGTTTGGGTAAAACTCACATTTTGAAAAAACAATTAAAATAAATCCACCTTACTCGAGTCTATGGTATTGGAGAAAAAAAGGCCTAAGAGTAGAATTACTCAATTTAAAAACTACATAATTTTTAAATTATAGTCATATTTACAAATTTAAATTTATAATTTAGGTCTAAAATTATGTTTTTGGTCACTTTTGGACCCAGGAATAATTTTTGGGCCTAGTGAACTGTAGTCCATTATTGAAGTGGGTGGGAGACGGGGCGGATTGGGAGTCTGCCCCATTCCCTGGCATGTGGGGTGGGGGGCAGGGAGGGGGCTACCCCTCACAGTATGGTGCGGGTAGCACCCCTAGAGACTAGAGCTAGAAAACCCCCAAAGATTCAAACACTTTTATGTTGGGCCTAAGGATATTGTCTACATCCGAAAGCAATAGTGGACGAATTCTAATTAAGTTGCTGATATGGGTATGCGTCAAACTGTAATTTCTCAACAGGTCAAGAACTGAATTGGGATTCTTTACGTTCTCAATGTTGACATTGTTGAGCTTCTTGAAATATGAAATAGCCAATTCTAAGGAATATCCACATGAATCTTGGAGGAAGGAGACTGTTAGAGATTGTGGGTCCTTGGAATCAGGAAGTCCTGAGATGGATTTCACATAAGAGGTTGAGAACAAGTTTGCATGGCTTGTTTTCAAAGGTCTGTGCTTTAGATTTTGGGGCAACCTTGAGCAAATTAAATGAAGCATTGGATTTGGTTGGGAGAAAATCCAGTTGATTTAAGAGATATGAATGAAGGATGGTAACCTAGTTTGAGATTTGAGATGCTACTATGTCACGCTACTCAGTTGCCTGAGTATCGGCCTCCCTCTTCTTTTGGTTCGTAGACCCTCTTTTCCAAAGGGTTAAGCCTTGTTTGGATGAGAAATTTTATTTACAGTCTCGAGTGGAGGACTGTGTGTATAGTCCTATTAATGAATAGGTCTAAAATGAGAAAAAACATTATTTTAAAAATGATATTATTATAATTTTAAATTATTTTTAAACATAAATGTATGGGCTTGCATTAGAAGTCACCATTTGAGGATTGTATGTAGACTAACTCCATTTGGATAGTGAAAGTGTTTCATTTCATTTCATCATTACAACTTTTTTAAATTTTCATACAAAATATAATAAAAAATTTGCAACTGGGTTGGGTCCAACTAAAGTCTCACTGAAGCAAGCACCACAAAAGACATTGTTATGGCTTTATGTTCACTATATATGCCGGCTTTTGATGAAGAAATAGGCTATTTGTTGGTAAAGTATTCACATTGGGTTCCTATAAATTTTTCTAAAATTTAGTTAAAAAACACACTTCCTAAAATGTTTTCCTAAATTTTACTCTTCTTTTAAAAACCTCATATATCTCATTCCTATCATTTCTCTATTCTATTAAAATAATATTTTTCTATTATTTCTTTATTATTTGTTTCTCTCACTTCCATTTACAAACTTAACTACTCATTATTTTATATTTTTTCTTATATTTTGAACTATTACTTTCTAGCGAATATTTTAAACAAAAATTTAAATTATTTTGTTGTGGGTACAATAATATTTTTAATTTTTAATTTTTTTTACGTTTTAGTAATTACTTAAATTATTTTTAAAATTATTACTTAAGACTATAATAAATATGAGCATGAGAGAAAGTGTAGATGAATGGAAGAAGAATTTTTTTTTTCCAAAGAGTTGGTAGCCACCCACATAGCAGCCCCGTCCCAAATTTATTAATAAGCCCTCACTTTATGGCGGAAGAATATCGTGGTAACAAGCAGGACATCCGGACAAAACCAAGAAAAAAAAAAAAAACAAACTCAAGCAACCAACCAACAATAAACTAGAAACATCTAAACATGCCTAGAAACAAATTAAACATGCCTATTAACGTAACCAAAATGAATCTAAACAAACCTAGCAAGAACAAAACAAACTAGAGACGGATATTAGGAAGCCCTACCTTGTCTAACCGAATCATGCCTTTTAAGTGTCGAGGTAGAGAAACAAAGGAATTACATCTCATGTTAATACCTTGCTCGCCCAAACGGGCCAAGGCATTTGCTAGAGAATTACCTTCTCTGTATTGACGCTCGATAGTAAAATGTACTCCTCTTAAATTATTAAGCAACTCATCCCAATAATCCCATAAATACCACACTAAACACCTTTGACTTTTTAATCAACTAACCACCAAACTAGAATCACATTCTAACTCGACATTCATAAAGCCCATCTCCTTACAAACACTCACTCCCACAATTAAGGCATGAAGTTCAGCTTCATTATTGGTTCCATGCCCAAAATGAGAAGAAAAAGCCACCTTAAAATTCCCCTGCGAATCTCGAATGATACCCCCTCCACCACAGTTTCCCAGATTTCCCCGGCAACTACCATCGACGTTCAGTTTTACCCAACCATTTGTTGGTTTCTTCTAGTTAATTACACGCGGCATCCTTCTCGGAATATTCATAAAATGCACCTCAAGAGCCCTTAAAATGTTCTAATCGGTAGAGGAAATCTCCCAACACTGGGCCAAAAATGAATCTATGTTCCTAGTCCATACCTTGATAGCTGTCCATACCTCCCTAGCCAACTCCTGCACCCCCTCCATCCTTGCTCTACACCTTCTAACCCATAATCTCCAAGTGATGATGGACGATAGCAGGCCAAGAATAGTTCCTCTGTGACTAGACTTTCTAGTATATCCAAACCACCCTTGAACCGTTTCCCACCAAGTTCGACCCTCCATGCGGATAATACCTAGAGCAATGGAGGCCATATTGACCTAATTGGCAATATTACCTTACCTCAACACATGGTCAATTGTTTCAACCTCACCCAACACACAGCAATCACAACGAGACACCATGGGAATAGCTAGAGTTTGAACACGAAAATCTACTGGCAAAGCTCCAAACCGTGCCTTTCACATACACATAGAGATCTTTTTTTACAGCACTTGATGCCAAACCTAGTCCAACTCTGGTCATTCGACACCCCTTACCCGAAGTAAATTCCTAGCACTGCTAGACGAGAAACACCCATCAACTGCAGGTTTCCATATTATCACATCCGACCCTTCTCGTCCAACTATTATTTTTCGTGTGATCTCGCCAGCTTTTTCTAGACCAACGTATTCCACTAACTTATCTTCATCCCAGGAGCCATCAATCTGGACATCCTGGATTTTAATCCCCTCATTTATAACCTCATAACTGCTACACAGAGGACCATCAGCCAGCCATTTATCAAACCAGAAGGAAGAATCACCATTCATCACTTTCACAGCCGCATTCTCAACTACTTCAAGGATGACACTCACAATAGACCTCAATAAAAGGGAAGCAGTTGGGCGTGCTTCAGCAAGCGTCACATGACCAGTACGTAAATATTTCGCATGGGAGAAACTCGTCTAGACAAACTTCATATGTAGAGATCTTTGAACCTCCAAAAAATTTCTAATACCCAATCCACCTTCATTGACGAGCTTGCATAACTGGTCCCAAGCACACCATTTCTTTTTTTGGTTTACCATTAAACTCTCCCCAAAGAAAAGTAGATAAGTGTGAGTTTAATTTTTTTAGCACCACCATTGGCACCTAAAGTACAGCCAAGAGATGGGTTGCCATGCAAGAGAGGACATGCCTTAGTAAAACAAGTTGAGCACCTTGAGAGAATAATCTCATCTTCCAACCAGCCATTTTATTTTTTATCTTCCTAACCAACGGCTCAAGATCTCTGGAAGTTAAACAACCAGACACAAGTGGAACACCAAGGTATGTCACGGGGAACGTCCCCTCCACAAAACCAGTAAGTCTCATCAAACTCCTCCATCTAGACGAAATTATATGCTTTGAAAAGAAAATAACCGACTTATCTTTATTAATAAGCTGACCCGACCACTTGGCATATTTTTCCAAAGTATGAATCAAACGCCACATTGATCGCCTCTCACCATTAGCAAAAATTAATAAATCATCCGCATAAAGAAGGTGCAACACCAGCGGAGCTCCCACGGGATGAGAAAAACAACGTATCCTTCCATCCGCAAAATTCTTTTTGAAAAGTCGAGAGAGGACTTCTTCCATCATTATAAATAAATAAGGAGAGAGGGGATCCCCTTGCCTTAAGCCTCTGATCGGTTGAAAGAAACCCTTATAAGTCCCATTCATCATTATGGAAAACCAAGGTGACCTCACGCAATTCATCACTAACCTGCAAACTGAAGGCGAAAAACCAAAGCTACCAAGGACACTCTCTAAAAATGACCAATCAACATGGTCATAAGCCTTCGCCATGTCAATCTTGAGCATCATGTTCCCACTTGTTATCTTCTTATTCAAAGAGTGCACCATTTCCTGTGCCAAAGTAATATTCTCAAAAATACTCCTACCAGGAATAAAAGCCCATTGTTCACAAGAAATCAAGCGAGGTAGAAAATAAGTCAACCTTTTAACCAAAATCTTAGAGAAAATTTTATGAGCCACCGAGCAAAGGCTTATTGGTCTGAACTTATCAAAGCTTTTAGGCTCCTCTACCTTGGGTATTAGCACAATATAAGAAGCAGTATAGAAACGAGGTAATGGAACACCCAAGAAGAATTCTTTAGCAGCTTCAACAACGTCCACTTTAATAAACTCCCAACAGTGTGTATAAAATGCTGAACCAAAACCGTCAAGTCCAAGAGTACTATCCTTTGGAATAGTAGCTAAAGCTTCTGCCACCTCCTCACAAGAAGGTGCCTTAACAAGATCCATGTTTTCCTCGTGTGTGATATCTGCGACAAACAACGACGATAAATTCCCCTGCACCACCCTGTTCGGGTTTGAGAGGAAAGTCTGGAAATAATTGGTCACACCTTCATGAATAAACTCTGGCTTCTCCAAGACACTACCATCTTCTAGGACCATATGGGAAAGAATCTTTTTCCTTCTCTGGTTAACACTAGCATGGAAAAAACTAGTATTTTGATCACCCTCCTTCAACCACTTTTTCTTGGCCAACTAGGACATATGGGTTTCTTCTCTAATTGCCCAAATATCCAATTCTACTTTGGTAATAAGATAATCACTTTCTATCTCCTCATCATAACTGATTTGCAACTGACTCTCAAGCATTTCAAGGCGTTCTCCAAGCACTTTGATAGTCTACCTCACATGCCCAAAAATATTTCGATTCCATGTCCTCAACGTAATTTTCACTTTTCTGAGTTTTTCAGCCAATTTGTGAAGCCCTAAAGCAGTCATCGGTTCACGCCAAATCACCTCAACAAAAGACTTAAAACCTGCATGGTTACACCACATATTCTGAAAACGAAAAGGATGAGGACCATAAGTTACCTCCAACCGTTTGAAACGTACAAGCATAGGCGAGTGGTCCGAAAGCTTCCTTGTTAAATATTCAAAGAAAGCCGACGAATAAGAGATCCCAAACGACGAGTTAATGAGTGCACGATCCAACAGAGCCCAACTACATGCGCGCCCATCGTGACCATTACACCATGACATACGCCTGCATTCCACAGTGAGGTCTAGCAGCCCACATGAATCCAAACACTCATTGAACTCAGCCATGGAGATTAATGGCCTCGAATTCCCACCTACTTGCTCCCAATCATCTCTAATGATATTAAAATCCCCCACAACCATCCATGGACCCTCTATGTCAATCGCCTTTAAACTGTCCCATAACCCCCTTCTTTCCATCTGGCTGCATTTAGCATAGACAAAAGTAAACCAGAAAATTGTGGGCACCACTCCGGACCCACCCAGTAATCATTTGGTTAGACATACACAAAACATCAAACTCATACAACTCATTCCAAAAAACCAATATTTTCCCACCCATCTCTGAATTGCTGCAGTAATTAGAAAGCCCTAACATATTTTCCCACCCATATTTTATTTGTTAGAATAAAATATTTATAAAAAATAATTTAGGGATGAATAGTGGCTCTCCATAGTTAGGGAGCCACTTTTCACATTCCAAAACTTTTCTCTAAAATAGGCAACCGGATGGAGATAGATTTTTATCAAAAGGTTCAATTTTGGTCATAAAAAACTCATTGTGTGGTGGCATTTTAGAAAGAACACCAAGGCAACAACCACTATGTTCTCTGTATATATGTGCCAACGTTCGCTCTCTCTCTAATTCCAGTTTCTGTTTGGCGATTAATTACATTTTTAATAACATGTAATTAGACACTATAATATAAGTCTAGTGTATAAATAAATTAGATACAAATATAGAAATAACTAATAAGTCTAGTATAATAAGTTAAAACACACAATACTAATTTACTAAAGTATAATAACATGTAATTAGATACTAGAAATAAGTTATAAATATGTTAGACACTAGCAACTGATATGGCATACAAGGTAGTAGATAAATTATAAACCTGTGGGACGGGGCTGCTATGTGTGTGGCTACCGAACTCTTTGAAAAAAAACATTATAAACCTGTGATTCTTTTACTTTGTTGATGGGCTCCTATTATATTTACTGTTAATACTGTTTTATAATTAAATATTTACTGTAAATATTGATGTGGAATGACCATTAACACATGCATCTTGTTGATCTTGTTCAAAGAGTTTTGGTTATGTTTTTAGTAAACTTGAAATTGGAAAGACCACAAAAAAGTCTTGTTTAAAAATGGACTAAATATGAAGCTAAAAAAAAGTCCGAATCGGACTCAGTTCTGACTTGTCGGATTGGAGCCTACATAAGTCAGAGTCAGAGTTCGGATTCAAACTCCGACAAAGTCAGAGTCAGAGTTAGATTTAGGGAATTTTGACTTCGACTAGGTTGGTGCTCACCCCTAATTAGAGGACAACAATACCATTAAACCAAAACACCGTGGGATGAGTAAAAAATGATACCTCTCAGTACTCTTCTTCACATTAGATCTAGAAAGTAACATTATAATAAAATCTGATCATGAAGCCTTGTAATCTTCACACACCTACACCTAAATATCCTAGAATGCCTCTAAATTAGAAATGCTCTTATATATAAGGCCAGGACTTGTTTCTCCTTAAATGTAATGTCAAATTGATAGCAACATACAACTATAACTAATAATAATTAAAAAAAGAAAAGGCAATCATGTTGGGGAGAGATTTGGGCCCCCGACCTGCCCCTTATGAGGGGGTGTCCCTGTTAGGATGCTAGGGGGAGGATTCGCCCAAGGGCCTCGCCCATGCCCATGGCCAACAGCCAAGCTCAAAGAGAGCTTCCATAGAGAGAGAGAGAGAGAGAGAGAGAGATACTTGGGGCTGGGGTCGGCTATGAGTGACAACAAGAAGGAGAGAGAAGGAAAGTTTGATAGACAGATAGCGGAATAGAGGAAGAGAGAGAGAGAGAGAGGGTTTTTCAAAACAAAACCTAATATAAAACGATGTCATTTTATTTAAAAAAAAAACAAAACAAAACAAAACCTAAGATAAAATGATGTTGTCGTTTTATTAAAAAATTATCTTTTAATATATATACATATATTTATAAGGACAAGCTGGATGGGGTAAACCATGTGGTGGGCGTGAGTCTCAAATTTATCCATTTATTTCAAAAGGAGTAAGCGGGACATGCATACCCTAGGACTGCAAATACCATTTGTCTATATAAAAACCAAACTACAAGGATTATTTTAATATTTAACCTTAACTTATATTTGAAATTTTATCCACTTTGTTATAAAACTTCTTAAGACCCTCTTTGAAAATAGAACTCAAGAACTATAGTTTGATACCAAAAATACTTACAGATCCAATGAGTTTAAGGAAATAAACCAGATTGCAAAATAGAACAAGAAAATAACAAGTATAAAGTAGTGATCAAAGAAAGCAAGAAAATAAAGAAAGTAAAGAAAGAACACAACCGATTTACGTGGTTCGACCTTAATGGTCTATGTCCACGACAAAGAATGGCCTCAGAGCTTTATTGATGATCAATATCATTCACAAAGAAACCTCAGAACAACTAGCATATATAGAACGAGAAGTTCTTCACCAATTGTATCAGTCTTGATGAGATAATAGCAGTACAATAGGTAATAAAAGTATACTTAATCGGTAATATATCCATACATATGGAGCGGAAGGTGATATGGTCATAGACATTTTTCAGACCTCATGATTGGTTGAGTTGAAATATAGCATAGGTCTCTACTATTGGGAAGCTCTACGCCTTAATTGTTTTACTCAAAATTACAATTATATTATTTTTAACCTAAAAAATAAAAAAAAATACTTTAATTCTATTTTGTATTTCCTAACTCTCTCTTAGTTCTCAGTTGAATCAGTTCTCACGAGTCACGACCACCTCCCACACTTCATCTGAAATTGTAATTTTGGTATTTTTATTGTTTGGATTGTAATTTTAGACTTATGTAGTTAGTTTTATATTTTTGGAAGATATTGTGATTTTAAGTTTCATGTGAAATTATGTTAAGCAAGTCAAATGGATTATTTGGATCAATTAAACCCATTTACATAAACGGGTTAAAATAGGTCATATCGTGTCAACCCGTTATTTTTATGGGTCACGTTAGGGTTTGAAAATCTGACTCGTTAACCTTAATGGATCATTTCGGATTGACCCGCTTCACCCGTTAGTAACTCGTTAATTTTTTTAGTCAAAATTAAAATTATCACTTTTCACCTAAAAACAAAAATACCTTAATCCTATTTCGTATTTCCTAACTCTCTCTCTTAGTTTTCAGTTGAGTCAATTCTCACAAGTCATGACCACCTCCCACACTTCATCTAGATTGTAATTTTGGTGTTATTATTGTTTGGATTGTAATTTTAGACTTATATAGTTAGTTTTATATTTTTGGAAGATACTGTGATTTGAAATTTTATGTAAAATTATGTTAATCAGATCAAATAGATTATTTGGATCAATTCAACTCATTTACATAAATGGGTCAAAATAGATGGTGTCATGTTAATCCGTTATTTTAATAGGTCGTGTTAGGGTTTGAAAACTTGACACGTTAAGCTAAATAGGTCGTGTTCGGGTTGACCCATATCGTATAATATACACAACTTGATAGAACACAAGCAGGACCCTTTAACACGATTTGTCACCTCTTGTGGTCAAACTCAAAAGTAGAATATACAAAGATTTATTAAAATTAAAATTTATAAGAGGAAAAAAATTAAAAATAAGAAACCAAGAGAGAGAAAAAAAATTAAGGGAAGTGAGATGAGTAACACATGATGCACCAATGAGCCCCATTTGAATACAAGAAGTGTTTCATATCATTATTATAAACTTTTCAAATTTCTACACAAAATATAATCAATAATTCAACTTTTTCAAATTTCAAAATAGTAATAATATTAAAAGATCACAAATATATATATAATTTTTATATGAGGCATATTTTATAAAAAAAAAAACAAAATTAATTTTGCCCACTAAATTGAATATCTTGGTTCTGTCCCATATTGACTAGTACAAACCATCTCTCATTGTAATGGCCAAATCCACCATCGACATGGCTTGTAAGAGTGATGTCCACCTGAAGTGGTGACGAGCTTGTACATGCAAAGGGTGGCTTGTGATCACCACCCCTGTGAAATTTTCTTGCTAAATTTTTTGCTATCCTTCTTTTGATAGAGTAATGCAATTTCACAATCATAATAGAAATGGAGAGTTAGATAATTTATTTATTTTCTTTTATTATTGGTTTTCAATGTTAGAGAATATCTTCCCATAGGACCTTCCGATTTCCTCCAAACAATAGCATCCAATGATGGACTGCCACATAAACATCCCATTTTTAGAAACTTGGATCGCATTGTAGAGGAAGAATTTTTTCTTCCTCACTCCCTAGTGCTCCCTCTCTCTCTCTCTCTCTTTTTTCTTGCCTTTTTGTGTCAGGCCATTAACAAAAAGCTCGAAACTTGAGGAAAATAGATTTGGTTGAGGCTTTTCGAGTCCAACTCCAACCTTCTTTTGTTCTCAACCATATTAATGAAAGCCAGAATGCTCTTTGGCTTATGCAAAAAAAATCTCATGAAATTAAATAAATATTTAACGATCCACGAAGAACTAAATTCACAATGCTTCAGAAATCCAGTCTATCACCCACCGAGTTCTCTCATCGTAGTCCTCATCGCAATTTCAACACAAAAAAGATTCCTCTGTGTTTTGTTTTATGGTTTGCTAATTAATTTCAATGGAGAAAAGAAAGTATTTTCAGCATCTTCTATTTGGTGACAGGGGCTATGAAAGCAACCAAACCTCTTCCATGGTGAATGCTCATGGTATTTTGTGAGGAAGGCAATTTTTAGATGTCTAAATTTGCGGATTCACATATGGGGCTAGATTTGTAAAAGGCTTTTTCTTTCTTCTTCTTTTTTTTTTTTTTTGAGAGAGAAAATGAAAGAAAGTTGGGAATCAATTAATCCAATCCAATTACTGGCACTCTGAGTAAGAAGCCACAGATCACCATGTACAATCTTGGCAATGTGGTCGAGTGCAAAGCCCAAGTCCTAAAAAACTTTGATTTTGGGTTTGATGGTAGCGGCAAGTTTAGCAGAGAAAACTTGTAATTTTCAATAGACCTCAGTTCATCATTCACCCAAATCCACAGGATCCATTTTATACGAAAGGTGTCCCTTTCTGTAATGCTTTCGTTTCCTACCATTTTTTAGTGAGCAAATAGAAGAGTGGTCCCAACAGCAATGGAGATAGATAGAGGATGACGGCGGACTGCTTGAGGAGGCAAAATGGTCCGACATGACAGTTTGAAGGGGTGATGGTTGTACGGCATGTGTAGCAAAGGGGTGGGCGCAAAGTTCAAAGGTGTCAAAGTGGTCTATCTTCACATGAGAAAAATGCATACATGGATAAAAGTGAGAGTTTTGCTTTTGCTATGCCGTGATGTGGTGCATGAGTTTTTTTATAAGGAGTCTGATGGATTAGCATAGCATACGCTGCCATTAAAATCACAACTTCGACATTACCGTTGCAAAGAGGAACTATGTTATATATCATTAACTAGAAATTATCAAATTCCTAGGAATATTTTAAACAGCTTGTATGTTGTGACTTGGAATAATGCTATCTCTTTAGAAAAATGACCTATCAATTTTTTTCTATTGGCACTGGGTGTCCGAGAACAACATTCTGACTAATCCCGGAGGTGCATAGGCCTGAGGCAAGGAGATTCCAACAAGTGCACATCTAGTTACTCAATAGAAAAATCTCTCAATCTAACAGCTCCTAGAGATTATTTGCACCCAAGGAGATTTGAATATTAGACTTGAAGGAGCATACTCTCAAGCTCAAGTCCTTTACCACTTTTGATATCAATTTATTTTAAACAGCTTATATGTTGCGACTTGTATAAGAATCTTTCATTAGTAATATTGACAAATTTGTTGGTTGGTTAATTGATCGAATTTTATTCATGATATGGGTTGGATTGGTATGAGTCTGGATACACCAAGATAATTCTATTAGATTTAGTGAACTTATTTTTTTTAAAAGGAAAATTGTCATCATTCATTCAGCAGAGAAACTTACATCCATGACTTGATACATTCTGAGATGTCTTCATATAAAACATGACATCATAAACCAAAATAATGCATTTAGAGCCCCACCAGTACATAATTTCCTTTTGTGAATGGTCTTATTAGATCTTATGTGGCTCGAATATTTAGAATTTTCTTATTTATTGCTTGTGTCTACTATTTGAACATTGTACCGTCACCCTTTATTACTAAGAAATTGAAAGAATGAAATAGGTAAAGAAAAATGCTGAGTACAAGCACCTCATCGAAGCAGCTTGCAAACGACTGCTAATGTGGAAGTAAAACACACTGTTTGGTTTAAAAACTAAAACCACTTAGTTTCCAGCACTTGTTTCCCTCTCCTCAATTCCCTCACTCTGCATTCCATAAGTGGAAAGGCCGAGAAATGAGACGGAGGTAGAGAGGCCAAGAGGCTTACCGACAGTGTGCTCAGGGTTGGGAGAGGCAACGATGGCGGCAACTCATAGAGAACGAGAGGGAGAATCAGAGAGAGCCGATTCACTGAAGGCGACTGTGAATGTGATGGTGAAGAGCGGTAGCGAGACAATGCTAGGTGGCCGGAGGGATTTTTTTTTTTAGACCCAAAATGGATGAGCTATGCAAGATCGAGATGATGAGATGGACGGAGGGACCGAGACAGGGTGTGGTCTGCTTTATCGGGATGGTCTACTCACTGAAAGGGAAAGAGAGTAGTGACGGTAATGAAGTGGGCAGAGGTCGAAGTTGGTCGGCGTGGCAGCATGGGACTGAAAGAGAGATAAAGTGATGAGAGAGAGAGAGATGAGTGAGAGAGAGAATGGAGAAAGTGATCACGTCGTGAGGAAGAAGGTGTTACCAAGAGGGAGGGTGATGGTTCTACAGGGCTCCAAAAGTGCTCTGTTTTGAGTGAAAAAAAATAGAAATGTATTTTTAGGTTCCTTTACGGTGGAGGCTTGCAGTGGTACAGGTCACGCAGGGGTGGTTCAAGGGGTTGGCAACGTGAAGGGCTAGGCTTCTAGGGTGGCAATGGCGTGGAGGAGAGGTGGTTGTTCGTGGTGCAACTGCTCTGTTGTTAGTTTGTAAAACAGGGGCTTCGATTGGTAGTGGTGGTTGTTGTATGTTAATGGCTCTTAGTGCAAGGTAAACAGTTGCTACTGGGGCTGGGCATTGGTTTGCAGGGAGAGTCTCACGGTTGCAACATGGTGGTGTGGGGCGGAGGTTTAATAAGTGATAGCTTTCCTTCCATATTCAGATGTAGGAATGCAAATCCTGTGTCATCGGCCAACATTAAGAAGAAGAAGAAGAAGAAGAAGAGGAGTAAGAAAACTAATACAAATTTGGACGCTTTATCAAAATATCAACATAAAGATGATATTGTTGGTACAAACCTAGTTAATTCAAAACCACCGTTCCAGAGTCATCCTTCTATCGGGTTAGTTTGTTGTCTAGGTGTTGCTGCTAGTGTTTCTGGTCGTGGCCTGGGGGAGGAAATCTTCTATGGAGAGAGTTGGTGTATCATGAAATGGGTTTCATGGGTTCTGTTTTCGTATACATTTTTGTTTGTTTTTTTTTTTTTTTTTTGCTGATGTGGCCTGACCGACTGCATGACGTCTGCATGGGGAGACTGTGCGTAGAAGGACTGAAAGGTAAATGATGATGAGCAAAATTAAGTTTTATTATGCAACTTTCTTTCTTTTTACGAATTTTTATTTTATCATCTTTATTTTCTAAGGCTGAGGTGGTCAGATTTGGGACATGTATTAGTATTTGAGGCCATATGAGGTAGCTCCATGGGTACATGGAATTCTCAATATTTTCTTTATAGATGGATATGGACAAATGAATCATTTTGATAATCAAACCAAATCCAAAGAGTAAAATGATAATTGAGGGGCAAAGAAAAAACGAATCAAAATCAAGGACGATTACCATACAAAGTTTCTAAGACACCTCCAAAAAGTAATTTACCCAACTGTAAACATGTTGAACTAAAACTGAACTCATGATCTTTAGCCAATCCTGCATTTGAGTATGTAAAGTACTCGCATCTTCATGGCTATGGGGATCCCTTGAAATTCTATCTTCCCTTGGTGCGCTCTAACAACATCAGGAACCTCATTTTGATACTTGCTCACAAATTTCACCATGAATTCCTTCTCGGCCATTGTGACCATATAAATGATGCCAATATTGTCCTTGATCAACCCCTTCAACATCAAAAGTTGCAGAACTGAACACCTAGAAATAATCCGCTTCTCCAAGCTAAACAGTAGAAGAATCGGACTCTTGGAGATCATAGAAGGCTTCATCTTCAGTTTGTTCACAAAGAAACCCATCATTTTCTTGATCTTCTTCTCCGAAATAGCCATACACAAGGGTTGCCGCTTGAATGCTGAACAAATCTCATCGTCTGACAAACCAAAACTTCTAAAAGCTTCCACTTTCTGCTCCCACAGTGTTTTACTATTTAGTGACATGGACACGATGGCTGGAACAAATTTTAGAAAATTGGGATCAAAACCCAATTTCATAACTTCACTAACAATCTCACTAAACCGATTGCCAAAGATAAGCAGTGACGTTGGTTTTATAAAGAAGACTTTCAAAACTAATGACTGGGGAACTCCATGGCTTATCAACATATCGATGTTGGGCTGTAATATATGCACCAGGTCTGATTCTGTAACACCCCGCTCCCCAATAAAGACATTTTAGAATTTTCGGGGAGCCAGTGTGCTACTACTAAACTTGACTAAAACTTTTCCTTTTAAAAACGAGCCAGATGCAAAAGATTCCATAAATAAAATAAAGTTTAATTAATACTTAAAATCCAACATAAAGTCTGCAGAAGCACTTATTTAAAAAAATAATATGGAAGTCTCATGTACTTATCAAAATAATTTACTGAAATCTTAAACCATAAAACTTAATCATAGCAAAATCTGTCTAGGCCTCTACCTCGCCTCCCGGGGTCAAGTCCTCAATAAGCACACATCATACAGTAAACATAATAAACATAAGGTTTCTTGAAAAACGTGTTTACTCATAAATACATACGTAAATAATATGAACATGAACATGAGCTTATTTTTCACTTGTCATAGGCCATTACCCGTTGTTGACCCCTGTGAGTTAGGATTAGCGAATCTAAATAGATTCTGATTCTGCCTGTGGCCGCGGGTTGTGGAATCCATACATAAGGAAGACATACTGGGTGCACTACTAGCATGTACGACCTGACAATGCAATATGCCCATAACATAGGTACCGTCTTCATATCATAACATAGGCCGTTACGTATCTTATCATTCATATTTCATCATAATCATACTTGCATACTTGTTATATCATAGATTTCAAAAGAAATCACATACATGTCATATCTTGTCATATCATATCATAGATTTCAAATGAAATCGCATTCTTTCATAACATGTCGTGATGCATGACTTCTCACATAAAATCATGATTTTTCATAAATACTTTAATGCATAAATCTTCACATAAAATCATGCATGACTTTTCATAAATTATTTTAATGCATAACTCTCACATAAAATCATAACTTTTCATAAATCTCTTGATGCATAATTTCTTTCATAAAATATGAGTTTTCATAAATATCTTGATGCATAATTATTTACATAAAATCATGGATTTTCATATTTTTATCATGTCTTAGGTACGTAAAAATGAGCTTCCAATAGAGGTTATTCATGCATAATATTTTTATAAAAGACATGTCGTTTACCGCACATACGTGTAAGGGTATGATCATGCTACTTACCTTGCAGCGCTAATCCACTATTTTCCGCACGTAATCGCTCACCTATACAATGAGCGTGTAATATCCGTAAATATTCCAATCGAACCCGTATTTAAATATTTAACTGTAAAATGCTAAAATTATCTTATTTTAATTCTTCAGTACTTAAAATTCTCCTAATCGCTAAAACACTATCATCTCCCTAAATTCATCGACAATTAATTGATATTCACTTATTCTAATTTTAACCCAAATATATTTAAGAAACAAGCCTATCCCCCTTAAGAAATATAATCTTCGCTCTAATAAAATTATTATCAAGTCCGAATATAATCTAATAATATACATGTTTATCTTCATGATAATATTAAAAACAACCCAATCTCTAAGTAAGATCCTAATATGCCCGCTTAGTCTCATTACGTTAAAACAATATGCATATATATATATATATATATATATATATATATATATATATATATATATATATATATATATATATACACATGTATATATGTCCCTTTACGTCCAACACATAATTTATTCTCATCTATAAATCTTAAAAAAGGCAGGGCATTTTTGTAATTAACTAACTAACCCACAACATTAGTCTACGGATTGCATGCATTAAGAATTGGACTACCGTGAGGGGCAAGGGCAGGGGCTTACCGAGAGCTAGGCGTGAGGTTGGTTGCTCTCGACGGTGGCACTCCAGAGGCTGGGTGTGTACGAAACTTAGAGAGAGAGAGAGTGATGAGAGAGAGAGAGACGAAGAGTGAGAGAGTTTACGGGAGGGACATGAGCACTGCGTGGGAGAGACGACAAAAAGAAACAGTGGGCATGTCGTGAGCTTACCGAAAGGAGCGGCGGCTTGGGCTGGCGTGAGGTGCCCAGTGACACTTCCTGTGCAGTGTGGTGACGTCGTGGAGGGAGTTGGTGCCGAGGGGTGGTTGGGCTGTGGCTCACGGTGGGGAGAAAAAAAATCCTCTGTTTTCGAGTGGTAAAACAGAGTACTTGGCAGTGCAACTTTTGGTGGTTGCCGTTCAAGGCTGGGCTACTCTATGTGGTTCTCGGTCTGCAGCTTGAGTCTGGACGGTGCAACGGCTGAAAAAACAGAGGCACGGGGAGGTTTGAAGCACTGTGTGACTTACGGTAGTGCATGGAGGAGCCGTGGTTGCTGTTTGTGTGGAGAGCAGTTTTCGTGTGATGGAGGAGTGGCTTCGGTGGGGTTGGGCAGCGATGATGCCGATGAGTGGAGTTCACAGGTTGGCAGCAGGGGGACTCGGGTTGCACTGCTATGTGGTCTCTCGGTTTACACTCCAGAAAACTGGTTTTGGTGGTGAGGTTTGTGTGTGTTTTACAGGAGGTCTCAATGGCTTTTATAGGCGAGGGGGAGGAGGAAGTTGGCTGCACCTAGAAGACTAAATCCTATGAGGACACAAACTCTAAAAGGATCAGTATGCAACTGAGGGGAAGGGCGTACGTGCGTGTGCATGTGCATGTGAGTGGATAACTATCTTAGAGACGTGCATGGTTGGGGTTCATAAAGGAAATCAATTTAAGGGTTTGTTTTGCTTCCAGAGGAGGAGCTGGTTTCGATGGTCAACCCGGAGGAAAACTAAGATGAGATTTGGAGATAAAATTAGGCTTATGGGTGGATATAGAGAGAATAAAGTTTAAATTCAAAACTAAAATTCTTGTGGCTAAAGCAAAAATTCTGGTCATGATAAAATACTACTAATAATAATAGTAATAATAATAATAATAGAAATAACAATAATAATAATAATAATAATAATAATAATAATAATAGTAATGGAGGCTTAACTCTAAGTTAAATAAAAAAATAATATATTTGATAAATTCTTTTATAGGCTTAAACTCATTTATTGAGCCTAATAAAATTATTCATAATTTATTCTTAAAAAATATAAGATCGGGTGAGATCGTTACAATATTCAAGTACTCCATAACATCTCCTTATAGCCTTTAAGACATTCTCGTCAGTCCCAAGAAACCGCCTAAGCTCTTGAATACATGGACGGATTTGTTTTTCGAGGCTCCTTGTTAGAATATACGGCCTTAAGGATAAAAGCTTTGTAATTTCAAGATCTGAAAAACCTAACGATTTGAAAAACTCCAACTTTGGCTTCAAAATCTTTTGAGCATTATACGTATACAATGCGGGACACTTCATAGTCAAAGTTTTTATTTGCTTATCACTAAAACCATGTGCTCTAAAAAACTCAAGAGCAGTGGATGCATCACTTTCTAGCACAATTGGAAATTTGGTGAGCATTGTGGCGAGGTTATCGCCAGAGAACCCTAAGGATTTAAACAACTCCATGTTGGGCTTAAGGGTATTGCCTAAATCGGCCGAAAGCAATAATGGACGACTACTAATTAAGTGTCTGATGTGGTTCTGCATCAAACCGTGAGTTCTCAACAGATTCAGAACGGATTTGGGATTCTCTACGTTCTCAATGTTGAGCTTCTTGGAAGCTGAAGTGGCCAATTCTAAGGACAACCCACACGAGTTTCGGAGGAAGGAAACTGTAAGAGAATATGGGTCCGTGGAATTAGAGGGGTCTGAGATGGGCTTGAGAGAGGAGATTGAGTACAAGTGGCCATGGCAGATTGGTGAAGCTCTGCGCCTTAATTGTTGGGGCAGGTTAACGGAAATTAAACGAAGCATTTGGATTGATTGCTGAAAAAACTGAATCAATGGTTACCTGGATTGAGTTTTGAGATGGAATGCGATGCTCTTGTTGATTGAAGCGTCGGCCTCCTCACTTTCCCCATGCTCTGTGACTTTTCAGTGCAGCAATGATTTCTGCTGGAGGTTCAGCTAAGCGCAGCCCAAGGCCCCAAAGGCACCCAAGAGGTAAGAAAATTAATGGCTAAAAATTTTAAAAAGGAAAATGCTGGTAATGGCTAAGAATCAAATATGCTTAATTATATGTTTTAATTTTTTTAATGATTAAAAAAGTGATTATTTGAAAAAAAAATTAACGATTTAGGGTATTTTTAAAATATTTAAAAGGAAAAAAATCATTTTTACTGATGTGCATATTTAAAATGTATATTTAGTGTGCACCCTAACATTAAGAGAGGTGGTTGAGAACAAGCGGCCATGGCATCTGTGCCTGAACCGTTGGGGTAGCTTTACGGAAATTAAATGAAGCATTTGATTTGATTTTTGAAAAAGCTGAATCATTGGTTACTTGTGTAAGGGGTTTTTCCCTTTATCGGCCTGTATAGTAAGCCCATGAGTGACTAATGGGGATGTAAGTCAGAGAGTCCGGCCAAACCCAATGTCCATCCTCTAAAAGGAGTTAGTGGGCTTCTACAGAATACTTTGTCCAAGAGCAAAACTCACCCATGAAGCAACTCACACATAGGGAAAGCGGACAATAGGGGCAAATGAGACTCTCCGAAGCCAAGTTTGAGTTGTCCCCATCCAGAAACCTAGTATAAAAGTCGAGTTCCAAGTACAAAATACTCTTTTTGATTTCTCTAAGTTCACGCACGAACTACTAAGAGATATACTGATTTTAGTATCGAAAACTCTCCGATCTCCACTAAGGCCCCCCACTCTTTTTGTTTTCTTAATTGTGCGGGTCAAAAATTTAAGATCCGAGTTGCTAGAACCTTACCCAAAGACGTACGAACTATGATGTTAATAAATTGGATTGAGTTTTGAGATGGAATGCGATGCAATTGAATTGATTGAAGAAGCATCGGCCTCCTCACTTGCACCCAAAGCCAAGCACAGCCCAAAGCCACCTTCTGTTGCACTTGCACCCATCAATCATTTCACGAGCCACAACACATTGGACCCAAAAGGTTAGAAAATCTAACCCCATTTATTTTATTAGAAACGATATTTTTAGGAGTGCAGGTGCCTTTGTGAGCTGCGGTGTTTACAAGCCACATCAAGTGTAGCTGTCTACAGGATGGACCTGGTATAACTCAAAGTTTCTAAAAGTCACAGAAAAAAAAGAGTAAATAATTTTTATATGAGGTATATTTTATAAAAATTAAATTTGCCCCCAAATTGAATATCTTGTTTCCGTCCCTTATTGACTACTGACTAGTACAAACCATCTCTCATTGTGATGGTCAAATCCACCATTGACATGGTAAGAGAGTGCTAGAGCTCTTGCATGCAAAAGGGTGGCTTGTAAGCACCAATGAGATATTTAGCTATCCTTCTTTTAACACAGATAATTAAAATTGAAATGAAGTGCTAGATAATTTAGTTTTGTTCTTTTTTTGTTGCTTGTTATATATCATTCAATACAAAATTTATCAAATTTTTTTATATGTTGTGATTTGGAATATGTCTTTCTTTACTAAAAAAGGAAACATCAATTTAATTTTATAAACCATTATGAATAAGAATCTTCATCAATAATATCGACAAATTTATCAATTTAATTTAATAAATCATCCATGAATAAGAATCTTTCATCAATAATATCGACAAAATTGCTAGTTGGTTAATTGATCACATTTTATTCATGGAATAGGTTGGAATGGTATTAGTTTGGATACAACAAAATAATTCTATAATTCTATTGAATTTCATGTACTTATTAGATATAATATGGCTAAATAATATGGCTCGAATATTTAGTATTATCGCTTTTGGATACTAATTAGGCATAATACTGGCACCCATTATTATTGAGAAACTAAAATAATGCAATAGGTAAACAATGATGAGCAAAATTGAGATGATTATTTTACGTAGAAGTTTTGGGATTTGAACAGAACATATAGGGAGCGACTATTAATCCCTAAATCATTTTTTACAAATATTTTATTCTAATCAATAAAACAAATTATTCTTTCAATCATCTACACTTTCACTTATGCTCATATTTGTTAGAGTAATGCTACTGATCATCTCTTTTACTATCATTTTCTCATCATCTTATGACGTGGTATTAAATTATTAGAAACTATTTATTATGTTTTACTTGTAAACTTATCATTTAATACTACATCAAAGGATGTTGAGATGATGATGATAAAAATGATGATAAATAGATTTTTCCTATTTGTTATAGCTAAAATTTGTAAAAAAAAAAAAAAGTCTCCATTGAGATGATCCATTTTTTTTTTTAAAGAAAATTGACCATTTGTGAAAATATGGTTTTTTTTTTAAATATTATTGTTATGAAAATATTGATTTTGAAAATGTTATCGTTTAGAGAGATAAGTAGTTTAAAAAATCGTTACAAATGAAAAATAAGAAAACATGGATACGACAAATAATTACAAAAATGTGAAAAAAAAAAGGTTAAAATTTTTTCTTCCACTCTTTCCTTGTAAGACAAAAATTAGTAGCTAAAGATATACAAAGAAATTAGTAGAAAAAATAGAAAAATATTATTTTAATAGAATTGAAAAAGATTTAGGAGTATGATGTAGAGAGTTTTAGAAATACGAGTAAAATTTAAAAAAATATTACTTTTAACTAAACTTTAGCGAAAAAAATTCCTCATAAAATGTGAATGCTCTGAGTAAGGCTCCGTTTGCTTATTGAACTGAGCTGAGCTCACCTGAGTTCAGTTTAATTTTAGACTGAATCTAACATCCAAACACTTAACTTTCAAATTACTAAACTCATCCAACTCAAAATCTTATTACACATGGGACCTACAATTTTTTTTAACTTAAAACATCTCTATACGTGAGATCCACAATCTTTTTTAATTTCCTATAAAAAGTACTAAAATCATCTTAATATTTAAATATATTTTAAACTCAGTTTAGATGAGTTCCATATAACTTTATTCACTATTTAACTCACTATTATTCATAAAAAATTTAATTTAACTAAATTCAGCTCAATATTTAAACATAGCCTAAAAGTTGGTGTGACTAGGTTCTGAAGCATTGCACCTTAATTGTTGGGGCAGCTTTTTTATGCGAATTAAACGAGGCGTTTGGTTTGATCGCGGAAAAAGTTGAATTGATGATTACGTTCGTTGAGTTTTGAGATGAATTGTGATGCTATTGAGCTGATTGCAACATGGAAAATCACTAACAAAAAATTTATGTACTGTTATTTTTTATTCTTTTTATGTACTCTGTTAATGTGATTGGCGATATCAATTTTTAATAAAAATAATAATTTTAACCAATCACATCATTAGAGTATGTAAAGAATACCCAAAAATAAATGTGCCTAGCAAAACTCTTTTTAATGACTTCGTAATTTTTTTAAAAAAATATATTAAAATGATTTAAAAATACTTGAAATAAAAAATAAAAAATTAATAAAAAATGAATTGAAACATGGCCTCCTCATTATCCCTTAGGACTGGTCTTCCATTCTCAGCAAACTAACTACATGCTAAAATAAAATTAACATCAGGATTAAATGAAGTTAATAGACGGGCAAAAACCAAAAGAAGAAAAAAAAAAAAAAAGACAAACTTGTTTTCAAGGTAGATTCAAAAAAAAAAAGTTCAACTCGGAACTCAGAATTCAGGTTTTAAAAAATCTGGATTCATTCAGGTTTTGGCCCAAGTTTAAAATATAATCTATGTTTCGGTCTAGGTATACCTGGGTTCCTGGGCCGAAACCCAGATGAACAATTCTAGAGTGTCCCTATGTTATGAGTCTGTGACTTTTCAGTGCAGTGGTGATTTCTGCTGAAGGGTCACCCAAGAACAACCCAAGCACCCATTTCATAGGAGGAGGTTTGGATATAAAAAATATTTTCACTTATTTAATCTCATCTCATCTAATCAAATCTCATTTCATCTAATCATTAAAATTTCTTAAATTTCCACACAAAAATACAGTAAAAAATTCAACTTTTTCAAATATCAAAATAATAATATTAAAAAATAATATTTTATTCAACTTTTATCTCATTTCAACTCATTATCCAAACCTCCTCTCATTGTTCAACCACAAGTCCCATGCATTTCTATTTAATGAAATGGACAAATTTAAAATTTACTTGAAAAAACTAATATCTCAGATATTATTTTTATTCAAAGTATACAAAACTTTAAAATTATATTTAACATTACTTGATTAACATTTTCACAGGCCACCCAAAACTTAATTAGTAAAAGTTTTAAATTAAAAAGATAAATATAAAGTTCACATTTTTTTTGTTTAATTTAAATCAATTTAAAATAAAAGATATTGTGGAAAAATTCAGTTTAAATTCTATAAACTTTTCCTGCTACTCGTCTGCCTACACCTCCCACCAGGGTGCCAGCGTGGTTATGAGTTGTTTTTTTTTTCTTTTTTTAAACTTTACAAAACATAGCATCTCTCTCTCTCCCTTGTACTTTCATCTGCTGATTCTCAATAATATAAAAAAAAAAAATTGTCGTTTGTTTTGCTCTCTCCAAAAGAAGAACAATGGAGATAAACAGCCACTGACATATGCCTAGGATATGGTTTCGCTTTGCCGAACTCCTTTGCCACCTTCAGCACCACCTTCCCAACCTCGCAAACTCTTCGAATCTTTTCTTCATCTTTGAATAGTTATCTTCTATTACAGCAGGAGCTTTAAACGTTAAAGCCCATAGTCATTTTTACCAGTGTTATTGATAGCTCATATAGACTAGATGAATTGAAGTCAAGGGATTGGATTTTGGAAAAAACTTTAAGTAAAGAGCTAGCAAAACTTTGGAGAAAATGAAATTTGAAACCTTGATTCAAAACAGAGATTTTACGAAATGGCAATAAAATTAAAAGAAATGAAATTGGAAGCCTTTCAAAGATGAATAAGCAAAAAAAAAAACGGAGACATAGATTATAATCCACGAGTTGATAAAAAATAAGCCAAAAAAAATCTAAAGAAATAAAAATAAAAAAAAAAGGAAAAAAATACAGAAGAAAGAAAGAAATCACCTGGATGAGATTCAAAATTGATCTTGGCGAAAGAAATCGGTGGGTCACCACACCTCCTTGTTCATCTTTTGTCTTTTTCATTATTTTTTTGACTTTTTTGAAGTAAATTTGCATATGGGAGATTTAAGGAATTTTGTGGTGATTCGGTGAAGAATTTTTGGGATGGGTTTCATCAAACAAAGGGAAGTTGGCTTCTAAAGAGGAGAGAAGCATGGGGAGAAAGGGAAGTAATGGGAGAGGAGAGAAGCAAGTTGATTTCGAACCGTGAAGTGGCAAACGCGGTCTACGGTGTGTGGTGTAGGAAATTAGGACCAGCTGAATAGATTTTTTCTTGTACAAAAGAGAAAAAAGAAAAACTTTATGATAGTACGGGTTCTTAAGTTCTGACTATTTTCAAATGGCTGCTTTGATTTTTAGATTTATAATTACACACGTTTAATTTATCGTAGTCATTAGAATGATTTCTCTGTCCATCATTCATTTAGAAAGATATCGAAGATAACAGTGATGCCTCAAAATAGAATATACCAAAATTTATTAAAATTATAATAAATAAATTAAAATGGAGAGTATAAAGATGAATCGTATCTAAAAATCACACCAAAGTTTTGGTCTTAATATTTAACCTTAAGTTTTATCTAAACACCAAAGTTGTAAAAGGTGACAGAGGAACACAAGCTGGAAGTAGAACCGATGGTAGTAAATTACCTGAATGCGATGATGGAAGTATTTCAAACAGTATTATCCTTGTCTTTTGTGCTTATGCTGGTATTTCAAAACAGTCTCCTCTCTGTCTTTGTGTTGTGTTTGATGACAAACTTGGGTCCTTATAGTTGTAATTGAGAGATTCTTAGGTTGTATTTTTCTTTTTGGGCGCTGATAAAGTGCAGGAAAAAGGGTAAAAAACCTAACTTCGAGTAGGAACTCCGACTTTGTGCCCGAACAGAGCAGTTGGAACGGAATTGGAGTTAGCCTTGACTCGGTGTTGGAGTCCAACTCTGAATCAGCTGACTCCAACTCCAATCAGAGCGATCACTGACTTCAAATCCAAGTCGAAGCTTGGATTTGTGGCTTTACATTAGATCTAAAGAGAAACAAACATAAAGATTTTATGCGATCATGAGGCCACACAGTCTTCCCACACCTAAACATACCAGAATGCCTCAACATTTGAAATGCCCTAACAAATAAGGACAGGGTTTGCTTCTCCTGCAATGTAAGATCAAATTAATAGCACCATAAGCTATCACTATCAACAACGCAGACAAGGTTCACCTCAGCATTGACAAGTTTCTAGTTCTCACCTAAACTGAACAACACAGATAGATCACGATAGAAAGTTGCTGAAACAACTCCGCAAAATGTTTTACCTTAAATAACACAGACGAAGATAAATGTCCTACTGCAGACATGTTGAACTAAAACTGAACTCATGATCTTTAGGCAATGCCACATTTGATTATATCCAAAGCAGTCACATTTTGATGCCTATGGGGAGCCCTTGAAATTCTATCTTCCCTTGGTGCGCTCTAACAACATCAGGAACCTCAATTTGATACTTGCTCACAAATCTCTTCATGAAGTTTTTCTCAGCCATTTTGACTATATAAACAATGCTAGTATCTTCCTTGATCAAACCCTTCAACATCAAAAGTTGCAGAACTGAACACCTCGGAATAATCCGCTTCTCCAAGCTTAGCAGTAGAAGAATCGGGCTCTTGGAGATCCTCGAAGGCTTCATCTTAAGTTTGTTCACAAAGAAACCCATCATCTTCTTGATCTTCTTCTCCGAAACAGCCATACACAAGGGTTGCCGCTTGAATGCTGAACCAATCTCATCGTCTGACAAACCGAAACTTCTCAAATCTTCCACCTTCTGCTCCCAAAGTGTTTTACTATTTAGTGTCATGGATTTGATGGCTAGAACAAATTTCAGATAATTGGGATCAAAACCCAATTTCGTAACTTCATTAACAATCTCCCTAAACCGATTGCTACAGATAAGCAGTGACATTGCTCTTATATCGAAGAATTTCAAAACTAATGACTGGGGAACACCATGGCTTATCAGAGTAGCCATGTTGGTCTGTAGATTATGTACAACGTCTGTTCTAAGTACTGTGCAGCATGCCTTTATAACCTTTAAGACATTCTCGTCAGTGCCAAGAATCCGCCTAAGCTCTTGAACACACGGAATGATTTGTTTTTTGAGGCTCCTTCGCAGAATATCAGGCGATGCAGATAAAAGCTTTGTAATTTCAAGATCTGGAAGACCTAACGATTTGAAAAACTCCAACTTTGGCTGAAGAATCTTTTGAGCATTATACGTATACAATTGGGGACGCTTCATGGTCAAAGTTTTTATTTGCATATCACTAAAACCATGTGCTCTAAAAAACTCAACAGTAGTGTATGCATCACTTTCTAGCACAATTGGGTATTTGCTGAGCATTTTGGCGAGGTTAGCGCCAGAGAACCCTAAGGATATAAACAACTCCATGTTGGGCTTAAGGGTATTGCCTAAATTGGCCGAAAGCAATAATGGACGACTACTGATTAAGTGTATGATGTGGTTCTGCGTCAAACCATGAGTTCTCAACAGATTCAGAACGGAGTTGGGATTCTCTACGTTCTCAATGTTGAGCTTCTTGGAAGCTGAAGTGGCCAATTCTAAGGACAACCCACACGAGTTTCGGAGGAAGGAAACTGTAAGAGATTTTGGGTCCGTGGAATTAGGGGGGTCGGAGATGGGCTTGAGAGAGGAGATTGAGTACAAGTGGCCATGGCAGATTGGTGAAGCTCTGCGCCTTAGTTGTTGGGGCAGCTTAACGGAAATTAAACGAAGCATTTAGTTTGATTGCCGAAAAAGCTGAATCAATGGTTACCTGGATTGAGTTTTGAGATGGAATGCGATGCTCTTGTTGATTGAAGCGTCGGCCTCCTCACTTTCCCCATGCTCATTGCTCTGTGACCTTTCAGTGCAGCAATGATTTCTGCTGGAGGTTCAGCTAAGCACAGCCCAAGGCCCCAAAGGCACCCAAGAGGTCAGAAAATTAATGGCTAAGAATTAAATATGCTCATTTATATATTTTAATTTTTTTAATGATTTAAGATATTTAAAAAATAGTTTAAAGGAAAAAAATCATTTGCACTGAGCAAAATATTAAAAAAACAAAAATACAAATATAATATAAAATTTGCAACATTTGTTTACTTTTGAATTAATATAGAAAAAATAGGGAAATATTATTATGCGGTGTCAATTATACTCTTATTTTGATCTATTAACACGTGATAAAACGTGATTTACGAAAAAAATATTAAAAACTCATGCAATGAAGGGGTTAGAGAAAACCTCTTAGGATTTTAGTTTTTTTTCTTTTTGTATTTTCAGAATTACTTCAATCAGGCAAACTGAGTTATACAACTTGAGTAACATAGTTGCAATTCTTAAAGAAATATGGGTGGTGCTACTCCCACTAAGGGGAGCCACGTAGGGAAGTCACAGAACAACTATTTTTCTTATTTTATTTTTTCAAAAATTTTTTAAGGTATGTGTAGACAAGATATTTGACCATTGGAAAATGCAAATGCCTCATTTGGATAAAAAAAATAATTTCATCTCATCATATTATTATAATTTTCTTAATTTTTTACATAAAATATAATAAATAATTCTATTTTTTCAAATCTAAAAATAATAATAATATTAAAAAATAAAATTCTAATAATATTTTATTCAACTTTCAACTAAAATCATCTCATCTAATTTCATCATCTAAACTGGATCTAAGTGTCTTGATAATGGGTCCCAACACTTTTTTTTTTTTAGTGATTAAGTATTTTCTAATGATATTTTGATTTTTTTTTAAAATGTTTAAGATGATTACAAAAATACATTTAAAAAATTACAGTTATCCGAATTCTTCGGAAACTCTAGCGTCGCCCTTGACCATATATGACAAATTTTCTAGTTAAATACTTAATAAATTTTCATTTTTGGGTTGAATAATTCTTAAGTCTGCCTATCATCGGTAGTAACAATCTTCCTTTGTGTGGTCAAACTCAAAGTGAGATGAGTAACACATGATGCAACCGAATATTAGCATTAAATTATGCAAATGTAAAGTCATAATTTGCATAAAATCACCCGATTTTACATTTGACTATTCCACTCAAAACTTGTTTTCATATTAAATTATTCATCTATTAGGCAAAATAATAAAAAAATATTATTAATTTAATAATATTTTTTTTTTTTATAATTTTTTTTTGTCATATTTTACAATTCTACCAATCATATGTTAATTAATAATCAAGAGACAATAAAATTACAACATCTAATTGCACCAATCAGTAAAACGCTGCAGCATTCCACAACATCTGATTCCACAATTCACTGCCCAATCCTACAATTCACAGCAGGTAATTAAAACACCGCCCATCACCAAAAATTAAAAACAAAGACAATGGATAGAGACTATGAACCATGAGCAATGGATCCTGAACATTTTGTTCATAACATTTCAGCCCATCACAAAATCTGCACAATCAAACATTTCAACCCATCATAAACCAGCAAAATCAGAAAATCCTGCTAGCTTGTGTTCGTCTCCGTATCTGGCAGTCAATATAAAAATGTGCATTGGCATGAAAACTGTGCAGTTTCTGGTAAAAAATGCTTCTTCCTTTTTCTCCACGATATGGAAGCATCATCCTGCACTTCAGTATTAATACATGAATTTGCTACTTTTTCTAGAAATAACAGCACCTTAAAAAAATGGCCATATATTTTTATGGAAGAAGCCTAATCCAATGTACTAAACATGAGAGGTGAGAACACACACACCAGAGTTATATGCATACAAATTATGTGTCTTTTAATCAACCCAGGTTGTAGCAGGAATGAGTTGGAACTCCTCCACCCTAAGCCGTGGGAGGACATGACTTACAGTTATTTCAATTCCTTCATTTTCAAATTATAAAAAATAATAAAAATTATTTGCACATCATTTATTTCTTTATATTTTCCCCTTTCTCAACTAAATGAAGTTTCAGGCAAGCCGAGCATTTTCATTTCTTTTCTTCTTCTTTTCTCCTCTCTTCTGGTAAGAGTAACAAGCATCGGAAATATTCTGTGCGGGCAAACAATCCCTTGAATTACAGGTTACCAAAGCATTATAAGAAAGCAAACATTAACCTATGAACTGTTGCTTGCAAGTTGAAACAGAACCTTAGAACCCCAAATCATAAAATTATTGAGTGTTGACTCAACAATCCACAACTACCATTGTCAATTATTGAGTGTCGACTCAATAATCCACATTCACAAAATTTAGGTGTCCCGTATTACTAAGGCTGAATTTTTTATGAGTTTTTATTTCATCATCTTTATTTTCTAAGGCTGAGGTGGTCAGATTTGGGACATGTATTACTATTTGAGGCCATATGAGGTAGCTCCATGGGTATATGGAATTCTCAATATTTTATGGACAAATGGATCAGTTTGATAATAAGAGCAAATCCAAAGAGTAAAATAATAATTGAGGGGCAAATAAAAAAGGAATCAAAATCAAGGACAATTACCATACAAAGTTTCTGAGACACCTCCAAGAAGTAATTTACCCAACTGCAAACATGTTGAAGTAAAACTGAACACATGATCTTTAGGCAATCCCGCATTTGATTATGTCAAAAGTACTCACATCTTCATGGCTATGGGGAGCCCTTGAAATTCTATCTTCCCTTGGTGCGCTCTAACAACATCAGGAACCTCATTTTGATACTTGCTCACAAATCTCTTCATGAAGATCTTCTCAGCCATTGTGACCATATAAGTGATGCTAGTAACTTCCTTGATCAAACCCTCCAACAACAAAAGTTGCAGAACTGAACACCTCGGAATAATCCGCTTCTCCAAGCTAAGCAGTAGAAGATTCGGAGTCTTGGAGATCCTCGAAGGCTTCATCTTCAGTTTGTTCACAAAGAAACCCATCATTTTCTTGATCTTCTTCTCCGAAATAGCCATACACAAGGGTTGCCGATTGAATGCAGAACAAATCTCATCGTCTGACAAACCAAAACTTCTAAAAGCTTCCACCTTCTTTTCCCACAGTTTTTTACTATTTAGCGACACGGACATGATGGCTAGAACAAATTTCAGACAATTGGGATTAAAACCCAATTTCATAACTTCATTAACAATCTCACTAAACCGATTGCCACAGATACGCAGTGACAAAGGTCTTATAAAGAAGAGTTTCAAAACTAATGACTGGGGAACACCATGGCTTATCAACTTATTGATGTTGGGCTGTAATATATGCACCACGTCTGTTCTAAGTACTCCGTAACATCTCCTTATAGCCTTTAAGACATTCTCGTCAGTTCCAAGAAACCGCCTAAGCTCTTGAATACACGGAATGATTTGTTTTTCGAGGCTCCTTTTTAGAATATACGGATCTACGGATAAAAGCTTTGTAATTTCAAGATCTGAAAGACCTAACGATTTGAAAAACTCCAACTTTGGCTGAAGAATCTTTTGAGCATTATACACATAAAGTTCGGGACACTTCATAGTCAAAGTTTTTATTTGCTTATCGATAAAACCATGTGCTCTAAAAAACTCAACAGCAGTGTATGCATCACTTTCTAGCACATTTGGGTATTTGGTGAGCATTTTGGCGAGGTTAGCGCCAGAGAACCCTAAGGATTTAAACAACTCCATGTTGGGCTTAAGGGTATTGCCTAAATCGGCCAAAAGCAATAATGGACGACTACTAATTAAGTGTCTGATGTGGTCCTGCGTCAAACCGTGAGTTCTCAACAGATTCAGAACGGATTTGGGATTCTCCACGTTCTCAATGTTGAGATTCTTAAAAGCTGAAGTGGCCAATTCTAAGGACAACCCACACGAGTTTCGGAGGAAAGAAACTGTAAGAGATTTTGGGTCCGTGGAATTAGGGGGGTCTGAGATGGGCCTGAGAGAGTAGGTTGAGAACAAGTGGCCATGGCAGATTGGTGAAGCTCTGCGCCTTAATTGTTGGGGCAGCGTTACGGAAATTAAACGAAGCATTTGGTTTGATTGCCAAAAAAACGGAATCAATGGTTACCTGGATTGACTTTTGAGACGGAATGCGATACTATTGATGATTGAAGCGTCGGCGTCCTCCCTTTCCCCCATGCTCTGTGACTTGTGCAGCAATTATATCTGCTGAAGGTTCAGCTAAGCACAAGCTCAAATGCACCCGAAGGCCGAAAGGTAAGAAAATTAATGTAAAAAAATTTGCAAATTTTGTTTACTTTTGAATTAATATAAAAAAGTAAACAAAATTTGAATTAATATAAAAAGTAAACCTTTTACTTTTTTTGAATTAATATAAAAAAGTAAAAGGTTCTACCTCGGTTATATCCCTCTATCTATTCACTATACGTGATTTATTAAAAAAATTTTAAAAAATTATTAAAAATACAAACAATAAAGAGGTTAGAAAAAACCTATGGTAATTTAAATTTTAAGTCATGTTTGTATGTTGAGATGAGTTATAATAGTATTATTTTATGAATCTCATTGAGATAGATTTAAATTTTTAGGTTGAGATACGTTTAGGCTTCGTTTGGTTATCAAACATATCTCAACTTATTATTACAACTTTTTCAAATTTTAACACAAAATATAATAAATAATTCAACTTTTTCAAATTTTAAAATAATAATAACATTAAAAAAATATTCTAACCATATTTTATCATCTCAACTCAACTCAACTCACTTCAACATCTAAACATAACCTAATTTTTTAGGTTGAAATGTGTTAAGTAGGTTGAGATAGGTTTTAACTTTTTAATGAAAAATTGAAAAAGTAATTGGTCTCATCCATGATTGATATGAGATTAATTGAGTTTGATTTAACAACTAAACACAACCTCAGTATTTCTCTTTTTATATTTTGAGAAGACTACGCGTAATGAGGCCAAATGAGTAATATAGTTGTAATTCTCAAATAAATATTTGTGTAGATAAGATATTTGACCATATGTAGCATAAATTCTCGGGTTAAATATTCAATAAATTTTCATTTTTGGGTTGAATACCATAATAATTCTTAGGTCTGCCAACCATCAGTCATGACGCTCTTTTTTTGTGCAGTCTAGGGGTGGCAATATGTGATAAGATCCGTTAATCCAACAAGAATACGAAACGAAATTAGTAGGTTTGAGTTTGATGTTAACAATTTCTAGTCAAAATGGACTGATCCATTATGACACGATTCATTAACGACGGGTCAACCCGCTTGACCCTTTAGTGATCTGTTTAGATCCGTTAATTTTTTTTACTCAAAATTACAATTATATCATTTTTAACTTAAAAATAAAAAATACGTAATTCTATTTTGTATTTCATAACTCTTTCTATTAGTTCTCAGTTGAATCAGTTCTCACGAGTCACGACCACCTCCCACACTTCATCTGAAATTGTAATTTTGGTATTTTTATTATTTGGATTGTAATTTTAAACTTTTGTATTTAGTTTTCTATTTTTGGAAGATATTATGATTTCAAGTTTTATGTAAAATTATGTTAATTAGGTCAAATGAATTTTTTGGGTCAATTCAACCCTTTTTACATAAACGGATTGAAAACAGATCATGTCGTGTCAACCCATTATTTTAATGAGTCGTGTTAGGGTTTGAAAATCTGACTTGTTAAGCTTAATTGATCATTTAGGGTTGACCCGCTTAACCTGTTTGTGACCCGTTAATTTTTTTACTCAAAATTAAAATTATATCATTTTTAACCTAAAAATAAAAATATCTTAATCCTATTTCATATTTCCTAACTCTCTCTCTTAGTTTTCATTTGAGTCAGCTTTCACGAGTCACGACCGCCTCTCACACTTCCTCTAGATTGTAATTTTGGTATTTTTATTATTTGGATTGTAATTTTAGACTTATGTAGTTAGTTTTATATTTTTGGAAGATATTGTGATTTAAAATTTTATGTAAAATTATGTTAATCAGGTCAAATGTATTATTTGAGTCAATTCAACTAATTTACATAAGAGAATTCCTTAGGACCGGTTGGGCTAATATTAACCAAATAACAGCCTACCAATAGTTAAGTGACACCTATTACTTCCACCACAGTTACGTTGAATCCGCACCACATTAGAAACAAGTTTGCCCCTTTAGCCCCTAAACCCCACGCAGCCCCTTACCCCCTTTGCACCCCCTTGAAGCTCAGCTCCCTGGAACAACGTCGGCCCCCCCTCGTGATCTCAGCGCCCTTCAGAACAACGTTGGCCCCCTCGCAATCTCAGCCCCTTATCAAAGCTCATCCCCCTCGCGTCGGCGTCGCATCTCAACCCCCTCGCATCGCCCTTATGCTCAACCCACTTCACACCGACGATAAAGCTCAACCCCTTAGACATAATCCTCGAACTAAATAAATAGTCTTTACAAGTGAAGAAAGTGACGAAGTTGTATCAGGCACCAGGTTTTTGGTACGAGTCATGATTGAACATATTTGGGGCACATGTTTTAATCTTTAAGTTCCAGCTCCTCATTCTTGTTCAAATCATATCTACCTTTTCTTTTTCTTTTTGTTCTACAGTTATGTATATATTGCATAATTCTTTATTTTTCTTTTGCAACAATTGGGGTTTATGCAAATTTGGTGGCTATTTATGTGAGGTTTTCTATTTTCAGTGGACTCTACTTGTTGGGAGTTCGCCAATAATCCAACCGTCATTTTTTTTAATATATAGATAATTGTAAATTTTATTAATAAATTTGTATATTGTGCTATTGCTACTATTTTCTTCATGCAGTCTGGTTGCCTTTGAATCCCAAACATGTTTGCAACACTTTGTAGTTTCTATAAAGGAGACAAAGCTATGCCTTTTCATTTTGTAGGTTATGTTTCGAATTCCCGCAATTTATGTTTTTGCTTGGAATGTAAATATGTCGGCGTTGAACTTAGATAGTTGGCGTTAGACTAAGATTGGGGCAATGCAAAGAGAGGTAGCAAGGAAGAGAGAGGCAGAGAGGGGCAGTGCAAAGAGAAGGAAGAGAGGGGCAGTGAGGAAGAGGAAGACAGAAGAGATGAAGGCTCCGTCATGTCGACATCGGACAGAGATGCTTGCGCCAACGTCAGACTGAGGGGCGGTGCAAACAAACGGAAGAGAGGGCTACGAAATCACAATGTATTTCCTCTTGATTCTCTGTGGTGGAGCCTATTCAAATTACAATATATATTTCTTACGTGTCAACAGTTGAATGGAGGGCTGCTTTTGTGCGATTTATAGCCCGACCGCTTAGAACTGGTTCTCTTTACATAAATGGGTCAAAACAGATGGTGTTGTGTTAACCCATTATTTTAATGGGTCGTGTTAGGGTTTGAAAATCTGACATATTAAGCTTAATAGGTCGTGTTTGGGTTGACCCATATCGTATAATGTACACAACTTGACAGAACACAAACAGGACCCTTTAACATGATTTGTCACCCCTTGTGGTCAAACTCAAAAGTAGAATATACAAAGATTTATTAAAATTAAAATTAATAAGAGGAAAAAAAATTAAAAATAAGAAACCGAGAGAGAGAAAAAAAATTAAGGGAAGTGAGATGAGTAATACATGATGCACCAATGAGCTCCGTTTGAATACAATAAATGTTTCATATCATTATTATAAATTTTTCAAATTTTCACACAAGATATAATAATCAATTCAACTTTTTTAAATCTCAAAATAATAATAATATTAAAAGATCACAAATATATATATATATATAATTTTTATATGAGGCATACTTTGTAAAAAAAAATTAATTTTGCCCTCTAAATTGAATATCTTGGTTCCGTCCCATATTGACTAGTACAAACCATCTCTCATTGTGATGGCCAAATGCACCATCGACATGGCTTGTAAGAGTGATGTCCACCTGAAGTGGTGATGAACTTGTACATGCAAAGGGTGGCTTGTGATCACCACCCCTTCAAAAAATTTTACTATCCTTCTTTTGATAGAGCAATGTAACTTCACAATCAAAATGGAAATGAAAAGTTAAATAATTTTTTTTTCTTTTATTATTGGTTGTCAATGCTAGAGAATATCTTCCCACAGAACCTTTTGATTTCCTCCAAATAATAGCATCCAATGATGGCCTGCCACGTAAACATCCCATTTTCATAAGCTTGGATCACATTGCAGAGGAAGAAAAAAAAATTTCCTCACTCCCAAGTCCTCCCTCTCTCTCTCTCTCCTTCCTCTGGTTCTTGCCTTTTCGTGTCAGGGCCATTAACAAAAAGCTCGAAACTTGAGGAAAATAGATTTGGCTGAGGTTTTTCGAGTCCAACTCCAACCTTCTTTTGTTCTCAACCATATTAACGAAAGCCAGAATGCTCTTCGGCTTATGCAGAAAAAATCTCATGAAATTAAATAAATATTTAACGATCCACGAAGAACTAAATTCACAATGCTTCAGAAATCCAGTCTGTCACCCACCAAGTTCCCTCACCGCAGTTTCAACACAAAAAAGATTCCTGTGTGCTTTGTTTTGTGGTTTGCTAATTAATTTCAATGGAGAAAAGAAAGTATTTTTAGCATCTTCTATTTGGAGACTGGGCTATGAAAGCAACCAAACCTCTTTGATGGTGAATGCTCATGGTATTTTGCGGGAAGACAATTTTTAGATGTTTAAATTTGCAGATTCACATATGGGGCTAGACTTGTAAAAGGCTTAACTTTTTTTTTTGAATGAGAAAATGAAAGAAAGTTGGGAATCGATTAATCCAATCCGATTACTGGCACTCTGAGTAAGAATCCACCTATCACCGTGTACAATCTTGGCAATGTGGTCGAGTGCAAAGCCCAAGTCCTAAAAAACTTTGATTTTGGGTTTGATGGTAGCGGCAAGTTTAGCATAGAAAACTTGTAATTTTCAACCAACCTCAGTTCATCATTAACCCAAATCCACAGGAACCATTTTATATGAAAGGTGTTCCTTTCTGTGATGGTTTCATTTCCTACCATTTTTCATTAAGTAAATAGAAGAGTGGTCCCAACGGCAATGGAGATAGATAGAGGACGATGGCGGACTGGTTGCGGAGGCAAAATGTTCTGACACGATAGTTTGAAGGGGTGATGGTTGTATGGCGTGCAGAAGTGGGGTGGGTGCAAAGTGCAAAGGTGTCGAAGTGGTCTGTCTTCACATGAGGAAAATACATACACGGATGAAAGTGAGAGTTTTCCTTTTGCTAAGCTGTGATGCCATGCATGAGTTTTTTTATGAGGAGTCTGATGTGTTAGTATAGCATTGGCTGCTGTTAAACTCACAACTTCGGCATTACCGTTCCAAAGAGGAACTGTGTTATATATCATTAAATAGAAATTAACAAATTCCTAGGAATATTTTAAACAGCTTGTATGTTGTGACTTGGAATAATGCTTTCTCTTTAGAAAAATGAGATATCAAAATTTTTTTATTGGCATCGGGCATCCGAGAACAGCATTTCGACTAATCTCGAAGGTGAATAGGTCCGAGGCAAGGAGTTTCTAACAAGTACATATCTAGTTACTCAATGGGAAAATCTCTCAATCCTACAACTCCTAGAGATTATTTGAACCCAAAGAAATTTGATATTAGACTTGAAGGAGCATACCCTCAAGCTCAAGTTCTTTACCACTTGAGATATCAATTTAAATTAAACGGATTATATGTTGCGACTTGTATAAGAATCTTTCATTAGTAATATTGAAAAATTTGTTGGTTGGTTAATTGATCACATTTTATTCATAAAATGAGTTGGATTGGTATTAGTCTGAATACACCAATGTAATTCTATTAGATTTAATATACTTATTTTTTTTTAGGGTTTAATATACTTATTTTTTTAAAGGGAAACTATGATTATTCATTCAGCAGAGAAACTTACATCCATGATCTAATACATTCTGATATGTCCTCATATCAAACATGATATCATAAACCAAAATAATGCATTTAAAGTTCTACCGGTACTATTTCCTTTTGTGAATGATCTTATTAGATGTAATGTGGCTTCAATATTTAGTATTCTCTTATTTATTTCTTGTGTCTACTATTTGCGAAAAGTACCATCACCCTTTATTTTTATTTCATCATCTTTATTTTCTAAGGCTGAGGTGGTCAAATTTGGGACATGTATTAATATTTGAGGCCATGTGAGGTAGCTCCATGGGTACATGGAATTCTCAATATTTTCTTTTTAGATGGATATGGACAAATGAATCATTTTGATAATAAGAGCAAATCCAAAGAGTAAAATGATAATTGAGGGGCAAATAAAAAAGGAATCAAAATCAAGGACAATTACCATACAAAGTTTCTTATGAGACACCTCCAAAAAGTAATTTACCCAACTGCAAACATGTTGAAGTAAAACTGAACTCATGATCTTTAGCCAATGCCGTGTTTGATTATGTCAAAAGTACTCACATCTTCATCGCTATAGGGAGCCCTTGAAATTCTATCTTCCCTTGGTGCACGCTAACAACATCAGGAACCACATTTTGATACTTGCTCACAAATTTAACCATGAATTTCTTCTCGGCCATTGCGACCATATAAGGGATGCCAATATCCTCCTTGATTAACCCCTTCAACATCAAAACTTGCATAACTGAACACCTCTGAACAATCTGCTTCTCGAAGCTATGCAGTAGAAGATTCGGACTCTTGGAGATCATAGAAGGCTTCATCCTCAGTTTGTTCACAAAGAAACCCATCATTTTCTTGATCTTCTTCACCGAAATAGCCATACACAAAGGTTGCCGCGTGAATGCTGAACAAATCTCTTCGTCTGACAAACCAAAACTTCTAAAAGCTTCCACCTTCTGCTCCCACGTTGTTTTACTATTTAGTGCCATGGACTTGATGGCTAGAATAAATTTCAGACAATTGGGATCAAAACCCAATTTCATAACTTCACTAACAATCTCACTAGACCGATTGCCACAGATAAGCAGTAATGCTGGTTTCATAAGGAAGAGTTTCATAACTAATGACTGGGGAACACCATGGCTTATCAACTAATCGATGTTGGGCTGTAATATATGCACCACGTCTGATTCAATTACTCTGTAACATCTCCTTATACCCTTTAAGAAATTCTCGTCAGTTCCAAGAAACCGCCTAAGCTCTTGAATACACGGAATGATTTGTTTTTCGAGGCTCCTTGTTAGAATATTCGGCCTTGCGGATTAAAGCTTTGTAATTTCAAGATCTGGAAGACCTAACTATTTGAAAAACTCCAACTTTGGCTGAAGAATCTTTTGGGCATTAAACGTATGCAATAAGGGACACTTCATAGTCAAAGTTTTTATTTGCATATCACTAAAACCATGTGCTCTAAAAAAACCAACAGCAGTGTATGCATCACTTTCTAGCACATTTGGGTATTTGGTGAGCATTTTGGCGAGGTTAGCGCCAGAGAACCCTAAGGATTTAAATAACTCCATCTTGGGGTTAAGGGTATTGCCTAAATCGGCCGAAAGCAATAATGGACGACTACTAATTAAGTGTATGATGTGGTTCTGCGTCAAACCGTGATTTCTCAACAGATTCAGAACGGAGTTGGGATTCTCAATGTTCTCAATGTTGAGCTTCTTGGAAGCTGAAGTGGCCAATTCTAAGGACAACCCACACGAGTTTCGGAGGAAGGAAACTGTAAGAGATTTTGGGTCCGTGGAATTAGGGGGGTCTGAGATGGGCTTGAGAGAGGAGGTTGAGTACAAGTGGCCATGGCAGATTGGTGAAGCTCTGCCCCTTAATTGTTGGGGCAGCTTAACGGAAATTAAACGAAGCATTTGGTTTGATTGCCGAAAAAGCTGAATCAAGGTTTACCTGGATTGAGTTTTGAGATGGAATGCGATAATATTGCTGATTGAAGAGTCGGCCTCCTCCCTTTCCCCATGCTCTGTAACTTTTCAGTGCAGTAATTATTTCTGCCGGAGGCACCGAAGAGATAAAAAAATTTAAAAAATCTCCATAACTTTCTACTATTTATATTATACTCTACACTCTATATATATTTTTTTCTTTTATCAAATATTTATTATATGAATAATGAATAAAAAATTTGAAATAGTTTAAAAAGAATAAATTCAAAAAAAATTTTATAAAAAATATTAAAAAATTTAAAAATTTAAAAAAATATAGAATATGAAGTGTGGTAGAAATTGTGTAGCAAATCTCAAAAAAAGTAAGGTGATGCTACGGAGCCCACACTTCTTAACGATAATTGACCGATTTGCATGTGACAATTTAAAATATTAAAAACAAAACAAGAAAAAGAAAGAAAGAGATAGAGGGAAAATCGAAATACCCATTCTCGCTCCCATTTCGTTCGATGCCATCCTTCCGTCCGTGTGGCAGAGATCTTTTTCCGGCGAAGACCTTCATTCCTAGCTTGCTCCCCTCCCACCTCCCTCACACGAATCTAAGTTGTAAGTTTTGTTTTCCTCCATTTTTTATTTACATTTCAGACCAGTTATTCCTAACTATTGTTGTGGTTTGTCTTTGATGTGAAAATAATGAAATATTTTAGTGGCTACTTTTTTTAATGTTAAGGTAATTGTATTGCAGTCCACCTATTTGTAATAATGAACCTAAGGGTTGGTTGAAAAAAAAAATCAAATTATCTGAAAGTTTCATGTTCAAAAATTCTTGAACAAACTCCATTAGGTGCCTATAGGGGATAGTGCAGTTAAGTTGATTTTGTCCATCCACGGGTTAGGTTGCATTTCTAGATTGAACTGTGCATACCATCTCATCTATATTGTCCATCCATGGCTTAGGTTGTATTTCTAGATTGAAAATGTCGATGTCCAATACAAATCATGTTTTTTCCCCTTATGTTGCATTTTTATACTCTGACTTTGTTTTGAATTCAACTGGATCTTTTTATATTTATTCAAAGGTTGGACTTGTAATGGATTCCAACATAAATCTCTCAGAGAATGAATGTGATGAGGTAGGAGTTTCTAATGATCAACTCTTCAATGAAACTTGTGAAGAACCTAAGGTCAGAATGACATTCTCATCTGAAGATGAAATTCGGTCTTACTATATGAAGTATGCCAAGCATAAGGGGTTTGGAGTGCGTGGAATGAATTCTAAACAAGTAGGAGATGGGATTGTCAGATGGTTTATCTTGGTATGTGTGCGTCAAGGCACATCAATTAGTAAGACTGCCACTGTTCTCAAGTCAAGACAAACAGAGAAGTTAGGGTGTATGGCTAGGATTAATACAACTTTGAATGATGAAGGTGGATATACCCTGACTAGTGTAAACTTGGAGCACACGCACATTTGTAGTTCGGAAAAGGCAAGACATTTCAAATGCTTCAAGAAGGTTGATGCTGGTGTGGCTAAGAGGCTTGAAATAAATGATAAGGCAGGAATACAAATGGCAAAAAATTTCAAGTCTCTACTTGTTGAAGCGGGTGGTTACGAGAATGTGCCATTTGGGGAGAAAGAGTGTCGAAACAATATCGAAAAAGCGTGGAAACTTCGCCTCGGTGTTGGAGGTGCTGAAGCTCTACGTAACTACTTTCGACAAATGCAAAAAAAAAAAAAAATCCAGATTTTTACTATGAGATGGATGTGGACGACGACATGAGATTAAAGAATGTATTTTGGGCAGACGCCTGAAGTAGAGCTGTGTATCAATCATTCAGAGATGTCATTACATTTAATACAACATACTTGACTAACGCCTATAAGATACCTTTTGCACCCTTTGTGGGTGTGAACCATCATAGACAGTCAATCCTATTCGGGTGTGGATTGATATCTAATAAGGATGCACATACGTTTGAGTGGTTATTTGAGTCATGGTTGAAGTGTATGAACGACCAACCATCAAATGCAATCATTACAAATCAAGACAAGGCAATGCAAATTACAATTGTGAAGGTGTTTCCAGCATTTAAGCATTGATTGTGCTTGTGGCACATCGTGAAAAAACTTCGTGAGAAGTTTGGGTCACATTTTTTATATGAGAAGATCAAGATTACTCTACAGAAATGTGTGTATGACTCTTTAAGTGAGCAAGAGTTCAAAGAACGCTTGTGCAATTTCCTTGATACTTATGACCTTCATGAGAATGCATGGTTGGAATCACTACATAGGGATATGTGTTTTTGGGTGCCAATCTATGTTAGAGACACATTTTGGGCTGCAATGTCAACCACACAACGGAGTGAAGGCATGAATGTATTTTTTGATGATTATGTTAACTCCAAGACCACTCTAAAATAATTTGTTGATCAATACAATTCAACCCTTATGAGAAAGGTAGAGAATGAAGCCATTGCTGATTTCAATTCATTTAACACAGAGATTCCTTGCATTAGTTGCTATCCTTTTGAGAAACAGTTTAAAAAAGCATACACACTTGCCAAATTCAAGGAGATACAAGACGAAGTGCGAGAATTTTTATATTTGACTACCTCTTTTCTAGGATGCGACGGTGCAAAATATACATACGTAATAGTCGATGAGATTCAAGTGAGTGATGAATTATTAAAACGTGCAAACTACATTGTTTCCTTTTATGAACATACTTTGGAGGTTAAATGCAGTTGTAAGTTGTTTGAGTTTAGGGGTATATTATGTAGACACGCTTTTCGTATCCTAGCTCAGTTAGGCAAGAGGGAAGTACCATCACAATACATCTTGGATAGGTGGAGGAATGATATAAAGCGAAAATACACATTTGTCAAGAGTAGTTATGAGGCAAGTAGCAACCTTGAGGGACAAAGGTACGATATGATCCAAAATTCATTCTATGAACTGTGTTCAAGTGCTGTAAAGACTGAGAGCAGCTGTCTAAAATTAATCAGTCAAATAGAGCAGTGGAATCAAGAGCACCTTGAAGACAATTCAAAATGCGCTAGCAGAAGCAATGATCTAGCTACATTCATGGAGGGCACAACAAGTAGAGTTTTAAGTCCGTTGGTAGTTCGGAGTAAAGGAAGACCGCCGTCATAGAGAAAAGTGCACCCAGTTGAGAATGCTCTCAAGGAACCTAATATGAAAAGGATATTGCACTGCGGCGAAGTTGAGGTTTCTTTCTTTATAATTTAAAAAAATTCAGTTCATTCAAGCACATCGATTCTTTTAAGAATTTGACGATATATTTTTATATTTATTGTCATGCACAGCGGAGTAGTAACTTATCAATAGAAGTTAGAGCAGATGAATGCAGTTTAAGCAGCACACTACATGAGGTTGCTCAAACCCAAGTATACTTCCCCTTGTTTATTGCTGTTTTTTGTATGTATATAACTAGACAAAAAATGAAAACCATGACAAGTATGATGTTAATGGCCACAGGATGAACAAACTCAACTTTGGATACATGCGACTGATTATTTCTCTACTCCTTCGACTGTTCCTCCATCGCAGGTAATGTAGCAGATAGTCTTGTTATGATTTCACTCAACTTGGTTTTTTTTAACAAATATGGACAATATTTTAGTTCTTTCTAGGTTTTTTTTATTTACCATTGAAGAAAGTCAAGTTGGTTCTTACTACATTTATTTATGCCTACAATATACACATGCACAGGTTTGGACAAATAACCAAGTTAATATGGGTATAGGACCGACTGCTCCTTCATTGTAGGTAATGGTGGCTTGCCTTGTTATGATTTCACTAAATTTGTCATTTTCTCACCAGCCAACTTATGGTTTAACATTTTTTAAATAATAGTGGTGGTTTTTTATGGTTTTAATTTATTTTGGTTCTTACTATGTTTTATTCCTTTAGGTGCAACCTCCTTAAATGTATCTCTCGGACTAGGATGATTATTTACACCCTTATAGATGGTTATAGATGGTGGCATCCATGATGATCAACACCTTTTGGTGTGGAAGTTTTAGTAGTTGAAATTGATGATAGGCACAACTGATTGTGTTTTAGTAGTTGAAATTGAGGCAGAATTGATTGTGTTTTGTTAAAAGTGTTTGTCCATAAAATTTTGTTAAAGAGCAAAAAGATCCAAACACGAAGTAAGGAGTTTATTGTAAATGTTTTGTTCTTCAGGCAATACAGGAAATGAAATACATGTTGAACACTGGAATGTATTTTTACAAGTTGGTTCTTTTATTTAGCTTAGCAAAGAGATGGAATGTATTCTGAAGTCAATGGTACTGGACAATTTTTTTTAGTGCATGCACCTGTTTGCAAAGAATTGAATTGTCACAAAGAAAAACACTGCCACCATAAAGACTACCATTCGGACCAATTATGGTTGCCTGCCAATGAAACATGGAAGCAATATTCTGTCCACAATGAAAATGTTGTATTATTCCTTTCCAAGATAACTTTTACAATAAAGTTGCGTCTTGTATTGTAATGCTTCAGCAAAATCTCCAAGCAATTTGAACGAGAAAGGCAGAGAAAAAAGAAACTATATGGCTTAAAATGTATAAAAGAGCTTAAAATGTATTAAATCAAAACATGAACATTATCACGTCTACATGAGATCAACAGTTGGGTTTTAGAATTAATGCATCCTTCTTGATCTGTGACTATCCTTCCTTTGTTAACAAACACATAAAGTGTGACTACTAGAACCAAAATTATGCTTGTAAACTTTATTCCTTGGCACCAATATGCATCTTCAATTCTATCTTTCCCCACGGCACGCTGATCACCTTGGTGGCTCATCTCAAATCCTTTCCTTCCATTGAAGAAGACATTTCTTCCTAGGTCCCTATGGCATCCTCTCCAATTTTACTTTCCTTGTAGTTCTTCTAAGCGAACAAACAAGTTGTCACAAAAGAAATAAAATTAGAAGGAAAAAAAAATCCAGACAAATCAATGAACTCAACAAGTGGTCATGATCAAAATAAAATTAGAAAAAAAAAAAAAAACAAACTTAGAGATCCAAACAGAAGTGAAATTCTTTAGACCAAACAAAAACCCAAGTTCAACGGACTAAATAGAAATCCAGATTCACAAACTCTTCAGAACAATTTTGCAAGAAAATCTAAAATAGAGAAATGAAATTTAGAGAGAGAAATATACAAAATAATTTCAGTGGAGTGAAAGGAGAATGAGGGAGGCGTGCGAAGGGGAAGGAGTTACGAAGAGGATCTAACTAGTTTTTTTTTTAAATACTTTGTACGGGCCATTAAAAAAACAACACGTGGCATCGGTCAAGTATCGGTTGAAATATGTCGGTCCTTCTATCATTTTCCAATAAATTAATGGGTAAGAATTAAAAAAAAAGGAAAATGCTAGTAATGGCTAAGAATTAAATATGCTCATTTATATATTTTAATTTTTTTACTGATTAAAAAAAGTGACTATTTATAAATTTATATTTGTTATTTTTTAATGATTAAAGACATTTAAAAAATACTTAACAAGAAAAAAATCATTTGCACTGATCAAAATATTAAAAAAACAAAGATACAAATATAAAATTTGCAACATTTGTTTACTTTTGAATTAATATAAAAAAGTAGAGAAATATTATTATGCCGCCTCAATTACACGCTTATTTTGATCTATTAACATGCGGTGAAACGTGATTTATTAAAAAAAATCTATTAAAAACACAAGCAATAAAGGGGTTAGAGAAAACCTCCAAGGATTTTATTTTATTATTTTATTATTTTTTGTATTTTCAGAGTTACTTCAATTAGGCAAACTGAGTAATACAACTTGAGTAACATAGTTGCAATTCTTAAAGAAATATCGGTGGTGCTACTCCCACCGAGGGGAGCCACATAAGAAAGTCACCGAACAACCATTTATTTTATTTTATTTTTTCAAAATTTTTTTAAACCCCTTAACATTTTAAAAAAATAAAATCACAAATTTATTAAAAACACTTCTTTAACCATTGAATAAAAAGAAAAAATAAATAAAACCCAATTGGTGAGTTTTATCGGTGGATTTTATTGGTGGAAGTAGTGCTTTTCGAAAAATATATGTGTAGACAAGATATTTGACCATAGGAAAATGCTAAGGCCTCGTTTGGATAGAGAAATGATTTCATCTCATTATTACAATTTTTTTAAATTTTTACATAAAATATAATAAATAATTTAAAATTTTCAAATCTCAAAATAATAATAATATTAAAAAATAAAATTCTAACAATATTTTATTCAACTTTCAACTAAAATTATCTCATCTCATTATCCAAATGAGGCTAAGTGTCTTAATAATGGGTCCCAACACCTTTTTTTTTAGTGACTAAGTATTTTCTAATGATATTGTGATTTTTTTTAACAGCTCTGCTACGTACAATCGCGGATGGGAGTCGGCGTGCAATCGTCTGATGCAAGTGTCACATCAGTGTTAATAAAAAATTGAAAATAAAACAAGAAGAAGGTTGAAGAAGAATTTGCAAACCCACTTCGCAGATCAAATCTCTCTTGGTTCGTAAATCAAATTTCAGTTCTCCCAAACCCAGTTTGCAACTTTCTCCCAAGTTTCAGTTTACAACTATCTCGACCAATTTGCAAACCCATACATTTTCTTCCAATTCCAGTTTTAGAGTCAACAAACACATTCAAGATTTCCATGATAGCAATAGCTAACAAAACCAAGAAAACAACTCATGATGATCCAAAAACTCTAGTAAGTCGTCAGAGAAACCAGAAGCCACAACTTGAAAACATAGAATTAAGAACTAGAAGAAAGAGGGAGAAGTAGAATAGACTGCAATTGATACACTTTCTTGTTGTCCATAGTTCCATTATTCTTTTTCCTCCTTCATGTGGTGTGAGTTTGTCCAGTCCAGTTTGATGTTCTTATACAAGTTCGCAAAAAGAGTTACCAAGATCTCAATAAGTTGTAGATTCTCTCTCTAAAAAAAAAAAGAGAAAAGAAGAAGAAGAAGAGAAGTGAGATAGTCGGAGACCGAGATGCGCAGAGGGAGAGAGAGATCAGGTTGAAGGAGAAGGGGAGAGGTGGGCCCACGATTGCACTCCATTGCATTGGGCGACTGCATTTAGCTTTTTTCTTTTTTTAAAATGTTTAAGATGATTGAAAAAATACATTAAAAAAAATGCACTAATTCAAATTCTTTGAAAACTGTAGTGTCACTCTTGACCATATATGATAAATTTTCTTGTTAAATATTTAATAAATTTTCATTTTTGGGTTGAATACAATACTGATTCTTAGGTCTGCCTATCATCGATTGTAACAATCATCCTTTGTGTGGTCAAACTCAAAAATAGAATATACAGAGATTTATTAAAATTAAAATTTATAAGGAGACAAAAATTAAAAATAATAAACCGAGAGTGAAAACAAAAATTAAGGGAAGTGAGACGAGTAACACATGATGCAACTGAATTTTAGCATTGAATTATGCAAATGTAAAGTCATAATTTGCATAATATCGCACGATTTTACATTTGTCTATTCCATTCAAAACCTGGTTTCATATTGAATTATTCATCTATTAGTTAAAATAATAATAAAATATTATTAATTCAATAATATTTTTTTTCTAATTTATTTTTATCATATTTTACAATTCTACAAAGATTCTTAAGTAACATATGATTGGTAGAGGCAAACTGTAAAAATCCTAACAAAACAACTCTTTACACTAGAGACAATAAAATTACAACATCTAATTGCACCAATTAGTTAAACGCTGCAGCATTCCACAACATCTAATTCCACAATTCACTGCCCAATTCTACAATTCACAGCAGGTAATTAAAACACTACCCATCACCAAAAATTAAAAACAAAGACAATGGATAGAGACTATGAACTGTGGGCAATGGATCCTGAACATTTTGTTCATAACATTTCAGCTTATCCCAATAAAGAGAAATTTTATTTACAGTCCTAAGTGGGGAATGCATGTGCAATCCCATTGATGAGTATGGATAAATGGAGAAAAAAATATTATTTTAAAAAAAATATTATTGTAATTTTAAAATTTTTTTAAATATAATTATATGAGCTTGCTTGAGCAGTCTCCATTTGGAGACTGTATATAGACTAACTCCATCACAAAATCTGCACAATCAAACATTTCAACCCATAAACCAGCAAAATCAGAAAATCCTGCTAGCTTGTGTTCGTCTCCGTATCTGGAAGTCAATATGAGAGAGTCGATATAAAAATGTGCGTTGGCATGAAAACTGCGCAGTTTCTGGTAAAAAGTGCTTCTTCCTTTTTCTCCCCGATATGGAAGCATCATCCTGCACTTCAGTATTAATACATGAATTTGCTACTTTTTCAAGAAATAACAGCGTCTTAAAAAAATGGCCATATATTTTTTGGAAGAAGCCTAATCCAATGTACTAAACATGTGAGGTGAGAACAGAGTTACACCGCCATAACATAATTATACACACACCACAGTATTACATATTACATATGAGTAAACTTACTTTGTCTGGACACTAGTAATGACCAAAACATCACTTTCTTATGAATCTGCCAATATATAAATATATGCATACAAATTATGTGTCTTTTAATCAACCCAGGTTGTCGCAGGAATGAGTTGGAACTCCTCCACCCTAAGCCGTGGGAGGACATGACTTACAGTTATTTCAATTCCTTCATTTTCAAATTATAAAAATTATTTGCACAAAATTTTCATTTATTTCTTTATATTTTCCCCTTTCTCAACTAAATGAAGTTTCGGGCAAGCTGAGCATTTTCGTTTTTTTTCTTTTTCTTTTTTCTTTTCTCCTCTCTTCTGGTAAGACTAACAAGCATCGGAAATATTCTGTGCGGGCAAACAATCCCTTGAATTACAGGTTACCAAAGCATTATAAGAAAGCAAACACTAACCCATGTACCGTTGCTTGCAAGTTGAAACAGAACCTTAGAACCCCAAATCACAAAATTATAATACTAGCACAATCCACAACTACTATCGTCAATTATTGAGTGTCGATTCAAAAATCCACATTCACAAAATTTATGCGTCCCGTATTACTAAGGCTGAATTTTTTATGAATTTTTATATCATCATCTTTATTTTCTAAGGCTGAGGTGGTCAGATTTAGGACATGTATTACTATTTGAGGCCATATGAGGTAGCTCCATGGGTATATGGAATTAGGAGTGTCGATAATTGACATTTCCGACCTGACCCGACAAGCCTCATACCGATTAGCCGATTGCACTCCTTAACGGTTACCCGACCCAATAGTGGTTTCGGAAAATCGGGTGTTCCTACCCTTTTTTTTTTCTCCTCTCTCTCTCTCTCTCCCCTGTTATTATTATATATATACTATAAATTTCTGATTACCATTCTATACAAAATATTTGAAATGAAAAGAATATTTGTATTTCTAGTTTGTATAATTTTATTTGAAATCTTGTAAATTAATGTTCTTTTACTTCAATTGAAAAAATGAAAAGAATACCATGAAGTAGTCCCTAGAAATGACATAAAGTTGGAGCCTTTTCAATCACAATATGAAAAAAATGTAATGTTGTCATTTTGCTTCAAACAACATAAGATGGATATTGTTGCAACACAATGTCATATTGTACTTCTAACATGTTTTCTTCCATTTGATTCACCATGCAGTGAAAATACAATAGCGAATATAAAATACATGGACTTGTAGCCGTGGCTCTGTTGTAATCTTCAATCAGCCTCATTCAAAATATTCTTCAAAGTTATCTCTAAATGAAATACAAAATTATGTTAAACATATAATTAATTGAAATGACTATAAAAAACATATAATTAATTAAACTTACCGGTTTCTAACTTGTAACTTTCAGCATCTTCCATAACATCTTGGGAATCATAATTAATGGAGGGAGCCATTAACTAGTTTTGTATGTAGATAAGAGATTCAACTGTTGTTGGGGCCAATGAGCTACGAAATGAATCTAAGACAAGACCTCCAATGCTAAATGCCGACTCAGAAGCAACACTAGATATGAGAATAGATAACACATCTCGAGCCATATTGGCAAGGATCGGATATTTGATTGAGTTCACCTTCCACCATAGTAGAATATCAAAGTCGGGTGCCGATCTTTCAACACTTTCCATGAAATACTTATCCAATTCAGATTTAGACTCTACCACACCTTTTGATGCTTGATATTTTTCAAACATATTTAATAAAGTATCCACATTATCATAAGAAGTGTTGATTTGGGTCTCACCAACACTTGATTGGCCCCTACCTGAACCTGCACTGGATTTTGAATATTGTTTATACATCCGCTCAATCATCCTCTTTAACCAATCAACAATTTCAGACGCTCGCTCATTCCCAAGAATATTTCTAAAACAAAACTAAAAAACTTCCAACTTGAAGCGCGGATCAAGCATAGATGCAATAAACAACATTTTGTTCAATTTCTCAAAATCCCCCCAATACTTGTCATATTTCAATAACATCCTCTCCGACATGGTTTTCAGCATATTACTCTCACTCATAGAAAATTTGTTCAAATAATTATAGATTGTAAATATTTCTCCAATGAACAAATTTGAAGTTGCATAAACTGAGCCAGAAACCTGCAAAGTCGTATCATAAAAAATCTTCAAAAATTGTACAAAAACCTTGATGGTTTCCCAATCATGTAAAGTTGGTATTCCTTGTCCAACCTCACGTAAATATGGGCCAAACTCATTGTCTTCATCTTGCATCACCTCAAACGCCGCATAATATTTAAGAGCCACACTCAACATTAGATATGTTGAGTTCCACCTAGTTGGAACATCAAGACAAAGAAGCCCACCACCCAAAATAATTTGTTTCTTTGCACGTGACTTGAATTTATTAAGTCTTCCAGAGGAAGACTTCACATATTTAACTGCATTTCGAATCTTGACAATTGATTTATCAATTTCTTTCAATCCATCCTGGACAATGAGATTCAAAATATGTACACAACATCTTATATGCATAAGTTCATTGTCTAATACCATACAATCCCTAAGTTTGGCAATTTTCCTCAAATAATCAATGGCCGTAGTATTAGACGATGCATTGTCGACTATGATTGTAAATATTTTCTTTATGCCCCATCAAAGTACAGATGACTCAATCTCTTTTCCTATTGTTATCCTTTTGTGATCAAGAACTTTCTTGAAATCTATAATCCTCTTATGCAAGATCCAATCATCATCAATAAAATTAGCTGTTATGCACATATAGTTAAGATTCTGAATTGATGTCCACATGTCAGTAGTGAGGCAATCTTATAATCGGATGCCATGAACATGTTCTTCAACTTATCTTTTTCTAACATGTACATCTTCATACAATCTCGCATAACAGTAATGCGAGAAGGGATTGGAAATCTAGGCTCAAATACGGCTATAAAGTCTTTAAAACCTTATTTTTCTACAAATCTAAACAGTAGCTCATCCATGATTATCATTTTAGCTACCGCCGATCGTATTTTCTGTTCATTGTACTTGGCAAGTCCAACATTAGGACTGCTAGTTGTACCATCCACCCCCGTCTTCCTAGTCCCAGTCATTTTTTATTGAGGGTTATCCCTTCCAACCCCACGAGCATTAAAGACTTTACATGTCTGATTATGGTACTTCAAAGATGAAGTACCTTGTTTTTTAGGATGACATAACAAAACCTTACCACAATAATTGCAAGTGGCTTTGGGCTCATTGGGATCCTCGACATTCTCAACCCTCGTAAAGTGTTGCCATACATCTGATCTGCCCCGTCTTCTTGTGATAGGAGGGCGAGCCTGAGGACTAGATATTGGGAGAGAGCTATCCAAAGTTGGAGGCAGAGTACTATCCAAATGAATGACATTGGGCATTGATTCAGACCCAGATGAAGGCATAGCAGCACTATGTTCCATAGCGTTCAACTGCAATTTGAGATAAATTATATTACATATACACCTATATATTTAGATTAAAAAACTATCTTTATACGTTAACACTTAATTTTTGGTGTTAATGTAGCAATTGAAATGATTATTAAAAAATAAAAATCAATGAGTACGTACTCCAACAATTTTTTTTTCAAGATATATAAGAATATTGTATCTACATACTAAGTTATTAGTACTGAACAATCATTCCCACAGATAAAGAGTACAAAAAAAATCAAATAGATGAATGAAACAAATCAAGGAAAATGATATATACATGACCAAGCTGGACCACAAGCAAACCATTAAGAGAAATCACAAACACATTAAAAATTATTATATGCCCTTTATTTATAGTTTTATATTCACAAACTTTGGACAACTAAACAGCAAAACCCCGCAAATTGGGAATAATAAAATAGAAATCACTAGTCTCAGACGATTTTAATTTTTAATTTGGGTTGTTTTAAGACATTTAAACATATAAAATACTTCTGCCAATGCAATAACAGCAGCATTGCACTTTCCTGCCAGCAGCAGCAAGCATTGTAGATATATTGAGAGAAGAAACGATTTGCAAGTCTAATATAATATCCAATGCTTCCCCCACAGCAATCACATCATTATGATAGACACCCACCATCTACTTCTCTCTTCTAATCTCAGCTCTCTCTCTCTCTCTCTCTCTCTCAATTACATTACATGATGATACTAGATAGGACCCAAAACAGTCCCATTCCTATCTCTATAAACCTGTAATTCTCTCCACACCCTAGACCCCACTGCCCACATGAGTGCACAATAGCCATTGCCGGACCTCTGGAGCTCATTTACCTAACTCAGCCCCGTCCCCATCTACTCCCCACCCACATACACAAAGATGGCCATCAACATCAGATTGGCGTTAATGTCAATATATCGGGTAAACCAGTAAACCAGAACAAAATCGGGTAGAAAATGCAATCTTATCTCAGTTAAAAACGCATAGAAGATATCATCCCATTATCAAAAGCTGTTTCTCAACAAAAATAAATAAAAATATCTAGATACCCGAAATAGAAATCCCAAAAACTCAAAAAAGTACACAAAAAAATGAAACTAATCCGAAAGTCTGGAATAAACACCCACAGAAACCAAAAACACCCACAAAAACAGCCAAAAATCCTTACCTTCGATGGTTGTAGAGTGGCTGAGTGAGAGCTGCGAGCCTGCGAGTTGCGAGAGAGAGCGTGAGTTGCGAGAGAGAGTGAGAGCAGGAGAGGGGCAGAGGTTTTGACGTGAGAGAGTGTTTTGAGTTTTAAAATGGGTAACGGGTGATACCTGAAAAATAAGGAAACGGTTCGGCCATTTTCGGTACCGCTTTTTTCTCCTGAACAAGTCGGGTTTTCGGGTCAGGTCGGGTCGGGTACACGGGCTTTTTGTTCAGCCCTGTATGGAATTCTCAATATTTTCTTTTTAGATGGATATGGACAAATGGATCAGTTTGATAATAAGAGCAAATACAAACAGTAAAATGATAATTGAGGGGCAAATAAAAAAGGAATCAAAATCAAGGACAATTACCATATAAAGTTTTTGAGACACCTCCAAAAAGTAATTTACCCAACTGCAAACATGTTGAACTAGAACTGAACTCATGAGTTTCGAAGGAAGGAAACAGTAAGAGATTTTGGGCTGTGGAATTAGGGGGGGTCTGAGTGGGCTTGAGAGAGGAGGTTGAGAACAAGTGGCCATGGCAGATTGGTGAAGCTCTGTGCCTTAATTGTTGGGGCAGCTTAACGAAAACTAAACGAAGCATTTTGTTTGATTGCCGAATAAGCTGAATCAATGGTTACCTGGATTGAGTTTTGAGTTGAAATGCGATGCTCTTGTTGATTGAGAAGAAATGCGATTCACTTTCCCCATGTTCTGTGACTTTTCAGTGCAGCAATGATTTCTTTTGGAGGTTCAGCTAAGCGCAGCCCAAGGCCCCAAAGACACCCAAGAGGTAATAAAATTAATGGCTAAGAATTTAAAAAAGGAAAATGCTGGTAATGGCTAAGAATTAAATACGCTTATTTATATATTTTAATCTTTTTTAATGATTAAAAAAGTGATTATTTGTAAAAAAAAAATTTAATGATGAAGGGTATTTTTAAAATATTTATAAGGGAAAAAATCATTTGTACTGATCTGCATATTTGAAGTATATATTTAGTGTGCACCCTAACATTGAGAGAGGTGGTTGAGAACAAGTTGCCATGCCAAATTGTTGAAGCTCTGTGCCAGAACCGTTGGGGCAGCTTCACAGAAATTAAATCAAGCATTTGATTTGATTTTCAAAAAAGCTGAATCAATGGTTACTTGTGTAAGGGATTTTTCCCTTGAACTGTAAAGTAAGCCCAAGAGGGACCATTGGGATGTAAGTCAGAGAGTCCAGTTAAGCTCAACATCCTTCTTCTAAAAGGAGTCAATGGATTTCTACAGAGTACTCGGCCCATGAGCAAAACCTACCCATAAAGCAACCCACACATAGGGAAAACGGACGGTAGTATGCATGGAGAGGCTTAACTGGGAGCGTCTGTAAGGTAAAATGAGTTCGGAAGCCATGCTGCATTAATGGCGTATCTCCTCAGACTCTACACCGCATTAATGACATTGTCTCAAAAGTCACGCTGCATTAAATGATTCTAATTAAGCGAATAGTTGAAGTGGCATGGACTCCCTGAAGCCAAGTGTGAGCTGTCCACCCAGAAATCTTGTATAAAAGTCGACTTCTAGGTATGAAGAACTTTCTTTGATTCCTCTAAGTTCACGCAAGAACTACTAAATAGATATACTGATTTTAGTATCGGAGACTCTTCGATCTCCACCAAGGCCCCCCATTCTCTATATTTTCTTAATTGTGCAAGTCAAGACCTGAATTACTGGAACCTGATCTAAAAACGTACGAAACACGACGTTAACAAATTAGATTGAGTTTTGAGATGGATCGGAATGCGATGCTATTGAATTGATTGAAGAAGCATCGGCCTCCTCACTTGCACCCAAAGCCAAGCACAGCGCAAAGCCACCTCCTGTTTCACTTGCACCCATCAATCATTTCACAAGCCACAACACATTGGACCCAAAAGGTTAGAAAATTTACCCCAGTTTATTTTATTAGAAATTATATTTATAGCAAGCAGCACAGGTGCCTTTGTGAGCTAAGGTGTTTGTGAGCTGCATCAAGGGTAAAGAGTTGTCTACAGGACGGACCGGGTATACCTCAAAGTTTCTAAAAATCACATAATTCTATGAGATATATTTTATAAAAATTAAATTTGCCCCCAAATTGAATATCTTGTTTCCATCCCTTATTGACTACTGACTAGTACAAACCATCTCTCATTATGATGGTCAAATCCACCATTGACATGGTAAGAGAGTGCTAGAGCTCTTGCATGCAAAAGGGTGGCTTGTAAGCACCAATGAGATATTTAGCCATCCTTTCTTTTAACACAGATAATTAAAATCGAAATGGAGTGCTAGATAATTTATTTTGTTCTTTGATTGTTGCTTGTTTGTCGATGTTATATATCATTCAATACAAAATTTATCAAATTTTTTTATATGTTGTGATTTGGAATATGTCATTCTTTACTAAAAAAGGAAACATCAATTTAATTTTATAAACCATTATGAATAAGAATGTTCATCAATAATATCGACAAATTTATCAATTTAATTTAATAAACGATCTATGAATAAGAATCTTTCATCAGTAATATCGACAAACTTGCTGGTTGGTTAATTGATCACATTTTATTCATGGAATGGGTTGGAATGTTATTAGTCTATACACAACAAAATAATTCTATTGGATTTCATGTACTTATTAGATATAATATGGCTCGAATATTTAGTATTATCTTATTTATTGTTTTTGTATACTATTTAGGCATAGTACTGTCACCTATTATTATTGAAAAATTAAAAGAATGCAATAGGTAAACGATGATGAGCAAAATTGAGATGATTGTTTTAGGTATAAGTTTTGGGATTTGAACTGAACATATAGGGAGCGATTATTAATCCTTAAATCATTTTTTATAAATATTTTATTCTAATCAATAAAACAAATTATTCTTTCAATCATCTACACTTTTACTCATGTTCATATTTGTTAGAGTAATGCTACTCATTGTCTCTTTTACCATCATCCTTTCATCATCTTATAACGTGATATTAAATTGTTGAAGACTATTTATTATATTTCACTTATAAACTTATCATTTAATACTACATCAAGAGATGTTGAGAGGATAATAATAAAAAGAATGAAAAATAAACTTTTGCTATTTGTTATAGTTAAAATTTGAAAAAACATGTCTCCATTGAAATGATTCAAAAAAATTTTTAAGCAAATTGACCATTTGTGAAAATATGGTGCTTTTAAAATATTATTGTAGTTAAAGAAATACAAAGAAATGAGTTAAAAAAATAATAAAGAAATAATAGATAAATATTATTTTAATAGAATAGAAAAAAAAACTGGAAATATGATGTAGAAAGTTAAAAAAAAAAATGACTTTTAACTAAAATTTAGCAAAAAAAAATTTACTCATAAAATGTGAATACTTGAAGAAAAAAACAAAATATTAAAATAAATAGTTATCTTCTATCACAGGAGGAGCTTTAAACTTTAAAGCCCATAGTCATTGTTGCCAGTTTGTTATTGATAGCTAATATAGACAGCAGGATTGAGACCAAAGCTGAGAATAAGGAAATTATTGAATGCCTGATCGCACAAAACTAGATGAATTGAAGTCTAGGGATTGGATTTTGGAAAAAACTTGAAGTAAAAAGCTAGCAAAACTTTGTAGAAAATGAAATTTGAAACCTTGATTCAAAACAGAGATGGGAACCTAGATTTTACAAAATGGCAATAAAATTAAAATAAATGAAACTGGGAGCCTTTCAAACACCAACAGCCAACAGGCACAAAAAATGGAGACATAGATTATAATCCAAGAGTTGATAAAAAAAAATAAGCCCAACAAAATATCTAAAGAAATAAAAAAAAGAAAACACAGCGGAAAGAAAGAAATCACTTGGATGAGATTCAAGATTGACCTTGGCGAAAGATATCGGTGGGTCACCGCACCTCCTTGTTCTTCATCTTTTGTTTTTTTCAGTATTTTTTTGACTTTTTTGAAGTAAATTTGCATTTGGGAGATTTGAAGAATTCTGTGGTGATTTGGTGAAGAAAATTTGGGATAGGTTTCATCAAACAAATGGAAGTTGGTTTCTGAAGAGAAGAGAAGCATAGGGAGAAAGGGAAGTAATAGGGGAGGAGAGAAGCAAGTTGGTTTCGAACCGTGAAGTGGCAAACCCAGTCTACAGTGTGTGGTGCAGGAAATTAGAAGCAGCTGATGAATAGATTTTTTCTAGTATAAAAGAGAAAAAAGAAAAACTTTATGATAGTAAGGGTTCTTAGGTTTTTGACTATTTTCAAATGGTTGCTTTGAGTTTTAGTCATTAGAATGAATTCTCTGTCCATTATTCATTTAGAAAGATAACGAAGATAACAGTGATGCCTCATAATAGAATATACCGAAATTTATTAAAATTATAATAAATAAATTAAAATGGAGAGTATAAAGATGAATTGTATCTAAAAATTAAACCAAAGTTTTGGTATTAATATTTAACCTGAAGTTTTATCTAAACACCAAAGTTGGACAAGGCGAGAGAGGAACAAGCTGGCAGTAGAAGCAATGGTAAATTGGCTACAAATTATAATCCTTGTCTTTTGTGCTTATGCAGGTATTTCAAGACAGTCTCCTGTCTGTCTCTGTTGTGTTTGATGACAAATCTGGGCCTTTATAGTTGTATTTGAGAGATTCTTAGGTTGTTTTTTTTGGCTAATTTGACTATTCTTTTTCTATTTGGGTGCTAATAAACTGCAGGAAAAAGGTTCAAAAACCTAACTTCGAGTAGCAACTCCAACTTCATGCCCGAACAGATTGTTTGGAACGGAATTGGAGTTAGCCTTGACTTGGAGTTGGAGTCCGACTCTGAATCAGTGGACTCCAACTCCAATCAGAGCGATCACTGATCAAATATGTGGATCTACATTAGATCTAAAGAGAAACAAACATAAAGACTTTATGTAATCATGAGGCAACACAGTCTTCCCACACCTAAACATACCAGAATGCCTCAACATTTGAAATGCTCTAACAGATAAGGCCAGGGTTTGCTTCTCCTACAATGTAAGATCAAATTAATAGCACCATAAGCTATCACTATCAACAAGGCAGACAAGGTCCACTGTAAGCATGGAACGTTCACCTCAACATTGACAAGTTTCTAGTTCTAACCTAAACTGCACAACACAGATAGATCACCATAAAAAGTTGTTGAAACAACTCTGCAAAATGTTTTACCCTTCAATTCCATAGACGAAGATAAACGTCCAACTCAAGTTGAACTAAATTTGAACTCATGATCTTTAGGCAATCCAGCATTTGATTATATCCTAAGTAGTCACATATCCATGGCTATGGGGAGCCCTTGAAATTCTATCTTCCCTTGGTGCACTCTAACAACATCAGGAACCTCATTTTGATACTTGCTCACAAATCTCTTCATGAAGATCTTCTCAGCCATTTTGACTATATAACCGATGCTAGTATCTTCCTTGATCAAAACCTCCAACATCAAAAGTTGCAGAACTGAACACCTCGGAATAATCCGCTTCTCCAAGCTAAGCAGTAGAAGATTCGGATTCTTGGAGATCTTTGAAGGCTTCATCTTCAGTTTGTTCACAAAGAAATCCATCATTTTCTTGATCTTCTTCTCCGAAACAGTCATACACAAGGGTTGCCTCTTGAATGCTGAACAAATCTCATCGTCTGACAAACGAAAACTTCTGAAAGCTTCCACCTTCTGCTCCCACATTGTTTTACTAATTAGTGCCATGGACATGATGGCTAGAACAAATTTCAGACAATTGGGATCAAAACCCAATTTCATAACTTCACTAACAATCTCACTAAATCGATTGCCACAGATAAGCAGTTACCCTGGTTTTATAAAGAAGACTTTCAAAACTAATGACTGGGGAACACCGTGGCTTATCAACTTATCGATGTTGGGTTGTAATATATGCACCACGTCTGATTCAATTACTCCGTAACTCCTTATAGCCTTTAAGAAATTCTCGTCAGTTCCAAGAAACCGCCTAAGCCCTTGAATACACGGAATGATTTGTTTTTCGAGGCTCCTTGTTAGAATATTCGGCCTTGCAGATAAAAGCTTGTAATTTCAAGATTTGAAAGACCTAACGATTTGAAAAACTCCAACTTAGGCTGAAGAATCTTTTGAGCATCATACACAAAAAGTTCGGGACGCTTCATCGTCAAAGTTTTTATTTGCTCATCAATAAAACCATGTGCTTTAAAAAACTCAACAGTAGTGTATGCATCACTTTCTAGCACATTTGGGTATATGCTGAGCATTTTGGAAGGTTAGCGCCAGAGAACCCTAAGGATTTAAACAACTCCATGTTGGGCTTAAGGGTATTGCCTAAATCGGCCAAAAGCAATAATGGACGACTACTAATTAATTGTATGATGTGGTTCTGCGTCAAACCGTGAGTTCTCAACAGATTCAGAACGGAGTTGGGATTCTCTAGGTTCTCAATGTTGAGCTTCCTGGAAGCTGAAGTGGCCAATTCTAAGGACAACCCACACGAGTTTCGGAGGAAGGAAACCGTAAGAGATTTTGGGTCCGTGGAATTAGGGGGGTCTGAGATGGGCTTGAGAGAGGAGGTTGAGAACAAGTGGCCATGGCAGATTGGTGAAGCTCTGCGCCTTAATTGTTGGGGCAGCTTAACGGAAATTAAACGAAGCATTTGGTTTGATTGCCGAAAATGCTGAATCAATGGTTACCTGGATTGAGTTTTGAGATGGAATGCGATGCTCTTGTTGATTGAAGCGTCGGCCTCCTTACTTTCCCCATGCTCATTGCTCTGTGACTTTTCAGTGCAGGAATGATTCTGCTGGAGGTTCAGCTAAGCACAGCCCAAGGCCCCAAAGGCACCCAAGAGGCGAGAAATTTAATGGCTAAGAATTTAAAAAAGGAAAATGTTGGTAATGGCTAAGAATTAAATATGCTCATTTATATATTTTAATTTTTTTAATGATTAAAAAAGCAACTATTTGTAAATTTATATTTGTTATTTTTTGTAATGATTAAAGATATTTAAAAAATACTTAAAAGGAAAAAAAAAATAATTTGCACTTGTGTGCACATTTGATATGCACCCACATTAAAAAAACAAATATACAAATTTAAAATTTGCAATTGTTTACTTTTGAATTAATATAAAAAAAATAGAGAAATATTATTACTTCACCTCAATTAATCTCTTATTTCGATCTATTAACACGCGGAAAAACGTGATTTGTTAGAAAAATAATAAAAACACAAGCAATAAAGGGGTTAGAGAAAACCTCATAGGTTTTTAGTTCTCTTCTTTGTGTGTTTTAAGACGTCACTTCAATAAGGCAAATTGAGTTACACAACTTGAGTAACATAGTTGCAATTCTCAAAGAAGAGAAAACTTGGGCAACAACCCATCTGCGTATCTCAGAAAATCAGCCCACCAATCATAATGCGACACGTCAGCTTCTTAGCACCATTACCATGTATCCCAATACACCCGAACAACCCATCTAATTCCCCTTTCTTTCTCTTCCTTCTCTTCTTCTTATTCGAACCCACCACCTGAAGGCACCCACTCCATCCCAACTCAAATTCAACGGCACCCCACTCATCCTTGATGGCAGAGAACTGGCACAATTGCCTCTCTATGGCAGTCCTGACGTCGCATTCAAAGATTTTCAAAAAACTGGTAAAATGTTTACATTTCAAAATTTTCGATCTTAACAGAACTTGTATTGGACTTGTATTGGAGTTAGATATCATTTCGAAGTGATTGTAACCTGGGCTATGGAAATTATCTTGGCATATGGATTGATAACTCATCTAATCCATGAATACCAACTGTTTGTAAAAACGTCTCAGAGGCCCTTTGGCCACTGCACAATACCTATCATACGTGCATCTAAAAGGCCCTTTGGCCACTGCTCATTACCTATCATTCGTATGATTGAAACTACTCTAGTCCAGATTTTTATCAGTTTTTTGCTATTATTTTATGTCTATTGTTTTGCAATATCATGGTATTGGATCTGTTTTAGAATGAAATCGAGAGTGAATTAGATTCCAGGTCTAGTAGTTTAATGGTTCATGGTTATTAGTTTAAAAGTAACCCATGGAGGGTAATAGCTGATTTCCTTCTCGGAGGAGTGAGTTTATAGTGACTTTTGAGTTCCTGAAACAAAAATAAGCTTCGGTAATGCTGGAACGAGGGAGGGGAAGGGGAAGGGAAATAATCATATGTTTTTCTTCTATTGTAAACAACCTCTAGAAGCTGACATGTCGCATTTTGATTGGTGGGCTATTTTTCCTCCAACAACAACTGGGCTGGTCCAAAGCGGCTCTGCTCAAAGAAATATGGGTGGTGCTACTCTCACCGAGGGGAGCCACCTAAAGAAGTCACCAAACAACCATTTTTTTTATTTTAGTTTTTCAAAATTTTTTTTAAACCCCTTAACATTTAAAAAAAAAAAATCACAAATTTATTAAAAATACTTCTTTAACCATTGAAAAAAAAAACCCAATTGGTGAGTTTTATTGGTGGATTTTATTGGTGGAAGTAGTTTTTAAATCTCACCCTCTGACAAACCAAAACTCCTATAAGCTTCCACCTTCTACTCCCACAGTGTTTTACTATTTAGTGCCATGGACATGATGACTAGAACAAATTTCAGACAATTGGTGTAGGGTTCAAATCAGCAGCCTATAATTTAGCCTTGAGATAAGGCTGGAAATCAAATTAAGAGATAAAACCATGAAAAGATAGGACAAGTTGACTTAGAATCCTAAGAGGAAAGACACACAGACTCCTAAAAGGAAATAGACTCAGACTTCTAAAAGGAAAGAGCTTTACAATGCAAGTTGGGCCCAATCACTCCAAGGAAATAGACATCTATATAAGGAGGAGATTTCCCACAAATCTGACAAACTCCATAGAAGCTCCATACACCAAACTCAATCTGACAAACTCCATAGAAGCTCCATACACCAAACTCCACCACACATAGCGACTCCAAAGGATCTCCCCTAAATTTCTCCATTGTATAGTGAGATATGTGAGGTCATGAGAGATTGTAAAATCACCCATTATAGTGGACGTAGACTTTTATGTCAAACCACGTAAATCCATTTGTCTCTCTATATTTATTTTTATTTACTTATTTATTACGTATTTTATGGATGAACGCGAAGAATATTGTATCGAAGCTCAAATCATCATTGTGGGCCAGGGATATTTTTTCCTCCCTTTCGGCCTACTGTACAAATTAATGCATTAACAATTGGCGTCATTTATCAGATTCGACTTTTTCATTATTTCTGATAACGGTAGGAGGATGATTCTCGGTTCACAAGATCTTCTCTCGAAAATATCATATAAGTTCCTCAAACTTGCATTTATTATTTTATTTTGACAATACTATTACTCAATTAGAACATATACATATATACATATATATAGGGACTAGGAAATGGGGTGCATTGTAAACGTGCACCAAGCACTTGGCGATGTATGCCATGCACGTTACATGCTTGTGCATGGCCCTATACACCTGCACAACCCTTTCAAGCTGGTGGAGTCGTTGTCCACCACATCTGTGTGTGGAGCAGCACAATCCTGCCAGGAACTAGAACAAAGCCGACAGGGGTTTCCCGCCTGTATCTCACCGCTAGGAACCCAATAACTAGCGGGAGATCACCCATTAGTTGCCAAAGGGCTATTATGACTGCGGGTAGCCACGACTAGGCTTGCTGGTGTTGTTTGGCCGCCGACGAGGTGCTTCCATCCCATTGGCATGCCAAGATCCGACGAACGGAGGCAAGCAGTGGTTTCATGCACAATGCACGATGCGTGCAACTTCACCTACCTGCAACGAGCTAGCTAGCGATCACCACTGGCCTTTGTCACAATCACAGTTATCCTCTACCACCGCTAGCCACCACCTGCATGACCGGAGCTCCATGTCGTCAGCGAGATGGTCCTTGATCACGAAAGCAGTTCAAACTGGAATTAGTGCAGGCAGAGGACACATGCTATCAAAGATCAACAAAACTAAGCATTCGTGCTCTAGCAAGACCGCCACTAGCCACCACCTGAGCTCTCGATAATTTCTGTCGCCATCAAGGAGGTCACCACCCACAAGGTACTGCTAGCCGACCATCACTCAACGTTCTCACCAATGCACAACAACTTGCTCGGCGTCGACTGTTGCTCGCACAGTCTTCTATCACCGGCGCGAGGAGATCTAGCTTGTTCGACAACGACCGGAGTGTAGGGAAGAGTCACACCAAGATGGCCATGAGCTGGCAGACCACCAGGAGGAATGGAGTCACTGTCGACAGGTGTCTGGAATACCGAGAAGAGCCACACCAAGATGGCCTTGAGATGGCAGACCGCCAGTAGTTACCACCGGTTCAGTCGCTATTTTCTGCCATTGACAAGAAGGAACCCAAACACAGAAGTTGTGCCCATTGAGATTCTTGCCACTAGAAGCCTAGAAGTAGAAAAGGAAGACTCCAGCGGCCGATTATGAACCAGTGAGACCCCCATCGACCTCCACCTAACTCACTGGTGCACTCTGTTGCTATCATGGCTATCCTCAACAACAGAAACTCCACCTGCTGCAAACCTCCTCACCATAGTTGCAGGCAACAAGGACACCACAGGGGTTGGAAGCTGAGGGGCAAACCACCTGCAAGCTATATTCTTGCAAACGACTACACGGCGGCATGGGCACCCACATTCCTACCATCTGAAGCCATAGAGACTAAAGATGATCATTTATGCCATCGACGAGCTTCTACAGAGGCACGAAACAATGCTAGAAATCTAAGCATTCCCATGGTCCCCACCACACCATTGGTAGACAACAACCTCATCTAAAAGAACACGACCTTTGGCAGTCGGCGATACTCCTGTCAAGCTCGCCACACTTATGGCGGACAACCAGAATGCAGCACCTCCAACGGGCAATGAGTATGCAATACGTTTAGGCCTCAAGCCAAGGCGACCAAGGTTCCACACCACAAAGCTCCTCGCCATTCCATCGTAACCAAGGTTTCACGCCACGGAAGCTCGTCGCCACCCTCATCGACCTTGTACACACTGGACCTTGGAGAATTTCCTCGCACACAAAGAACTTCCTCACCCACAAGTGCTCCTTGCCCACGACCAAGTGAAACCATCGGATCGTTAGTGTTTTTTTTCCATGGACTCCAGGTGAGTTAGAAATGAACAGCATCCACTCCGCAAAAATCGATCATAGAAAACATTTATAGTCAGGAGATATGGAAAGCAGGGGCAAAAATTGCTTTGGTTTGTCTCTCTTAAACATGCTATTTGAATTTCTTTTTTCTATTAACAAATTTGGTTTTTGGAGATTTTTCCCACTAAAACTCCTCGAGGTTCCATGAGAATCCAAATGGCTACATGCTCGGGAAATATATTTCGTGGGAAATTGCCAGCGTGACATGGCAAACTAGCTGCAAAGACCCTCCCGGGTGCCGCATAGGCATCTTAATTTGTTTGAATCAAAATAGACCGCTTGGTATCGTAGGCATCCTAGGCCGTCATCAATGCCAAAGCATGGCTATGCACAGGCATCACTCGTGTGTCACCAACATTCACCACACTCTAGCGGGATGACCCAGGTTTACAAATCTTAAACTTGTAATTTGTATTACACCAACCTATTTAGTTTTTGGTGAAAACCTCTTGGGGTGGTTGAACTAAATCTCCTGCCACAATAGTGTGGTTGAGCATCCCCCAAACACCAATGACGAGTCCAAAAACTCATAGTACCCACTTGATAGGGCGCCAAGGTCAGAAGACCACGTGACCCTTAAACACCAATGATGAGTCAAAAGACTCACGGTGCCTAAGAAAAATAGCCAAAAGGTTAAAAGACCACGCGACCCTTAAACACCAATGATGAGTCAAAAGACTCACGGTGTCTAAGAAAAATGGCCCGAAGGTCAGAAGACCACGCAACCCTTAAACACCAATGACGAGTCAAAAGACTCGCGGTACCTAAGAAAAAGAGCGCGGAGCACAGGAGACTACACTACCCTTAAACACCAATGACGAGTCAAAAGACTCACGGTGCCCATGAAAATGGATGTGGAAATCAGAAGACTACGTGACCCTTAAATACCAATGACGAGTCAAAATACTCCTAGTGTCCAAGAAAAAGGGCACAGAGGTCAAAAGATCATGGGACCCTTAAACACCAATGACAAGTCAAAAGACTCGCGGAAGTCAGAAGACCGCACAACCCTTAAATACCAATGACGAGTAAAAAGACTCGCGGTGCCCAAGAAAAAGGGCATGGGTGTCAAAAGACCATACGACCCTTAAACACTAATGACGAGTCAAAAGAATCGTGGTGCCCAATGAGAAAGGGCATAGAGGTCAAGAGATCACTTGACCCTTAAACTCCAATGATGAAGCGGTGCCCCCAAAAAGGAAAAGGTCAGGGACAGCCCGACCCCACTCATCTCTCATCAAGGGTCAAGAGGTTGGAAAGCAATACAAGCACAACATCTTCTCCAGCAAACATCGAGTGTTTTTGCTCATGCCACAACCACCGTCGTGGGCTACCTTTGGGAACGAGCCACCGAGCTCCACAACCGCATCGCATAGATTTCCTTCGAGAATGGAAAGGCTCAAAAATGGCCAAATGTGGACACAGGGAGTCAACAGGCTTCCTAACCACTTAAGCGTAGGTTACTACTAATAAACAACAGAATGAGAACACCAACAATTTACACCAATGCGGTAAAAAATCCACAACTACCAACAAAAGCAAAAATGATCACAAAAATACACACGAAAAATCAATCATGGAAATATGCACTCTTTGCCAATATTAAACAATCTCTCTTGGCAAACATTTACACAAATAAACAAACTCAAAATCGAGCTCCACCCCTGACGCAAACATTTTCCGACCAAGTAGAGCTCCGTGCTCACACCTAATGAGGTCGAGTACATCTCCCGCCTATCTCTCCAAGTTGAGCTCCTCACCACTTAGCACAAAACAAACAGAAAATCAGGGACTAAATAGGAAATTAGAGACCAATTTTTAAATTTTATCTTGCAGATTATTGACTTGAAGATTCTCAAGACCTTCTTGTCCAACAAATCGCCCTTATGAATCGCGGGCATTTGTGGGGGTCAAATTAGCAGCCTCTACTTTAGCATCGAGATAAATCCAAAAATCAAGTTAAGAGATAAAGCTAAGAACAGATAAGACAAGTTGACTCAAACTCCTAAAAGGAAAGACATAGACTCCTAAAAAGAAAGATACTCAGATTTCTAAAAGGAAAAGATTTCACAAGGCTCGTTTGATTAAATCACTCCAAGAAAATATACCTCTATATAAGGAGGAGATCTCCCACAAATCTAACAAACTCCACAGAAGCGTCATACGCCAAACTCTATGACACATAGCGACTCCAAAGGATCTCCCCTAAATTCTTGTGTCTCTCTAGATTTATTTTTATTTCCTTATTTATTACGTATTTTATGGATGAACGCGAAGAAAACTATATCAAATCCCAAATCATCATCGTGGTGTGGGGTTGATTCTTTCTTCCCTTCCGGTCTACAAATTAACGAATTAACAATTGGAATCAAAACCCAATTCCATAACTTCACTAACAATCTCACTAAACCGATTGCTACACATAAACAGTGGACTTGATTTAGAAAAGAAGAGTTCCAAAACTAAAGACTGGGGAACACCATGGCTTACTAACATATTGATGTTGGGTTGTGATTAAGTGGAAATAATATGATAATTGGGCATGTAAACTAAGGATTTTGGTCTTGAAAAAGAGTTACATATACATATTTATATCATATGTTTACAACAAAAGCACCACAAGGTCAAAATGCGAAATGCATGTGAAATAAACACTATCTGCCACTTATCTCACACACTCACTCGACACTTAGAGAAAAAAAAAAAAAGAGAAGAAAGAATCCTCTCATGCCGTAACCCTTGCTGCCTTACAGTTTAGATTTTGCACCTTAGAGAACTGCATGGAATTAGAGAGAGCAACAACCTGGAGAGAGAGAGAGAGAGAGGCAGGAGCATTGGAGAGGATGAGAAAGGAGAGCTTAAAGGGGAGGAAGTGGTGCACGAGAAGGGGACGTTGGGATTTTTGGCAGGGTCCGAAAATCACTTGGAAAATTCTACTTCCAATTTAGGGTTTTTGTTTCTTTTCTTTTCTGTGGTTTATGGATCATCATTTCTCTTTGATTAATAGTTTGTTTTCATAATTGATGGGGGAGTAATTTTCGTAACCTAGGTCAAGGGAAACCTTTGCGTAGTAGGGTTTCAATTGGGGGTTTTGATTTCTTTTTCGGTTTTAACTTTATTCTCCATAAGTTTTTCTCATCTTCATAGATACCGAGACTAGAGTTTCATCTGTATCCTCTTTGGTTCATCATTGATTGAAGGTATGGTGAATGCTTAAGGGATGAAGACCCTAATCTAGAATTTCATAATGATTGATGATTTGATATGAAATTTGTTGAGATTATTCAGGAAATATTTTATTAGTGCTTAAATCATATACATCATCCAAATGCTTTAATCTTGACTGAAATTGCATTTGATAGTAATTATGAATGCAAACCTCCACTGAAATCTCTCAGTGAAAAGGAGACTCGTAGCCTAGGTGTTTGTCTAAAAGTCTTTTAGAACTTTGATCATAAGTATTGCACTTGCTCTTCTTTATCCACGCATAGAGTTTAGTTTCTTTAGCTATTTTTCATAAATTTTAGCATGCATCCAAACCCACCTTATTCTCATTCAGGATCTTCAGAGAGGCAACGAACATTATTTTCAAATCCTTAAGTTTACGAGTGCACTAATTTGCCCAGTGACCTTAAGTAATTTTGCATAGCTAAACATACCACTTTCTTAATCCTTTTGGTTCCAATAAATAACTGTATAATAGTGAATTTGCCTTAATCCCTATGAAATTGACTTTCGGACTCTCACTATACACAAGTTGGACACCTTTTGCACTTGGGAGGTAATTTAAAAGAAGAGACAAGTTTTTGGTGTCGTTGCCAGGGATTAATGGCAATTTTTAGAACTAGCACAGCCTGATAGAGTTAAGGGGGGCTAAGTGTGAACCTCTTCACACTTTGGTGATCTCTAACCCTAAGTCTTTTATTTATTTATTTATTGTCTATTTTCTTTTTTGTTTGCCTCGTGTTAATTCTGAGTGATAACTAAAAAATCAATTGTGATTGGTTAATTACTGCCCTGCCACCATTCTAGACCTACCTTGGTGTTACTTTGGTGTTTGTTTGGGATTTTGTATGTCTATTTGGAGTCGTGACCATTCCTCTAGACTGGTCAGAACAGAATCTTTGACATACTCAGATTGTGAATCACTCTCGCTTGAGTCATCCTTTGATAGTTTTAGTACCATGGGCGAAGAAGAACATGAAGGGAGAAGATTGGTAAACCAAAACAGGACTCTTAAAGAATATTTGCAAACTGTTAGGGCTAGTTCACCCTCATGCATCATTCAACCACTGAATGCAAATAACTTTAACTTTAAGCCTGGTATGATTCCTTTGATACCTCATTTTCATTTCATGGAATTAGAGAACCCATATTTGCACATCAAAGAAATTGAGGAAGTTTGTTCAACTTTTATGGATCGAACTTGTACTGAAGAAGTGATCAGACTCAAGTTATTTCCCTTTTCATTAAAAGACAAAGCCAAGACCTGGCTAAATTCTTTGAGGCCTAGATCCATAGGAACATGGCAAGAGATGCAGATTGAGATTTTTAAAAAATTCTTTCCTATGCACAGAACCAATACACTGAAGAGGCGGATCATGAATTTTGCCCAAAAAGACATTGAAACCTTTTATCAATGCTAGGAGAGGTTCAAGGATTTACTCAATGCTTGTCCTCATCATGGGTACGAAAACTAGAGTATAATAAGTTTTTTCTATGAGGGTTTACAACCTAAGATGAGACAATTCATGGTGACAATGTGCAATGGAGAGTTCTTTAATAAAGAACCAGAAGAGGCTTTCAAGTACTTTGATTACCAATCTGAAAATGCCCACTAGGCTATCCGGAGTTAACCCTATACCCACTTGTGCTCTCCGGGTTAAAAACCTAGTTAACCCCGAAGAGCACACTTTTGGGTTAATTTGAAAATGCCCACTAAAAATTCCTGTTCACATTTTTAGTTAATCCTATGCCTATTCAATATGCAAGCAATCTGAAAATGCCCACTAAAAATTCCTTATATCAGATTGGTAATCAAAGTACTTGAAAACCTTACTCCGGAGAGCACAAGTGTTAAGGTTTTTAACCCTATACCTGTTCAAATTAAGGAAACAACTCGACAAGTACCAGCACCCTTCCCTACTAGGCTAATAGTTTCTCATAAAGAAAAAAATCAAGCTGAGATCTTAGAAGTGTTTAAACAAGTACGGATCAATATACCCTTACTCGATGCCATTCAACAAATTCTCACTTATGCCAAGTTTTAAAAGGATCTGTGAACAATTACAAGGAAGTTGAGTGTGAAGAAAAAAACATTTCTCACTGAGCAAGTCAGTGCCATAATTCAATACAACACACCTCCTAAATTTAAAGACCCTGGATCCCCTACTATTGCTTGCATCATTGGGAATTCAAAAATTGGCCATGCCTTACTAGACTTAGGATTTAGTGTCAATTTGTTGCCTTACACTGTATATGAGAAACTGGGGCTGGGAGAATTGAAATCAACCTCCATAACCTTGCAATTAGCTTATAGGTCAATTAAAATACCAAGGGGAGGGGTAGAGGATGTTCTAGTTCAAGTTGATAAATTCTATTATCCTGTAGATTTTGTTGTCCTTGACATGAAACTGTCTGTTAATTCAGTTTTTCAAGCCCTTGTAATTTTGGGAAGACTTTGGCTACCTCTAATGCCCTGATAAACTGTAAAAGTGAGGTTTTAAAACTCAATTTTGGCAATATGACTCTGGAACTTAATATATTTAATCTGTACAGACAACCTTAGGAAATGGAGGAGCCTCAAGAAGTGAATCTGTTGGAGGGCATCATTGCAGAATCTTTCCCTCTAATTACTGAAAATTTTGAAGAAGGTTTTGAAACACTAGAATCTGTTGATAACCACTACATGTGTTTTATATAGGAAAATCAGCAGCATGGATGCCCAAGGTTGAGCAGTTAGGCCCAGCATAGCCAACAAATGAGGTAGACAAGGAGCAAGTCCCAGCTTTGGAGCTTAAGCCCCTACCCACAAAACTCAAGTATGCTTTTCTAGGGCCTAATAGCGCTTTACCTGTAGTTATATATTTTTGTCTAACTAATAGACAAGAAGAAGAGCTATTAAAGGTCCTTATAAAACATAAAAATGCCATAGGCTGGACCTTGGCTGACATTAAGGGCATAAACCCTTTTATTTGCACTCATAAGATTTACCTGGAGGAGGATTCTAGGCCGTCTAGAGAAATGCAAAGAAGGCTCAATCCTTCAATGAAAGAAGTAGTTAAAAAGGAGGTCCTTAAACTATTGGATGTGGGTATTATTTACCCCATCTCCGATAGTAGGTGGGTCAACCCCATACAAGTGATTCCAAAAAAATTTGGGCTAACTGTAATAAAAAATGAAGAAAATGAGTTAGTCCCCACAAGGGTAACTACAGGCTAGAGAATGTGTATTGACTAAAGGAAGCTTAATGCTTCCACTAGGAAAGACCATTTTCCCTTGCCATTTCTTAACCAAGTCTTGGAGAAGGTAGCTGGACATGCATTTTATTGTTTTCTAGATGGGTTCTCAGGTTATTATCAAATTGAAATAGCACTTGAGGACCAAGAAAAAACTACCTTCACATGCCCATTTGGAACCTTTACATTTAGAAGAATGCCTTTTGGGTTGTGTAACGCCCCCAACAACTTTTCAAAGGTGCATACTTAGTATATTCAGTTATTTAATTGAGAATGGTTTAGAAGTCTTCATGGATGATTTCTCTGTTTTTGGGAACACTTTTAAGAAATGTTTGACTAATTTGCAAGCTGTTTTGGCCAGGTGTGAGGAGAAAAACTTGCTACTCAACTAGGAAAAGTGCCATTTTATGGCTTAGTATGGTGTAGTATTAGGACACATAATGTCCTCAAAGGTATTGAAGTGGATGAATAAAAAATAGACCTGATTTCTAAGCTGCCCGCACCTAAAACTGAGACCAGTATTAGGTCATTTTTAGGACATGCTAGATTTTATAGAAGATTTATACAAGGGTTTAGCTCCATTTCTAAACCCTTATGTAAATTGCTTATGCATGACATTGAGTTTGAGTGGACAATAGAACATCAAAAAGCATTTGACTAGCTCAAATACATACTCACTACAACCCCTATAATGCAACCCCTAGATTGGTCCCTCTCCTTTGAAATCATGTGTGACGCCAGTAACTTTGCCATAGCAGCTGTCTTAAGCCAGCGTAGGGACAAACTACCCTATGCAATTTACTATGCCAGTAAGACATTAACTGGAGCTCAGAAGAATTACTCCATGACAGAAAAAGAATTGCTCGCCATTGTATTTGCTCTAGAGAAATTTAGAACTTATATTATAGGGTCACCTGTAGTTGTCTTTACAAACCATGCAACTTTGAAATATTTGTTTACAAAAAAAAGGTGCTAAGCCAAGGCTAATTAGGTGGGTGTTGCTCTTGCAGGAATTAAGTATCACAATTCAAGACACAAAGGGAGTGGAGAATGTGGTGGATGACCATCTGTCTAGATTAACTGTCACTAAATCTGATTTGTCTTTGTCAATTTCTGAATCTTTTCCTGATGAACAAATACTTTTAATTGAGAATACACCGTGGTATGTTGACATTGTCAATTTCTTAGTAACAGGGAAAACACCTCCACATTGGATTCCTCAGGATCTAAAAAGGTTCAAAGCAAAGGTAAAGTATTTTTTTATGACGACCCTTACCTGTTCAAATATTGGTCTAACCAAATAATCCGTAAATGTGTCCTTGACAATGAGATATCTTCTGTACGATCTGCTTGTCACGATGGGGCCTGTGGGGGTCACTTTTATGCAAAGAAAACAGTGGCTAAAATCCTACAATCTGGTTTGTTTTGGCCTCATCTGTTTAAAGACGCTCTTGAATTCTACAAAAAGTGTGAGCCATGTCAAAAACTAGGAAGGATAACTAGGAGGAACATGATGTCCTTGCACCCGATCTTAGTTTTGGAAATTTTTTATTGCTAGGGTTTAGACTTCATGGGCCCATTTCCCCCATCTTTTAGGTATGTTTATATTTTGGTAGCCGTAGACTATGTGTCCAAATGGGTGGAAGCCATCCCTTGTAAAAAGAATGATCACCAAGTGGTGCTCAAATTCATAAAAGACAACTTAGTGTCCAGGTTTGGCAAGCCCCGGGCCATCATCAGTGATAATGGAACACATTTGTGTAACAGATCACTAGACTCACTTTTAAAGAAGTATGGGATCCATCATAAAGTGTCCACCCTTTATCACCCACAAACCAATGGCCAAGTGAAATTAGCAAATAGGAAAGATTGGTCTTTGAGATTGGTTGATGCCTTGTGGGCATATAGAACTGCTTATTAGACTATACTTGGTATGTCCCCATATAGGTTGTTCTATGGCAAAGCATGCCATCTCCCTGTAGAACTTGAGCACAAAGCTTACTGGGCAGTGAAGAAATTTAACTTTGATACAAAAAAAAATTGGCTCTTTGAGAAGGTTACAACTGTTTGAGTTAGAGGAGCTTAGGAGGGATGCACATGAGAATTCTAAGCTAGCCAAGGAAAACAAGAAGGTCTTACATGATAGGAGCATCCTTAGAAAAAAATTTGAACTTAATCAACAAGTCTTGCTCTACAATTCTAGGCTTCATCTATTCCTTGGAAAACTAAGATCTCGGTGGAGTGGGCCATACCTTGTAAAATCAGTTTCTCCTCATGGTGCCATAGAAATAACAAACCCTCAAAATGGAAATACTTTCATGGTAAATGGCCAGAGATTAAAACCATTCTTAGGGACTTATGCACCAGAAATTTTATCCATCCCATTACTGGAACCAATTGTCAACTGACTAAGTTCCTATGCAGACTACAAGTTTCAGTAATTTTACTTAATTTTTGTTGTTTTCTTCTTCTTTATTTATTTTCTTTGCTCACTCCCTTTTACTGAGTTTCTTTCTTCAAAGCTATTGGTTTCATAATCTAATTAGATTTCACTACAGGAAATACTCATTTTTCTTGTTTTACATTTTTCAAATCCTAAGTTTTGTTGCCCAGATAACATCTCTTCATTTACTCTTCTTCATACACACATTGAGGACAATGCTTCGTTTTAGTTGGGGGGAGTATTGAAAAAAAAAACTGTCACAAGGGGAAAATTTCTGAAACACTTCTTAGGTATGACTAGAAGAGAACTGTCTGAATCATGAGTTCATAGATACACAAGAACTTTGAAGTGGCTCCGTTAAGAAGATCATATAATAAAGTAACACTTGAACAAAGGAAATAGTGAACACTTTGCTTACTTCCAAACTATTTCCTTTGCAAACTAGGACATATGAAAGTCACACTTCTTCTACGAGGATTATAATAAAAAGGGGGTGTAGCTGAGCATACCTTAATGAACCACATCTTAATGGTTTACCAAAGAAAAAAACTCGATAAATGAGAAAAGGGACAAACTAGAGATCTCTTGAAAGAGAGAGAGAGAGAGAGAGTGATTTTGGAAAAGGCTGCCTATCACCGGGGCTTTAGCAAGAAAAGAAATAAGGAAGCCTTCTAAAGTGTGATAGCGTGAAAGCCAACAAATCGGTGGTTTTGAATTAAGGATAAGGGTCATTCCTTATGACAAGCTATTACTACAAAATAGCTTGGTAGAAGATGGAGTGCAACTCTAAATGACCTAGGAACAACACTGATCACAGTTTGGGATGCACAACTACATTATTGGTTTCCTTTGCATAAGTATTTTTATATTACATGAAGTTTTGAAATGAGAAACAATCTGAACTGTGGAATTAATGACTTATGTTTTTGACAAGTTCTCAACTGGGAAAACCTTCAAAGGGAGAACTATTCATCCCTTGTTTATCGCTCCTTTGCTAAGTGAGTAGCAAAAAGCTAGTTGGGGGGTGTGATTAAGTGGAAATAATATGATAATTGAGCAAGTAAACTAAGGATTTTGGTCTGAAAAATAGTTACATATGCATATTTACATCATAAGTTTACAACAAAATCACCACAAGGTCAAAATGGAAAATACATGTGAAATAAACACTATCTACCACTTATCTCACACACTCACTCGACACTTAGAGAAAAAAAAGAAAGAGAAGAAAGAATCTTCTCATGTCGTAACCCTTGTTGTTTTACATTTTAGATTTCGCACCTTAGAGAACCGCATGGAATTGAAGAGAGCAACAACCTGGAGAGAGAGAGAGAGAGAGGCAGGAGCATTGGAGAGGATGAGGAATGAGAGCTTAAAAGGGAAGAAGTGGTGTGCGAGAAGGGGACGTTGGGATTTTTCGTAGGTCCGAAAATTACTTGGAAAATTATACTTCCAATTTAGGGTTTTTGTTTCTTTTCTTTTCTGTGGTTTATGGATCAGTATTTCTCTTTGATTAATAGCTTGTTTTCATACTTGATGGGGGAGTAATTTTCATAATCTAGGTCAAGGGAAACCTTCGCGCAGTAGCGTTTCAATTGGGGGTTTTGATTTCTTTTTTGGTTTTAACTTGTATTATCCATAAGTTTCTATCATCCTCATAGATACCGAGACTAGGGTTTCATCTGTATCCTCTTTGGCTCATTGTTAATTGAAAGCACTGTGAATGCTTAAGGGATGCAGACCCTAATCTAGAATTTCATAATGATTGATGATTTGATATGAAATTTGCTGAGATTATGCAGGAAATATTTTATTAGTGCTTAAATCATATACATCATCCAAATGCTTTAATCTTGGCTAAAATTGCATTTGATAGTAATTATGAATGCAAACCTCCACTGAAATCTCTCGGTGCAAAGGAGACCCGTAGCCTAGGTGTTTGTCTAAAAGTCTTTTAGAACTTTGATCTTAAGTATTGCACTTGTTCTTCTTTATCCACGCATGAAGTTTAGTTTTAGCTATTTTTTATAAATTTTAGCGTGCATCCAAACCCACCTTATTCTCATTCAGGATCTTTAGAGAGGCAGCAAACATTATTTTCAAATCCTTAAGTTTACAGGTGTACTAATTTGCCCAGTGACCTTAAGTAATTTGCACAGCTAAACATACCACTTTCTTAATCCTTTTGATTCCAATAAATAACTACATAACAGTGAATTTGCCTTAATCCCTATAAAATCGACCTTGGGACTTGCACTATACACAAGTTGGACACCTTCTGCACTTGGGAGGTAATTTAAAAGAAGAGCCAAGTTGTATCCTCTGTACACTGTTTGGTTTAAATACTTCGCAGTATGCCCTTATACCTTTTAAGGTATTCTCATTAGTGCCAACAATCTGCCTAAACTCTTGAACAAAGGGAATGATTTGCTTTCTGAGGCTCCTTGCCAGAACATAAGGCGATGTAGATATAAGCTTTACAATTTCAAAATCTAAAAAGCCTAACGATTTGAAAAACTCCAATGTTGGCTTAAAAATCTTATGAGCATTAAATGTATACAATGAGGGATACTTCATTGTCAAAGTTGTTATTTGCTTATCACTAAAACCATGTGTCCTAAAAAATTTGACACAATGTGTGCATCACTTTCTAGCATAGTTGGGTATTTGCTAAGCATTTTGGTGAGACTAGTAAGGGTGGGCAGAGGGGCCCCACACCCACATCTAGCCCCCTTAGCAAGGGCGAGGGGCAGCCCTGCATTTCCCCCGCTCCGCACTTATATATTTTATTACATAAATATATATTTATACTATACATATTTATACAAATTTATTATTTATACAATATATAAATATAGTAATATGTATTAAGTAGAACTTTTACTTAATATTTTGTTTAAGTTGTAGTGAAGTAGGGTGACCCTTTTATAGATTGTCGGGACAATACAAGAGTCCAAATTGCTTAAGTGTGAGACTTGTATTATGAAGGCAATCTAGAAAGGGTGATCCTACTACACTACAACTTACACAAAATATACACTAGCAAATTTAGGCCCTTTTTTCTCCAACATCACACACCCAAGTGAGGTGGATTTATTTTAATTGTTTTTTCAAAATGTGTGTTTTACCCAAAACCCCCCTCCACCCCCAAATATCCCAAATCATCCCAAAATACCCATTCAAATTTTTTCCCCTCCCTCGTAGAACCTCCTCTGCCCGTCTTCACCCGCATCGTTCACAAGGTGTCTTTGAGGACTCCAAGGTTCTCTCTCTCTCTCTCTCTCTCTCTCTCTCTCTGTACATGGCTGGGTTATTTTTAAAATATGACAGATTCATACGTTTGGGCTTTCCTCAAATACAAAATCATAGCTTTATATAGAAGGATTTGATTTTTTTTCTCTGCAATATGGAAGCTAGAGGTGGGTTAAAATGGTGATGCTTGAGATAGAAGGATTTGATTTTTTTTTTCTTTGCAGTACTCAAAACCACAGTAATACTAAAAATCACAACAATATAAAAAGGCCTTTCAGTGTGTTAAAGATTGTGATTCACAAGCACATAACTTTCTTGCCGCTTGTGGTATTAGTGCAATCTCTTATTTCAATTGAAGCTGATTTTGCATTAGTTTTGGATTGTGGCCTCACACTTCTTTTCAGTTTAATGCACGAAGCTGGGCTACTATAGAAGATATTTGGATAGACCATAAGATAAGAAAGAGGTAAAACTTGGGCCCAATCATTCCCTCGTTCCTCCATGAGTACATATCAGTGCAGATCTGTATAACACTCTCTTCAAGGAAAGCGACGTATTGTCTGACCATCAACCAGAAATGTAGGGAGAAAAAGGTTCTATTGCAACTGAGACTACACCCGCACCTTTGGGTGAAACCATGGATATCACGACTGCCTTGCAGCTTGTTAAGGAAGTCATTTGCTCATGGTGGGCTTGCACGAGGGCTGCATGAAGGTGCCAAGGTGATCGAAAAGCATGTTGCACAGCTCTATGTACTAGCTAAGGATTGCAACTAGCCAGATTATGTTAAACTGGTGAAGGCTCTTTGTGCCAATCACAGTGTAAAATTAATGACAGTGCCTAAAGCTAAAACTCTTGGCGAGTGGGCTTGTTTGTGTAAAATTGATTCTGAAGGGAAAGCGAGAAAGGTTGTTAGTTGCTCCTGCATTGTAGTTAGGGATTTTGGAGAGCAGACAGAGGGTTACAATGCTATCCAGGAGTATGTGAAGCCCCATTAAGTTAAAAATATTAAAAAAGAGAGGCTATGTTTTACATTGAGAGATTGGTCCTTATGTAGCTCTGCCATTTTCATTCTTCATGATGACAGATACTTGATATTATGAAAGGCAAGATATTCAATTTTCAACAAAAAAAAAAAAGAGGTAACACTTGATATTTATGAATTTATGCTAATGCTTCTTCTTGTATTCTTTGCTTCCCATTTCCCATTTATTGTTGTAGATATGTTTCGCTAACCGATGTTCCATCTCACACTCATATACTTGTGTTCTTCAAATTATAGGTCCTCATTTTGGTTGCATTTCTTTTCAACAGGGGATCCTCATTCAAATCACCTATGGCATCGAGTCAATCATCCGAAGTAGTTGATGCGTTTCAAATAGAATCACCAACTTGTTGGTGTGGCTTGAAAGCCCCATTAAAGACCTCCCAAACTAGCAAAAATCCTAGAAGAAAATTTTATGCCTTCCCGAAGTATAACACGGTATAGCATATTTGTTTTGTCATATTTTTGTATTACTTTTTAACTTATCATATTTAACGGATGAAATTATCAAATTCTAGGCAGGGAGAAGCAAGATGTCAATTCTTCATATCGGCAGATATACTTCAACTGATAGAGGAGAAAATTCTAACAAGAGATAATGCAGTTCGAAAAAGGGAGGATGATTTATTATTGTGCGAGCATGAAATTCAAAAAAAGAAAGATAAATTAATTGAGAAAGAGAATGCTATTATTCACAAGCAAAAGGAGAAAATTAGAAAGCGGATTGTAGATAATAGATGTGCAAGTATATTATTGTGTATGTACTGGGTGTTATCGATTGTAATAGTTTTTGGTTGGTTTTGACTATATATGTATTTGTTACTGTTAATTGTAAATGAATGGTTTGGACTATGTATCTTACAGATATTGCTAATTTGATTATGTGGTTGGTTTGGACTATAGATGTATTTCTTAGGCCATTCTTTTTATATTCCTTTTCTTTTGTTTACCTGCAAAATCTATGTAAGAAAGTTTCTTATTCTGGCCTTATTAAAAAAAAAAATCTTTCTTATTCTAATCTTTTAATCAGCCAACTAATCCATGCAGCCTTCCTAGCAGCTACAACTTGCAAATAACATTCTTTACAATAAATTATAAGCTTTACATTAAATAGTCTCACACTTACAACATATTTCATCACAACACCCAAATACAACAAACTACAACTTCGCAACAACATTCTTTACATCATTTCATCACAACAATCAAAATATAACAAGTTACTAAATAACAACCATGGCCTCACACGTCCTCATTGCCCAATGGTGTTGGTTGTGTGACAGTACTACATTGTGTTCCAACAACATTAGAACCAAGTTTATCGACATCAACCAAGTTGATCGACATTAGCACCAACTTGAGCTTCTGATACCTCACCATAAGTGATTCATCATCAAATATTTTTTTGCAAGTCTATTTCAAAAAAAAAAATACACATCTATTAGAAAGGAATATGAATGCAGTCCAATAAATATATAATTAATATGAAAAAAAAATTATTACTTGTTTCTTCTTTCTCTTCGTCACAACCTTCTCCATAGGCAGAACCTTTCTTTTCGTTGCCGACCTCCCTTTCCCTTGGATAACGTGTGGGCTTAATCTTTTCTAACCCTTATTCGTGACCACATTCTCTTTTTCCTTGGTTGAACTGGACTCAAGTGTTAATGGGGGCTATAATTAGACACTATATTAAAATGGCTCAAATGCACGTAAGAAATTTTTTTTTAAAAAGTTAGAAAATAATTTACCTAGCTACCCCATGTGTATGTATATGAATTTGGATATACATTTGGAGGCATCATAAATGGCGGGTAGTACAAATTTTCTGGACTATAATATCCCTATAATACACAAATAAAAATACTTTAACTAATTAGAAATTTCGGACACAACGACATTTATATTATGATTATGACCAATGTCTATCATACCTATGTTGTTGAAATTGATATAGAAGGCCTGGGTGGCCTAACATCTCCCTCTTTGTCCATCACGCTATTTCAACTGAGTCCATAAAACGAAGTTACTAAATAGAAACGCATAAATCATTTCACCACTTTGCACTTCTAAATTATTGAACTAATTAAATTATCATATAGTTATAATGCAAAAAGAACAAACCTTTTTTTGGTTCAATGCAATTATTGGCCTTCTAGATACTTCATGATCATAAATAACCATCAAATGGAAGGTATGGAGATTTCTTCTAATGTTGTTGCACTATATACATCATGCGGAGTAAACCTTGAGAGAGAATTAAAACTTGTCCGATAGATCTCTAGTTTGGAACACCCCTCTACTCCATCCCTATAGATTACAGACCATTAACTACTACTACACCATTTCTCTCTTCTATGTTTTTTAGTACTGCAGATAAAAAAAAATCAAATCCTTTTATATTGCAGGAAAAAAAAAATCAAACCCTTCCATATTGCTGTGTTTTTTAGTATTGATGTGGTTTCGAGTAGTGCAAAGAAAAAAAAAATTATTCTATCTCATGCATCAACATTTTAATCCACCTCTAGCTTCTACATTGCAGAGAAAAAAAATCAAATCCTTTTATATAAAGCTACGATTTTGTATTTTGAGGAAAACCCAAACATATAAATCTGTCATGTCTTAAAAATAACCTAACCATGTACAGTGCGAGAGAGAGAGAGAGAACCTCGGAGTGGTCGTCGGCAACTTGTGAACGATGTGGGTGAAGGTTGGCGGAGGAGGTTCTGCGGGGGAGGGGAGAAAATTTGAATCGGTATTCTTGGATGATTCAAGATATTGTGGATGGGGGGTTCTGGGTAAAACGCACGTTTTGAAAAAACAATTAAAATAAATCCACCTTACCCAGGTGAGTGTTGTTGGAGAAAAAAATGTCTAAGAGTAGAATTACTCAATTTAAAAACTACTCAAAGAGGAGGTTGAGAACAAGTTTGTGTGGCTATTTTTCAAAGGTCTGTGCTTTAGGTTTTGGGGCAGCAAATTAAATGAAGCATCGGATTTGGTTGGGAGAAAATCCAGTTGATTTAAGAGATATGAATGAAGGATGGTTACCTAGTTTGAGATTTGAGATGCTACTATGTGACGCTACTAAGTTGCCTGAGTCATCGGCCTCCCTCTTCTTTTGGTTCGTAGACCCTCTGTTTCGAAGGGTTAACCCTCGTTTGGATGAGAAATTCTATTTACAATCTTGAGTTGGGGACTACATGTCCAGTCCTATTGATGAATAGGGATAAAAGTAGAAAAAGTATCATTTTAAAAAGGATATTATTGTAGTTTTAATTTTTTTTTAAACATAATTGTATGGGCTTGTATGAGCAGTCCCCATTTGAGGAATGCGTGTCGTCTAACTTCGTTTGGATAGTGAAAGTGTTTCATTTCATCTCATCTCATCATTACAACTTTTCTAAATTTTTACACAAAATATAATAAAAAATTCAACGTTTTCAAATCTCAAAATAATAATAATATTAAACATTACTTCTAATAATATTTTATTCAACTTTCATCTAAAACTATCTCCTCCCGTCTTACTATCCAAACCGCACCAATATGCAAAGCCGAGAAATTGGCAACTAGGTTGGGTTCAACTAAAGTCCCACCAAAGCAAGCTCCACAAAAGACATAGTTATGGCATTGTGCTCACTATATATGCCAGCTTTTGATGAAGAAATAGGCTATTTGTTGTTGGTAAAGTATTCACATTGGGTTCCTATAAATGTTTCATAAAATTTAGTTAGAAAACACACTTCCTAAAATATTTTCCTAAATTTTTCTCTTCTTTTAAAAACCTCATATATCTCATTCATATCATTTCTCTATTCTATTAAAATAATATTTCTCTATTCTTTCTTTACTATTTGTTTCTCTCACTCTCATTTACAAACTTAATTACTCATTATTTTATATTTTTTCTTATATTTTGAACTATTACTTTCTAGCGAATATTTTAAACAAAAATTTAAATTATTTTGTTGTGGGTACAATAATATTTTTAAAATTATTTTTTTTGCATTTTAGTAATTATTTAAATTATTTTTAAAATTATTACTTAAAACTATAATAAATATGAGCATGAAAGAAAGTGTAGATAAATGAAAGGAGAATTTATTTTATTTGTTAAAATAAAATATTTATAAAAAATAATTTAGGGATGAATAGTGGCTCTCCATATTTAGGGAGCCACTTTTTACATCCCAAAACTTTTCTCTAAATAGGCAACCAGGTGGAGATAGATTTTTATCAAAAAGTTCAATTTTGGTCATAAAAAACTCACTGTGTGGTGGCATGTTAGAAAGAACACCAAGGCAACAACCACTTTGTTCTCTGTATATATACGCCAACATTTGCTCTCTCTAATTCCCAGTTTCTATTTGGCGATTGATTATATTGTTAAAAGGTTTGGTGCACTAGATCAGTAGTTCTTTGTTTGGCTAATTGGAGCACAATCCTTAAACTCGCTTGTTTTTGCAGATGAGTTGAAATGTGTTGAGATAAAGTTAAAAGTTGAATAAAATATTGTTAGAATATATTTTTTTTAATATTATTTTTATTTTAAGATTTGAAAATGTTTGAATTGTTTATTTTATTTTTTATGAGAATTTTAAAAAGTTGTAATGATTAGATGAGATGAATTAAGAAGAGTTGTGAAAAAAAACGAGGCATAAGACTGAAGTATAGAATCCTGTAGCCGTTTAGGCAATGGTCCAGCCCATGGGATGGCCAAATTTGCATGGAATATTGATGCTTTAATAATTTGGTGGAGTTTGTATCCTAACTGTATCGCCCAAGTTATCTAGTTTGATTCTATGTTGTAATCTTTATTTAAAAGTTTGAGTGAAAGATTTTTCCTTATAAAAAAAAAAAAAGTATAGAATCCTGAACAATCTCTATCTCAAACAATCAACTTTGTGACATTAAGATTCAACTGTCAAGATTTTACATTGCCACTTGCTTCTCATCCATATTTACCCTTAGATCTTTCAACCTTTTCGTAATTATTAATAAAATCTTATCTTACTTATCCAAATATATATGCATGCATTATGTATATTTGAAGTGAACCTGAAAGGTATGGCTTAATTTGGCCAAACTAGGAATAGAATGATAAACATATGCATAAGTTTACACATGTCATAACATATACACAGAAGGTCATGCAATATTTGGGGACAAAACAACCAATTCCATATGACCAAACTACTAAGAATGCAAGTATAAATGCCCAAAGCATTTAGGACATGAAAACAATCATATGATGAATTTGTTTCTAACAATACTCATTAATTATGAAGTATAATGATCCCGAACTAAGGTGATTGAAAGTACTTGGACTCGATTATTGGTCATCTACCCATTAGAGGTAAGGATGCGCAAAAATTCACAAATCCGATTCCAACTCCGACTACAACAAAACAGAGTCGAAGTCAGGTTTTTTTTTTAGTTTTTCAGTCGGAGGTGTCACCAAACCAACTCCAACTCCAAATCCAAATCCGACTCCAATATTGTACATATGTTATAAAAATATATATTTATCTATATACTGATCATATATACTAGTATAGTTACATAACTAGAACTTATATAACTAAATTCAATAATATATTAGTATGAGTTAATTATTATAAAATAATATACTTATATTACAATATAAATAGACTAATAATAGTTTAGAATATGTAAACATCATAGTATTACTATCATACATGATCAAATATAGAAATAAGTTAGATACTACTATAATAACATGTAATATTAATATATATTAATAACATGTAATTAGACACTATAGTATAAGTCTAATGTATAAATAAATTAGATACAAATATAGAAATAACTAATAAATCTAGTATAATAAGTTAATGACACAATACTAATTTACTAAAATATAATAACATGTAATTAGATACTAGAAATAAGTTATAAATATGTTAGACACTAGCAACTGATATGGCATACAAGGCAGTAGATAAATTATAAACCTGGGATTCTTTTACTTTGTTGATGGGCTCCTATTATATTTACTGTTAATACTGTTTTATAATTAAATATTTACTGTAAATATTGATGTGGAATGACCATTAACACAGGCATATTGTTGGTCTTGTTCAAAGAGTTTTGTTTATGTTTTTAGTAAAGTTGAAATTTGAAAGTCCACAAGAAAAAAGACTTTTTCCAGTGCGACATTCCGTCGCTAATACCCTAGAAAATCTGCACAATCAAAAATTTCAACCCATGATAAACCAGCAAAATCAGAAAATCCTGCTAGCTTGTGTTCGTCTCCGTATCTGGAAGTCAATATGAGAGAGTCGATATAAAAATGTGCATTGGCATGAAAACTGTGCAGTTTCTGGTAAAAAGTGCTTCTTCCTTTTTCTCCACGATATGGAAGCATCATCCTGCACTTCAGTATTAATACATGAATTTGCTACTTTTTCTAGAAATAACAGCACCTTAAAAAAATGGCCATATATTTTTTGGAAGAAGCCTAATCCAATGTACTAAACATGAGAGGTGAGAACAGAGTTACACCACAATGACAGAGTTATACACACACCAGAGTATTAGATATTACATATGAGTAAACTTACTTTGTCTGGACACTATTAATGACCAAAACATCACTTTCTTATGAATCTGCCAATATATACATATATGCATAAAAATTATGTCTTTTAATCAACCCAGGTTGTAGCAGGAATGAGTTGGAACTCCTCCCTCCTAAGCCGTGGGAGGACATGACTTACAGTTATTTCAATTCCTTCATTTCCAAATTATAAAAAATAATAAAAATTCTTTGCACAAAATTTTCATTTATTTCTTTATATTTTCCCCTTTCTCAAATAAATGAAGTTTCTGGCACGCCGAGCATTTTCCTTTTTTTTCTTTTTCTTTTTTCTTTTCTCCTCTCTTCTGGTAAGACTAACAAGCATCAGAAATATTCTGTCCGGGCAAACAATCCCTTGAATTACAGGTTACCAAAGCATTATAAGAAAGCAAACATTAACCTATTTACTGTTGCTTGCAAGTTGAAACAGAACCTTAGAACCCCAAATCACAAAATTATAATACTAGCACAATCCACAACTACGATCGTCAATTATTGAGTGTCAACTCAATAATCCACATTCACAAAATTTATGTGTCCCGTATTACTAAGGCTGAATTTTTTATGAATTTTTAATTCATAATCTTAATTTGCTAAGGCTGAGGTGGTCAGATTTGGGACATGTATTAGTATTTGAGGCCATATGAAGTAGCTCCAAGGGTACATGGAATTCTCAATATTTTGTTTTTAGATGGATATGGACAAATGGATCATTTTGACAATAAGAGCAAATCCAAAGAGTAAAATGATAATTGAGGGGCAAATAAAAAAGGAATCAAAATCAAGGACAATTACCATACAAAGTTTCTGAGACACCTCCAAAAAGTAATTTACCCAACTGCAAACATGTTGAAGTAAAACTGAACTCATGATCTTTAGGCAATCTCGCATTTGATTATGTCAAAAGTACTCACATCTTCATGGCTATAGGGAGCCCTTGAAATTCTATCTTCCCTTGGTGCGCTCTAACAACATCAGGAACCTCATTTTGATACCTGCTCACAAATTTGACCATGAATTCCTTCTCGGCCATTGTGACCATATGAGGGATGCCAATATCGTCCTTAATCAGCCCATTCAACATTAAAACTTGCAGAACTGAACATCTCGGAATAATCCGCTTCTTGAAGCTATGCAGTAAAAGATTCGGATTCTTGGATATCATCGAAGGCTTCATCTTCAGTTTGTTCACAAAGAAACCCATAACTTTCTTAATCTTCTTCTCTGAAGAAGTCATACACAAGGGTTGCCGCTTGAATGCTGAACAAATCTCATCATCTGACAAACCAAAACTTCTAAAAGCTTCCAACTTCTGCTCCCACAGTGTTTTACTATTTAGTGTCATGGATTTGATGGCTAGAACAAATTTCAGATAATTGGGATCAAAACCCAATTTCATAACTTCACTAACAATCTCCCTAAACCGATTGCTACAGATAAGCAGTGACATTGCTCTTATATCCAAGAATTTCAAAACTAATGACTGGGGAACACCATGGCTTATCAACATATTGATGTTGGGCAGTAATATATGCACCACGTCTGATTCAATTACTCCGTAACATCTCCTTATAGCCTTTAAGAAATTCTCGTCAGTTCCAAGAAACTGCCTAAGCTGTTGAATACACGGAATGATTTGTTTTTCGAGGCTCCTTGTTAGAATATTCGGCCTTGCGGATAAAAGCTTTGTAATTTCAAGATCTGAAAGACCTAACGATTTGAAAAACTCCAACTTTGGCTGAAGAATCTTTTGAGCATTATACACATAAAGTTCGGGACGCTTCATCGTCAAAGTTTTTATTTGCATATCACTAAAACCATGTGCTCTAAAAAAATCAACAGTAGTGTATGCATCACTTTCTAGCACATTTGGGTATTTGGTGAGCATTTTGGCGAGGTTAGCGCCAGAGAACCCTAAGGATTTAAACAACTCCATGTTGGGCTTAAGGGTATTGCCTAAATCGGCCAAAAGCAATAATGGACGACTACTAATTAAGCGTATGATGTGGTTCTGCGTCAAGCCGTGAGTCCGCAACAGATTCAGAACGGAGTTGGGATTCTCTACGTTCTCAATGTTGAGCTTCTTGGAAGCTGAAGTGGCCAATTCTAAGGACAACCCACACGAGTTTCGGAGGAAGGAAACTGTAAGAGATTTTGGGTCCGTGGAATTAGGGGGGTCTGAGATGGGCTTGAGAGAGGAGGTTGAGTACAAGTGGCCATGGCAGATTGGTGAAGCTCTGCGCCTTAATTGTTGGGGCAGCTTAACGGAAATTAAACGAAGCATTTAGTTTGATTGCCGAAAAAGCTGAATCAATGGTTACCTGGATTGAGTTTTGAGATGGAATGCGATGCTCTTGTTGATTGAAGCGTCGGCCTCCTCACTTTCCCCATGCTCATTGCTCTGTGACTTTTCAGTGCAGCAATGATTTTGCCGGAGGTTCAGCTAAGCACAGCCCAAGGCCCCAAAGTCACACAAGAGGTAAGAAAATTAATGGCTAAGAATTAAATATGCTCATTTATATATTTTACTTTTTTTTAATGATTAAAAAAGTTACTATTTATAAATTTATATTTGTTATTTTTTTAATGATTAAAGATATTTAAAAAGTACTTAAAAGAAAAAAAAAATCATTTGTACTAGTGTGCACATTTAGAATGCATATTTAATGTGCACCCACATATGACAAATTTTCTAGTTAAATATTTAATAAATTTTTATTTTTGGGTTGAATAGCATATTGATTCTTAGGTCTGCCTATCATCGATAGTAACAATCTTCTTTTGTGTGGTCAAACTCAAAAGTAGAATATACAAAGATTTATTAAAATTAAAATTTATAAGGGGCAAAAATTAAAAATAATAAACCGAGAGAGAGAAAAAAAAGTTAAGGAGAATGAGATGAGTAACACATGATGCATCCGAATATTAGCATTGGATTATGCAAATGCAAAGTCATAATTTGCATAATATCATACGATTTTACATTTGACTATTTTACTCAAAATCTGTTGCCACATTGAATTATTCATCTATTAACTAAAATAATAATAAAATATTATTAATTTAATAATTTTTTTTTATAATTTTTTTTATCATATTTTACAATTTTACCAATCATATGTTAATTAATAATCAAATTATAATTAACATATAATTGATAGAGACAAACTGTAAAATTCCTAACAAAACAACTCTTTACACAAGAGAATAAAATTACAACATCTAATTGCACCAATCAGTAAAACACTACAGCATTCCACAACATCCAATTCCACCATTCACTGCCCAATTCTACAATTCACAGCAGGAAATTAAAACACCACCCATCACCAAAAATTAAAAATAAAGACAATGGATAGAGACTATGAACTATGGGCAATGGATCTTGAGCATTTTGTTCATAACATTTCAGGCCATCACAACAAGAGTTTGTCTACATACTGATTCTTAGGTTTGCCTATCATCAGCGCCTTGTGAACGATGCGGGTGAAAGCTGCCGGAGGAGGTTCTGCGAGGGAGGGGAGAAAATTTGAATGAGTATTCTAGGATGATTCAGGATTTTTTTTAAGGGGGGAGTTCTGGCTAAAACGCATGTTTTGAAAAAAAATTAAAATAAACAGTTCTGCTAGACGCACACAGGGTTGGGTACCTTTGGGGGAATCGCTGACGTGTTGATATATTAAAAAAAAAAAAAGCACACATACAGAGGGAAACGAAATGAAACCAGGAGTAAGAAATATCTACAATACTATGTCTCTCTCTCACAGACACGAGTTTTCTTTTGGTGGAGCTTTTCGACGAAAATGGCAAAAATTATTCAGTACTCGGTTTCGAATCCTTGTCCTTTCTCAATCCCATTTCCAAAACTCTCACACTCCAAATCCTCGAATTATTCTCCCAGTATTTGAAACCACAGAAAGCCATGGACAAGAAACAATACCGCAGGCTCGCGCTGCTTCTCCATCTGAACAAGAACAAGTTCCTGTAACAGTGTTTGTTTGCCTAGAAAACAAAGAAAAATCATGCAATGGTCCGTAATAGTCAGTTTGGTTGCTAAGAAAACAGAGAAAAATCACGCAATAGTCTGTAACAGTGTGTTTGGTTGCCGAGAAAATAGAGTAAAATCACCCAATAGTCTGCAATAGTTCTTAATAGTCTGTTTGGTTGCCGAGAAAACAGAGAAAAATCACAATAGAATATCCTACAAATATGAGATTCAATACAATCGTGCATCTCTGTTTGTTAGCTTCGTGTGGGTGTTTCTGTATGCATGTGGTTGGAAAAAAAAATGAATGAAATAAAAGCAGTAAAATAGAAGAATATTTTCATAAAGATGAAGGTGAAAGATGGAAGGGCCAAACGATGGCCCTGTTCCTTGTGAGGTGCACTGTGGGGTGAGGAGAAACAGAATTTCCTTTTGTCAAATCAAGTAGAGGACGAACAAAGGGATGCAAATGCACCGTTTCAGTAAACGTAAGGATCTCAATTTCAGCCAATGGAACAAACGCACCGTTTCAGTAAATGCTACAGTGACCTATGGGTACACGGGAGGTACCCCTCCTGGGTGCAAGTAGCATTTTTGTAAAATAAATCCACCTTACTCAAGTGAGTGGTGTTGGAGAAAAAAAGCCTAAGAGTAGAATTACTCAATTTAAATCACTTTTAGATCCAGGAATAATTTTTTGGCCTAGTGGATTGTAGTCCATTATTAAAGTAGGTGGGAGGCAAGGCGGATTGGGAAGGGAGTTCGCCCAGCCCGCTGGCATACGGGGCGGGGGGAAGGGAGGGGGCTACCCCACACCATACGGTGTGGGCTGTATCCCTAGAGACTAGAGCCAGAAAACCCCCTAGGATTCGAACACTTTTATGTTGGGCATAAGGATATTGTCTAAATCAGCCGAAAGCATTAGTGGACGAATTCTAATTAAGTTGCTGATATGGGTATGCGTCAAACCATGATTTCTCAATAGGTCAAGAACTAAATTGGGACTCTTTACGTTCTCAATGTTGACATTGTTGAGCTTCTTGAAATATGAAATAGCCGATTCCAAGGAATATCCACTTGAATCTTGGAGGAAGGAAACTGTCAGAGATTGTGGGTCCCTGGAATTAAGAAGTCCTGAGATGGATTTCAGAGAGGAGGTTGAGAACAAGTTTGCATGGCTAGTTTTCAACGGTCTGTGCTTTAGGTTTTGGGGCAACCTTGAGCAAATTAAATGAAGCATTGGATTTGGTTGGGAGAAAATCCAGTTGATTTAAGAGATATGAATAAGGATGGTTACCTAGTTTGAGATTTGAGATGCTACTATGTGACGCTACTGAGTTGCCTGAGTCATTGGCCTCCCTCTTCTTTTGGTTCGTAGACCCATTTGTTTCCAAGGTTGGGTTCAACTGAAGTCCCACCGAAGCAAGCACCACAAAAGACATTGTTATGGCATTGTGTTCACTATATATGTCGGCTTTTGATGAAGAAATAGGCTATTTGTTGTTGGTAAAGTATTCACATTGGGTTCCTAAAAATTTTTCATAAAATTAGTTAGAAAACACACTTCCTAAAATATTTTTTTAAAATTTTACTCTTCTTTTAAAAACTTCATATATCTCATTCCAATCATTTCTCTGTTCTATTAAAATAAGATTTCTCTATTCTTTCTTTACTATTTGTTTTTCTCACTTTCATTTACAAACTTAACAACTCATTATTTTATCTTTTTTCTTATATTTTGAACTATTACTTTCTAGCGAATATTCTAAACAAAAATTTAAATTATTTTGTTGTGGGTACAATAATATTTTTAAAATTCTTTTTTTTACATTTTAGTAATTTTTAAAATTATTACTTAAAACTATAATAAATATAAGCATGAGAGAAATTGTAGATGAATGGAAGAAGAATTTATTTTACTTGTTAGAATAACATATTTATAAAAAATAATTTAGAGATGAATAGTGGCTCTCCATATTTAGGGAGCCACTTTTCACATCCCAAAACTTTTCTCTAAACTAGGCAACCGGATGGAGATAGATTTTTATCAAAAAGTTCAATTTTGATTATAAAAAACTCACTATGTGGTGGCATGTTAGAAAGAACACCAAGGCAACAACCACTCTGTTCTCTGCATATATGCGCCAACATTCGCTCTCTCTCTAATTCCCAGGCGATTGATTATATTGTTAAAAGGTTTGGTGCACTAGATCAGTAGCTTTGTTTGGCTAATTGGAGCACAATCCTTAGCCTCGCTTGTTTTCGCACATGAGTTGAAATGAGTTAAGATAAAGTTAAAAGTTAAATAAAATATTGTTAGAATATTTTTTTTATTCTGAGGTTTGAAAAAGTTTGAATTGTTTATTTTATTTTGTGTGAAATTTTTAAAAAGTTGTAATAATTAGATGAAATGAGATAAGATAAGTTGAGAAGAGTTGTGAAAACAAACAAGGCATAAGACTTAAGACTTAAGAATAGAATCCTATAGCCGTTTAGGCAATGGTCCAGCCCATGGGATGGCTAAATTTGTATGGAATATTGATAATTTGATAATTTGGTGGAGTTCTTATCCTAACTGTATAGCCCAAGTTATTTAGTCTGATTCTATGTTGTAATATTTATTTAAAAGTTTGAATGAAAGATTTTCCCTTACCAAAAAAAAAAAAAAAAGTATAGAATCCTGAACAATCTCTATCTCAAACTATCAACTTTGTGACATTAAGATTCAACTATCAAGATTTTATATTGCCACTTGCTTCTCATCCATCTTTACCCTTAGATCTTTCAACTTTTTAGTAATTATTAATAAAATCTTATCTTACTTGTCCAAATATATATGCATGCATTATGTATATATGAAGTGAACCTGAAAGGTATGCCTTAATTTGGCTGAACTAGGAATAGAATGATAAACATATGCATAAGTTTACACATGTCATAACATATACAAAGAAGGTCATGCGATATTTGGGGACAGAACAACCAATTACATATGACCAAACTACTAAGAATGCAAGTATAAATTCCCAAAGCATTTAGGACATGAAAACATTCTAACAATACTCATTAAATATGAAGTATAATGATCCCAAACTAAGGTGATTGAAAGTACTTGGACTCAATTATTGGTCATTATTGGTCATCTACCCATTAGAGTTAAGGATGCGCAAGAATTCAAAAATCCGACTCCGACTCCAACTACAACAAAACAAAGTCAAAGTCAATTTTTTTTTTAGTTTTTCAGTCGGAGGTGTCACCGGACTGACTCCAAATCCAAATCCAACTCCGATATTGTACATATGTTATAAAAATATATATTTATCTATATATTGATCATATATACTAGTATAGTTATATAACTAGAACTTATATAACTAAATTCAATAATATACTAGTATGAGTTAATTATTATAAAATAATATACTTATACTACAATATAAATAGACTAATAATAGTTTAGAATATGTAAACATCATAGCATTACTACTATACATGAGTAAATATAGAAATAAATTAGATACTAGTATAATAACATGTAATATTAATATATATTAATAACATGTAATTAGACACTATAGTATAAGTCTAGTGTATAAATAAATTAGATACAAATATAGAAATAACAAATAAGTCTAGTATAATAAGTTAATAACACAATACTAATTTACTAAAGTATAATAACATGTAATTAGACACTAGAAATAAGTTATAAATATGTTAGACACTAGCAAATGATATGGCATACAAGGCAGTAGATAAATTATAAACCTGTGATTCTTTTACTTTGTTGATGGGCTCCTATTATATTTACTGTTAATATTGTTTTATAATTAAATATTTACTATAAATATTGATGTGGAATGACCATTAACACAGGCATCTTATCGATCTTGTTCAAAGAGTTTTGGTTATGTTTTTAGAAAACTTGAAATTTGAAAGTCCACAAAAAAGTCTTGTTTAAAAATGGACTAAATATGAAACTGTAAAAAAGTCCGAATCGGACTCAATTCCGACAAGTTGGAATTGTATTGGAGCCTACACAAGTTGGAAGCGGAGTTCGGATTCAAACTCCGACAAAGTCAAAGTCTGAACTATTAAACCAAAACACCATGGGATGAGTAAAAAAAGATACCTCTCACTCTTCTTCACATTAGATCTAGAAAGTAACATTAACATAAAATCTGATCATGAGGTCTTACAGTCTTCACACACCTACACCTAAACATCCTAGAATGCCTCTAAATTAAAAATGCTCTTATATATAAGGCCAAGACTTGTTTCTCCTTAATTGTAATGTCAAATTGATAGCAACATACAAATATAACTATTAAAAAAAAAAGCCAGGCATGTTGGGGGGAGATTTGGGCCCCTGGCCTGCCCCTCATGAGCGGGTGCCCCTGTCAGGATGCTAGGGAGAGGATTGCCCACGGCCAGCCGTCGAGCTCAGAGAGAGCTTGTAGAGAGAGAGCAAGACATACTTGGAATTGGGGCCGGCTGAAGGTGACAGTGAGAAGGAGAGAGAAGGAAACTTTGATGGACGGACAGCGGAATGGAGAGAGAGAGAGGTGTTTTTAAAATAAAACCTAATCTAAAACGATGTCGTTTTATTTAAAAATATAAGACAAACCTAAGATAAAATGATGCTGTCATTTTATTTAAAAAAAGAATTGTCTTTTAATATATATATATATATGGACAGATTGGACGGGGTAAACCCCGTGGTAGGTGTGGGTCTCAAATTTATCCATTTATTTCAAAGGGAGTATGCAGGGCATGCATACCCTAGAACTGCAAATATCATTTGTCTATGTAGAAACCAAATTGCAAGCATTATTTTAATATTTAACCTTAACTTATATTTGAAATTTTATTCACTTTGTTATAAAACTTCTTAAGACCCTCTTTGAAAACAGAACACAAGAACTACAATTTGATACCAAAAACACTTACAGATCCAATGAGTTTAAGGAAATAAACCATATTGCAAAATAGAACAAGAAAATAACAAGAATATAATGCAGTGATCAAAGAAAGCAAGAAAATAAAGAAAGAACACAATCGATTTACGTAGTTCGACCTTAATGGTCTACGTCCATGGCAGGAATGGCCTCATAGCTTTATTTTTTATCAATATTCTTTACAGAGAAGCCTCAGAACAACTAGCTTAAAAAACCCTCTCTCACAAACCAGAAAATCGCACAGATTTTATCTCTCAGTGAAACCCTAGGTAGAAACTCTAATTTTGCCCTCTCAAGCTCTCTCTCGAAGCCTCTCGATAACAACAGACCAAAAAAGAATGAAAAATGAATTAGTTGTAAACATATCGAATAACTATAAATATATATCATTAAACAAATGCCAACGCGTGTCACAATCCTACGGCTCAACCACTTGATATTTCTCTGATACAGCTCACGAGTCACGGACTTCTCACGTGATCAACCAGCTCAGCTTCATTAAACTTCAAAGGTCCAGATTTAGCCACTTGTCCATCATTCACTTATTCACATAAGAAAAATATTAGAAATGCAACAAATAAATATATTGACACATCATTTACACACTTAATATATAATAGAAGTGAGAATCGATGTAATCAGAAATATTATACAATATAAAAACAAAAGCAAAAAAAAAGAGGACTTGGCTGAACTGCTAAAGCTTTTTCCCAACTAATTCGTTTTTGTTCCAAACTTTCTTAAAGTGATTGAGTTGATGCTTCGTATGATTGTGATGACTATGGAATTTAAAGCAATTCAATAAGTTGGGGAGAAACACTATAAGAAAAAAGATTTTTTCCAGTACCACATTTTGTCGCTAATACCCTAGAAAATCACTGAAAATACTCATTTAAGGCGCTATTTCAATCGCCACAAGTTCGTCACAATTGTTTGCTTTTTTTTGTTGCTCAAAATCAGCTAGCCGCAAAAATCTTCGCAATTAGTTACCCTTTTCCGGCGATTATTGGTAGACACCATCACATCTATAATCACTGCAAATGGTCATTACGTTTACCCTTAGAATCGTTGAGAAAAGTCAATTGCTGCAATATATATCATCACAAAAGGTAAATAAATCGCCGCAAAAGACTCTTATATTTTCCAAGGAAATAGGATTTATCGATGAGAAAACATTTTTGCGGAGATAACTTTTCATTGCAAATACTGTAAAAATCGCCGCAGATAAGTATTTCCAATGATATTTTCGTTGCTAAAAGCTTATTTTTTACGTACATAATCGTCGTAAATAAGAATTTGCGGCGAAACAAGACTAATTCCGGTGAATTTTAGTCACCGGAAATAGTCTATATCAAAATTAAAATAAAAGTTTACTAGCTATTGAAACTGTGTGGCTTTCATAGCCTAAAACACACAAAATCTGTTACAATACATTATAAATACACTAATTAGAAAAGCTTAAACAGGGTAGATCTTCTCAATATTAAAAAGAGACTCCTTTAAACTTAATGCATATCACTTGCCATAATATTCCCTGTTTTCCATGTATACTTTTTTAACATGACAGCAACCAACTACTCCGTGGACATCAATACGAATGTATGGAATGTATGTTCTTCCCAACTCACACCCCAAAAGGTCATTATGATCCAAAGAAGGCATGCAGTACCTCTTCAACTGAGAAAGAATGAAAATCGAATAAAATGTCACAATTTATCAAAAGAGTCTCACAATCTCACAACCCAGAGAACAAAAATTAAAAAAAAAAAAAAGTAACAGCAGCAAGAAATCCACCAGTGTATAGAAAATTTCACAGCCAAATGAAATGAAGATACTCAGCTTAAAGTAGACTCGCAAGTTCTTGCTGTCCAATACCCACTGAGGTACATCCCCACTTAATGAGTTGTTGGTTAAGAACCTACATCTATAAAATAAATGTCATCTCATTTCTTGCCAAGTGAATAGTTATTGTTGCATAGGAGATAATTTGAGAACCAAATTAAACATGAAATATTTGCATAAATAAACTAATATTTTAGTTCATGTGATTATCAACTTACAATCTTTGTATTCAAACTTCAATAATGAGAGATAAATTGAAGTGATTATATAATTGAATAATATTGGCTTGTATAAAATCCTTGTATTCACACTTCTACACAAGCCCAGTAAGTGCAGAGGCAGAGCCATTTTATTCCCAATTTTGAGCATGAAACTTTATGAAGCCGTATGGCCTCTAACCAAAAGAGGCAGAGAGAAGGAAAAAAAAAAGTTATAGCAGAGTATTATGTGATTGAAACACATTTGCCACTAAAAATTGCAGATCACCTAAATCTCCATCCCCATAAAGCTAAAAAGTTCACTAATTTGCCACTGGGCCTTTCAGAAGTTAGAAAAGCTATAAACCTATCAACTAGAAGAGAAAAGAAGAAACAATACCACCTAATAATTATGGATAGCTCTAGATAGAGAAAAGAAAGACAGATCAGTTGCTCTGACACTGCAGGCCTAGCTAGGAAAAGAGGCTGAGCATCGAATGCCTTACCCAGCCACTGCTGATCCTGTGTTGCTTCATATATTTACGATAGAAAAATAGATAGATAGATGTGGAGAGAGAGAGAGAGAGAGAGATGGATGGATGGATGAAGAGAGAAAAATATTGTCCAACGCAATAATTAGTGAGAATATTAATAAATAGTTAGTTCATAGGAATCTGCTGGATCCAAACCTCATCAAAGCTTACCTGGAAGATAGAAATAGTTTGCATTTGCAATCAACTGTAGTGTTCATATTCTAATCCACTGCAATTAACTCCATAAAAAAGTGACTTCATCTAGAGCTTTTTAAAGATAGAAAAGACTGATCTAGATGCCATGAATTTGGATTAGCTAGTGAGGGCAGCAAACAATCCAATGTTTTTCTTATTAGAAAAAAATGATTTAAGCATTGGATTCCCAATATTGGGTCTGTTTGACATATGTAAGCATCCACATCAATAAAAGGTGTTACCTGGCACAGAGTCATAGAATATTCTTTCTGCAGAATTTGGGTATCTCATCAGATAAGCAACTTGGCCCCAGTAAGCAAGGACAGGGAAATACCACACAAGAAAAGGCAAACTGGATAAATAGTATGGATTATTTATAAGGAGCCTCTTGTAAAGCAAATACATGAATTTATTCTCCAAGGAAAAAATGATTTGATGTAGTGCAGAAATAAACCTATATGGCGAGTATAGAGAAGTGACCTAAATCAGCAAACATTGCTTCTGCACCTACAGCAACACAGGAACTCATTCAATGACAGGAGCAGAAACTAAGTGAAACTAGCCCAACAATAAAGGCACAATCATCAACTTGGCATGAAAGAAAAATCTAAGGAAATACAGAACATAATGCACAAAACCTCACAATATAAATCCCAAACTATTTAGGCAGCACATTCTGCTGCAATGACTCAACACAAGTCAAAAAGGCATTCATTCCACTCGAGCATTTTCAGGACCAATAAGTCTGTATTTTATGTCAAAAGGTATTGTTTAAGTGAACCACACGTACCCAGTGGCATAATTGCACATGGTTAAAAATTGTTTGAATTCCTGGCCAAACAATAACATTCGCCTCTACACAGTTTCAAATTTCATTTACAAATTTTCAACTTTCCTTTTCAGATATATTCTTTGCAAGAAGGAAATAACTTTTGAGATGGATTTAAGCTCAAGAGGGTGCCTTGTTATCTCACTTTCCTTTCCTATATACCACTTTCAATTACATATTCAAGGACCAGGTAGTCTAGGTTTCACCAGAAAGAAATTGTTGAGCTTGAAAACAATGACTTGCAGCCTGCAGGTACAAGCATCCGTTCTTAACAGATACCTGTACACTACTTAGCATACTTTCATCAATTTCTTCTGCAGAATAACATATTTATACCATCTGATGCAGAAAAACAAACAATATTTACAAGGACTACTCTGAGATTTGACTTAAAAGGAAAGTTCCATTTTGGGATGGCACTTCTCCAAGTAACTAAACACGGATGGTGATCATTTATATTAGATTCCAGGAATCTATAAAAATACTGATATTGAAGTAAAGAAGCCAGATTGCACCAGATAAAACTGGCAAAAGGAAATGAAACACTATGGCCAAATGAAGAAAGGAAACGATACATCAAAACAAGAAAGAGGCAGTACCATTGTTCTGTTGTTGACAGCGACCAGAAAATTGATAATGAAACAGTGTCTGAAACTCTGAACATTCAAGGCTCTACGGATATAGGGACTCTAAAAGTTAAAGCTGTTTTACTCACCATAGATTTGGTTGAAGGAATTAATAGCCTCCCCTATCTAATTTACTACTGCTTAAATCATATCTCCTTCATTTGTTTCTTTGACTTCCACAACATGGGAATGGGATTTTCTTCAAGAAGCAGTAACGCAGAAATGCAAAACCAAAGGAGCAAGTTGCTGCCATCAGAACGAACAACTTCTTCATTAACTTTCGGTATTAACAATCTGATGTAACTGGTTTAAGGAACTAAGTTCTTTTATATAGTACTTACTACAACAAAATGGATGTAAAAATGCCAAACACTTATCAATGTAAATCACACTCCAAACATTAAATCAACTAGGAAGTTCTAAAGGAAATGGCCTATGGGATTTCAATACATTACCTGTTCATCCTGCCCACAGAGAATTCTTGACACCGACTTAATATATAATGTGGAACATAATGACTAATTAAATAAATCGAGTACCCCGAAATAATTGGAATAAATTAATGGGTGTCACACCCAGCTGCATGATGGATCTTGTCGTCATAGCACTCTGTTTGCAAAGAGAATACATGGATTAAAGACAAGAAGTTCTTCTATGAGGACATATGGTATGGTAATGGGCCCTAAAAATTTAGTAACTTATTATATATCACTCTGTATATATATATATCTAAATATTTATTGCTTGCTAGTGCTGGCGCTAGAATTTGGTATTATTTGATTAAAAATGGTTATTTGTAGGATAAATGTGGGAAGTTGTTGTTGGCTGTTATGTCAGCTGTGTCAAGTTCCTTGTTTGTTTCCATCATGAGCTTGTTACTTGAGAATAAAAGAGATCTAAGTGATGGGTGTCAACTAGTAGTTTTGCATATATCATGCATGGTTGTAATCTTATTATGAGAGTTGACATCAAGTACAATAATAGCAAAGCAAAAATAAAATGGCCAAGTACACCCTTCAACTCATGAGAAAAAATAGAGTAAAATAACAGAAAAAATAGCGAGTAAACTAACAGAATGGCAAAGTACACCCTTCAACTCATGGAAATTTTGAGAAAAACAGAGTAAAAAAAAAAAAAAAACAGAGTACAATTGTTCTGGATATGCCTCAAGATGACAAGACTTGAAGCAGTATGTTCAGAAAAAATAAAAGCCCGTCAGGAAATGTAAGCCAACACATGCATGAGAAAGAGAGAGAGAGAGAGAGAGAGAGACCTGATGGCCATTACCAGCAGCTGTGCAGGCTGCAGAAGATTCTTTATCAGTGCCTCCTAAAGATGAGCATCTTCCCCAACTTTCTCTATTTGAGCTTGTATATGAGCAACATTCTTCATTCTGGCCATTAGTCTTATCCTACAAAATCATTACTGCAAAGTTCCAATGAAACTATAAGGAAATGATAAAACCCAAAATCAACTGTCAGACTCCTTTTCTGCTTCATGTCATGTTTTATGGTCTCACCACAAACATTGCTTAGTATTTACCAGTACGTATATTTGCTAAGTATTTTTTTCAAAAGTTCATGAAGAAAACACTAATTGATGCAGCTAGCTTCTGTTTTAAATTCTCACCACAAACATTGCAATTTGAGCTGCAGACCCCAAAGCAACACCTAAAGTTATATCCTGCATTTGAGCCCAAAAGATTTCACAAATTAGATTAACAACGTTGCTGTTATTTCAAAATAAAATGGCACACAGGAAAATTAAAGCCAATTCCAATATATATAGTACTCACCAACTTGTTCTTGAAAGCAAATATGATTGCTCCTGCATGTTCCGCTGCATTTCCCACAATTGGTAGCAATATTATGCTGAGGAAGCTAACAGACAAACCCCAAGAATCTGATGCATCCTGAAGAGGATTAATGGAATAATAATGAGTACCATGGTAAACAAATGCCATGTATATTGGTGCTTCTCCAAATGCCATGTCGAGTGTACAATTCAATTAATGTTATCCATACTATCAAATAGTTTTCAACCACACCAGAAAGAATGAAAATTAAATGTTTTCTACTTGCCTCAATTGTAGACACGACATAGTCAGGCAACAAAGCTATGATTAGGGTCATCCCGTAGTAGGGAAGCACCTAAATGCTTAAATCCCTCTATGCACTGCAACGCGATTACTGCTTTCCATATTCCGATTCTTACTTGATTGTAGAAGATTCGGGTGTGAATGTACTGATGCTCAAGGCATAAAGATAACCATATTCCATAGATAACAGTTAAGAAAAAATTAGAAGAAAAGATCGACTTCATCAAGTTTTATGAAGCTCACTACTTTAAACACAAGCCATTTAGAAGTCATGCTCAAACTGATTTGCACTAACCAGAGGTTGATCAATCTGCCACAATTTTTCTATATGAGTTCAGAACTGGTTTAATGAAGCATATATATAACGAGATGTTCTTCACCAATTGTATCACTCTTGATGAGATAATAGCAGTACAATAGGTAATAAATGTATACTTAATGGGTAATATATCCATGCATATGGAGTGCAAGGTGATATGGTCATAGACATTTTTCAGACCTCATGATTGGTTGAACTGAAATAATAGCATAGGTCTGCATATCAAGGAATTTGACAAGCAAATGGATATATCAGTAGAATGGAATAACGACCTCAAATATATCTTTAGCTATATCAAAGTGTTTGAAACTGCAAGTGTCATACCCAGAACATGCTGGAGGATCTGATTCTTAAGTCCTCAAGTACTTGAGCAATAAATACTTAGCAGTGGAAGTAGAAGAAATATATGTATGTATTTTTCTTTCCTTTCTTGCAACCAGTACTTAAGAATGCACAAAAAAAAGTACATATCAATCAAAACTTAAAAATATTACATCAATGAGAAAATATTGAGTGACCAAGTGTTGAAATTACTCCATGTGTCATCTAAAGAGAGATCAACTAACCATGTACTGGAGAAGTAAAGTAGCATTAGTATATTCTTTATGAACTAAAACAAGAATAACTTGATTCATGAAGAGTATACAGAAATTAGCTCAACCCCATCACCAGTCACTTTCTCAAGTTAGTCTTCTTCTTCAAATCCTATAATTTTGCTAGGGATCTAAATCCCTATCTAGCTTCCCGTTTGAATTTTCTTAACAGCATCAAATGCTCATAAATATTTAAAAGCCACTAAATTTTATGTATTTTTATCTCCCACTTCAAACCTTAAGAATGATAGAAGATCTCATGAATTCTGCAAGTAAATCACCAAGAAAGAGTGATTAACAATTTCACAACAAAATGAAAACATTTTAATATTTGACGGGAAGTAGTGTAAGTTTGATAACAATCAAAAAATCATATAGTCTAATTAACCTATATATTTGCACTCCGATTTATAAGAAGCAAAATCTTCGTCAAAATACATGAGCTCTCTGTTACAATGAACCTATATTCGAACTCCTAACATTTCAAATCACAAAAGGTCAGGTTTCATGAGTTATTGAATAAAAGCATTGGGAAAATAACTTGGAAGTACTGAACAATACCCTTCAACGGCCATTAACATAATTGCAATTCACTCGAACTTCACCTTCATTCCTAGTAAGAACTTGAACATAGACACCAAAAACTGGTTCTCAAACAAGAAGGGTTGAGATGCATTGCTTCTACAAAAGGAGCAGTTCTTGGATCTCGATGGATGATTGACAAATTAGGGATTTCATGCAAAAGTCCATCAATCTGTGGTGTGCAAATTAAAAATATCGCCCAAACATTACTAACATCTAATACCCACAGCAACACGTACACAAAATGCATCATATAAAAAAGCATTTTCGTGCAAAAAAGGACATGCTTTCAGATTCAAACATCTTGAAATTAGTCTACAAAAAAAGGCCAATTTTTGTAAAGCAATGACAGCGGATGAAGGGGGAGAGATAGAGAAATTAGTTGCAGATATACCTGTGTTGACGGAAGGATTTTACTTGATCGATTATGCTCACCCTCCGATACTGAAAATCCCACAAAAAATCACTCTGAGATTTGTAGATGGAGGCACAGATTTTGTATGGGGAGGAAACCACGACCCTGGCCTGTGCAAAAGCTTTGGGACGTAGTCAATAATGGAGATGAAGCCGTGTGCATGAAGTGGGTGGATTTAATTGTAGGTACCCAAATTGGGGAAGAAGGTCGAAGTGGAGAAGGGGGTACTGTGATGAAGACTGGGTAAGGCTCCGGGGGTGGGGGGGGGAATCAAATGTTTAGTGTGTTTTGGCACCCTAGTCTCAATCACTTCGATTTTATCCCGTTGTGACTAATTTTCCAACTTCCGTCGATTTTTCTCGCTGTTAAAAGGCATTAAATCGCTGAAAATACAAAAGTCCGGAGACCACCGTGTTTAAATTGTACAAAGGCCGCAACGATATTTTCGCTGCAAAAGCTTACTTATTGTGGCATTTTATTTGCAGCGAATCTAAAATCGCCATAAAAGACCTTTTTCTTGTAGTGAAGCTTAAGTGGTGAGCTAACACATAATTGATAAGTGCTACCCAACTTAAGTGGTGGTCGAGCACTTCTAACATGTGAGGGTAGCTTGTTAGCACCACCTTTCTAAAGGCTAGTTTGAAGTGAATTTGATATGAAGATTTCACTCCCACCCAATTTATTTTAAGGCTACCTTTCATGAATGTCTAGCACTTTATTCCTTTGCTAGTTTGGTGGATCTCTTGTACACTTTCTGTACAGTGGAGTTTTCTTTCTCTTCATTTATTAATAAAATCTTATCTAACTTATACAAAAAAAGAAAATTATATGAAGTGAACCTGAAAGGTAAGGCTTTGTTTGGCTAAAATAGGAATAGAATGATAGACATATGCTGATCAAAAGAATTATAGACATATACATAAGTTTACACATTTCATAACATATACAGAAATTGGCAAACAACCAATTCCATATGACCAAACTACTAAGAATGCAAGTATAAATCGATACTCGAACATGATGGTAAATTGGCTAGAATGCGAAGCTGGAATTTGCTGTAGTTTGCTCGGTTGAAAGAGTATTATCCTTGACTTCTGTGGTTATGCCGCTATTTCAAGACAGTCTCCTGTCTGTCTTTTTGTTGTGTTTGATGACAAATCTGGGTCTTTATAGTTGGCATTTGAGAGATTCTTAGGTTGTATTTTTGGCAAATTTGACTATTCTTTTTCTATTTGCGTGTTGATAAAGTGCAGGAAAAAGGGTCAAAAACCTAACTTCGAGTAGCAACTCCGACTTCGTGCTCGAACAGATCGTTCGGAACAGAATCGGAGTTAGCCTTGACTCGGAGTTGGAGTCTGAATCTGAATCAATGGACTCTGACTCCAATCAGAGCGATCCCTAACTTCAACTCCAAGTCGAAGCTTGGATTTGTGGATTTACATTAGATCCAAAGAGAAAGAAACATAAAGATTTTATGTGAACATGAGGCCACACAGTCTTCCCACACCTAAACATACCAGAATGCCTCAACATTTGAAATGCACTAACAAATAAGGCCAGGGTTTGCTTCTCCTGCAATGTAAGATCTAATTAATCACCATAAGCTATCACTATCATCAACACAGGCAAGGTTCACCTCAACATTGACAAGTTTCTAGTTCTCACCTAAAGTGAAACACATATAGATCACCATAGAAAGTTGCTGAAACAACTCCGCAAAACATTTTACCCTTAAATAACACAGACGAAGATAAACGTCCAACTGCAGACAAGTTGAACTAAAACTGAACTCATGATCTTTAGGCAATGCCACATTTGATTATATCCAAAGTAGTCACATTTCCATGGCTATGGGGAGCCCTTGAAATTCTATCTTCCCTTGGTGCACTCTAACAACATCAGGAACCTCATTTTGATACTTGCTCACAAATCTCTTCATGAAGTTCTTCTCAGCCATTTTGACTATATAAACGATGCTAGTATCTTCCTTGATCAAACCCTCCAACATCAAAAGTTGCAGAACTGAACACCTCGGAATAATCCGCCTCTCCAAGCTAAGCAGTAGAAGAATCGGACTCTTGGAGATCCTCAAAGGCTTCATCTTCAGTTTGTTCACAAAGAAACCCATCAGTTTCTTGATCTTCTTCTCCAAAAGACCCATACACAAGGGTTGCCGCTTGAATGCTGAACAAATCTCATTGTCTGACAAACCAAAACTTCTCAAATCTTCCACCTTCTGCACCCACAGTGTTTTACTATTTAGTGTCACGGATTTGATGGCTAGAACAAATTTCAGATAATTGGGATCAAAACCCAATTTCATAACTTCACTAACAATATCCCTAAACTGATTGCTACAGATAAGCAGGGAGGTTGCTCTTATATACAAGAATTTCAAAACTAATGACTGGGGAACACCATGGCTTATTAAAGTAGCGATGTTGGTCTGTAGCTTATGTACAACATCTGTTCTAAGTACTACGCCGCATGCCTTCATAACCTTTAAGACATTCTCGTCAGTGCCAAGAATCCGCCTAAGCTCTTGAACACAGAATGATTTGTTTTTCGAGGCTCCTTCGCAGAATATCAGGTGATGCAGATAAAAGCTTTGTAATTTCAAGATCTGACAAGCCTAACGATTTGAAAAACTCCAACTTTGGCTTAAAAATCTTGTTAGCATTAAACGTATACAATGCGGGACACTTCCTAGTCAAAGTTTTTATTTGCATATCACTAAAACCATGTGCTCTAAAAAAATCAACAGCAGTGTATGCATCACTTTCTAGCACAATTGGGTATTTGCTGAGCATTTTAGCGAGGTTAGCGCCAGAGAACCCTAAGGATTTAAACAACTCCATGTTGGGCTTAAGGGTATTGCCTAAATCGGCCGAAAGCAATAATGGACGACTATTAAGTGTATGATGTGGTTCTGCGTCAAACCGTGAGTTCTCTACAGATTCAGAACGGAGTTGGGATTCTCTACGTTCTCAATGTTGAGCTTCTTGGAAGCTGAAGTGTGGCCAATTCTAAGGACAACCCACACGAGTTTCGGAGGAAGGAAACTGTAAGAGATTTTGGGTCCGTGGAATTAGGGGGTCTGAGATGGGCTTGAGAGAGGAGGTTCAGAACAAGTGGCCATAGTAGATTGGTGAAGCTCTGCGCCTTAATTGTTGGGTTAGCTTTACGGAAATTAAACGAAGCATTTGGTTTGATTGCCGAAAACAACGGTTACCTGGATTGAGTTTTGAGATGGCATGCGATACTATTGTTGATTGAAGCGTCGGCCTACTCCTTTTCCCCATGCTCGGTGACTTGTGCAGCAAGGATTTCTGCTCAAGGTTCAGCTAAGCACAGCCCAAAGTCACCCGAAGGCCGAAAGGTAAGAAAATTAATGTAAAAAAATTTGCAATTTTTGTTTACTTTTTAATTAATATAAAAAAAATAGAGAAATATTATTCTACCTCAATTATATCCCTCTATCTATTCACTAGTTGTACCACGTAATTTATTAAAAAAAATTTTAAAAATTATTAAAAATGCAAACAATAAAAAAGTTAGAGAAAACCTATGGTAATCTAAAATTTTAGGCCTAGTTTGTATGTTAACATGAGTTGTGATAGTATTATTTCCCGAGTTTCATTGAAATGAGTTTAAATTTTTTAGGTTAAGATACGTTCAATTTTTTAAGTTGAAATGTGTTAAGTAAGTGGAGATGAGTTTTAACTTTTTAATGAAAAAATTGTTAGTCTCATCAATAATTAGTTTGAGATGAATTGAATTTGACTTAACAACTAAGCACAACCTTAGTCTTTCTCTTTTATATTTTCAAACGATGCATAATGAGGCCAAATGAGTAATATAGTTTGAGTCATATAGTTGTAATTCTCAAATAAATATATGTATAGATAAGATATTTGACCATATGTAGCATAAATTCATGGCTTAAATATTTAATAAATTTTCATTTTTGGGTTGAATACCATAATGATTCTTAGGTCTGCCAACCATCAGTCATGACGTTCTTTCTTTATGTAGTCTAAGAGTGGCAATATCTGATATGATTCATTAATCCAACACGTACATGATACAAAATTAGCAGGTTTGAATTTGATGTTAACAGTTTCGGATCAAAACGGACTGACCCGTTAAGACAAGATTCATTAACGACGGATCAACTCACTTAACCCATTAGTAATCCATTTAGGCCCGTTAATTTTTTTTACTCAAAATTACAATTATATCATTTTTAACCTAAAAAATAAAAATAAAAATACTTTAATTCTATTTTGTATTTCCTAACTCTCACTCTTAGTTCTCAGTTAAATCAATTCTCACGAGTCATGACCACCTCCCACACTTCATTTGAAATTGTAATTTTGGTGTTTTTATTGTTTGGATTGTAGTTTTAGACTTATGTAGTTAGTTTTATATTTTTGGAATATATTGTGATTTTAAGTTTTACTTGAAATTATATTAATCAGGTTAAATGGATTATTTGGGTCATGTCGTATCAAACTGTTATTTTAATGGGTCACATTAGGGTTTGAAAACCTAACTTGTTAAGCTTAATGGATCATTTCGGGTTGACCCACTTAACCCGTTAATGACCCATTAATTTTTTTACTCAAAATTAAAATTATATCATTTTTAACCTAAAAATAAAAATACCTTAATCCTATTTCATATTTCCTAACTCTCTCTCTTAGTTTTCAATTGAGTCAGTTCTCATGAGTCACGACCGCCTCCCACATTTCCTCTAGATTGTAATTTTGGTGTTTTTATTATTTGGATTGTAATTTTAGAATTATGTAGTTAGTTTAATATTTTTGAAAGATATTGTAATTTTAAATTTTATGTAAAATTATGTCAATCAGGTCAAATGGATTATTTGGGTCAATTCAACTAATTTATATAAATGGATCAAAATAGATGGTGTTGTATTAAGCCGTTATTTTAATGAATCGTGTTAAAGTTTAAAAATCTGACACGTTAAACTTAATAAGTCGTGTTCGGGTTAACCCATATTGTATAATATACACAACTTAACAAAACACGAACAGAATCCTTTAACACGATTTGTCACCCCTTGTGGTCAAACTGAAAAGTAGAATATATAAAGATTTATTAAAATTAAAATTTATAAGAGGAAAAAAATTAAAAATAAGAAACCGAGAGAGAGAGAAAAAATTAAGGAAAGTGAGATGAGTAACACATGATGCACCCATGTGCCCCATTTGAATACAAGAAGTGTTTCTTATCATTATTATAAACTTTTCAAATTTTCACACAAAATATAATAAACAATTCAATTTTTTTAAAAATGTTGAACTAAAACTGAACTCATGATCTTTAGCCAATGCTGCATTTGATTATGTCAAAAGTACTCACATCTCCATGGCTATGGGGAGCCCTTGAAATTCAATCTTCCCTTGGTGCGCTCTAACAACATCAGGAACCTCATTTTGATACTTGCTCACAAATTTCACAATGAATTCCTTCTCAGCCATTGTGACCATACAAGGGATGCCAATTTCCTCCTTGATTAACCCCTTTAACATCAAAACTTGCAGAACTGAACACCTTGGAATAATCCGCCTCTCCAAGCTATGCAGTAGAAGATTCGGACTCTTGGAGATCATAGAAGGCTTCATCTTCAGTTTGTTCACAAAGAAACCCATAACTTTCTTAATCTTCTTCTCTGAAGAAGTCATACACAAGGGTTGCCGCTTGAATGCCAAATAAATTTCATCCTCTCACAAACCAAAACTTCTAAAAGCTTCCACCTTCTGCTCCCACAGTGGCTTACTATTTAGTGCCATGAACCTGATGGCTAGAACAAATTTCAGACAATTGGGATCAAAACCCAATTTCATAACTTCACTAACAATCTCACTAAACCGATTGCCACAGATAAGCAGTGACGCTGGTTTTATAAGGAAGAGTTTCAAAACTAATGATTGGGGAACACCATGGCTTTTCAACGTGTCGATGTTGGGCTGTAGCATATGAACCATGTTTGATTCGAGTTTTAGGTAGTGTTAAGGACAAAATTGCCCCAGCAATGTCTGTCAGCTCATCAACCTCACAGCCAAAAATACTAAGCAACTCTACTGACAAATAACAACTTCTGTAATAGAATGCATGCACTGCATGCATGAGCCGTGCTCTGCGCAGCACCCTACGTAGTGCTTGTTCACTGCTGTACATAACAGAATACAGCTTTAGAATATTCCATTGTAGCTCTTGTCTATAAAAGGCCATCGTGTAAATACCATTATTCAATTCAATGAAATACAATTATTTCAGAGCTTCAACAGGTAGCATGCCTTTATAACCTTTAAGACATTCTCTTCAGTGCCAAGAACCCGCCTAAGCTCTTGAACACACGGAATGATTTGTTTTTCGAGGCTCCTTGTTAGAATACAAGGCTCAGACGATAAAAGCTGCGCAATTTCAAGATCTGACAAGCCTAACGATTTGAAAAACTCCAACTTTGGCTTAAAATTCTTGTCAGCATTATACATATACAATGAGGGACGCTTCATCGTCAAAGTTGTTATTTGCTCATCACTAAAACCATGTGCCCTAAAAAACTCAACAGCAGCGTGTGCATCACTTTCTAGCACAGCTGGGTATTTGCTAAGCATTCTGGCGAGACCTGAACTAGAAAACCCCAAGGATTCAAACACTTTCATGTTGGGCATAAGGGTATTCTCTAAATCAGCCGAAAGCAATGGTGGAGGAATTCTAATTAAGTTCCTGATGTGGGTCTGCGTCAAACCGTGATTTCTCAACAGGTCTAGAACGGAGTTGGTATTCTTTACGTGCTCAATGTTGAGCTTGTTGGAATACAAAATGGCCGATTCGAACGAAAGCCCACATGAATTTTGGAGGAAGGAGACTATCAGAGATTGTGGATCCTTGGGATTAGCAAGTTCTGAGGTGGGTTTGAGGGAGGAGGTTGAGAAAAAGTTTGCGTGGCTAGGTTTCGAAGGTCTGTGCCTCAGTTTTTGGGGCAATTTTGAGCAAATGAGACGTAGCATTTGATTTGGTTGAGACAAAAACTATTTGATTCAGGAGATAAGTATGAAGAATCTTAGAATGGTTACCCAGTTCGAGATTTGAGACCGAGTTGCCTCAATCATCGGCCTCCCTCATCTTCTGGTTTGGAAAGGTTCGAAATTTGAGACTCAGTTGCCTGAATCATCGGCCCGCCCTCTTCTTCTGGTTTGGAAAGGCTCCAAACTTTCCCGGGTAAAACTCTGCAAGACAAGGAATTCGCAACAAGGTTTAAATCAACTGAAGGCCCATCGAGCCTTTTTACGGGTAGAGGGTTGACTAGTAGAAACCTCGGAGTTGCCTAATCCTTCGTTCGTAAGAGTTGCAAAACGGTGGCAAATGATGTTTTCGGCTCATATCAAATAATGAATATTTAATTATATAGGTTAACTCGAAGTCAATCTGTTAAGTTAAATGTGTCAAAATTTTAAATTTCAATCCAATCTATTTAGATAACGTGTCGTGTCGTGTAATCTATTTTGATCCGTTTAATAATTAATTAGAAATATGTTAACGCAATATGACTCATTTAAACTCGTTTGTTTCATATAAATAGATTAAATTAAAATGCATAACTCATTTAAACTGATTAACATAATATCACATAAAGTTAAAATCTATATTTATTAATAATCACAATGTCTTAAAATATATATATATATATATATATATATATCAATATTTTTCAAATTTTAACATATAATAAAATCAATATTACAAACCATACAATAATAAATATAAACATAGATCTAAAATTACAATCCCAATAATAACAACAATAAAAACATAAGCATACTGAGAAATATCAATATTATAACGAAATGATAACAAAATTTTAATTTTGAAATAAATTATAAACGGATCAAAACAGGTTGATTTTATGTTAAGCAGGTTGACATATTATTGACCCGTTTATAATCATGTCTTAATAGGTCAACTCGTTTTGACCTGAACCCTTTAACATCAAATCTAAATCTACTAATTTCGTATCGTATTCGTATTGAATTCATAGATCGTGTCACATATCATCACCTCTAAGTGCTACCGACCTCACGTGATGATTGATCTCTAGCATGCAAAAAATAGCTTATTAGCGCAATCTTGCTAGCAGAACTCGACTGTAACATAACATGGGTAAATTGCATTAATGAAAGGACAATGCTACACCCACGCGAGAAGAGCCATCGAAAAGTCCATTTGGGCGTATTATTATTATTATTTTGTGTTTTTTTGTTTTTCCCTTTTATTCATTATTTTTTTAATCTCCTTAAACATTTAAAAAATATTTACAATATCATTAAAAAATATTTACTTAACCATTAAGTCAGAAAAAAAAAAAAATTTGTGACCCATTGTAAGGACATCAAGCATTTTTCTTGATAAAATATGAGTGGTGTCAATGTTAGTAACTAGGGGTGTCATTATGTGACACGACCTGTGAACTCAATATGAAATTATAGGATTTGAATTTGATATTAATGGGTTCGAATTAAAACAGGTTGACCCATTAAGACACAATTTATAAACGGGTCAGCCTGCTTAACACGAAATCAATCCGTTTTGACCTGTTTAAAATTTATTTCAAAATTAAAATTTTATTATTGTTAAGTTGTAATATTAATATTTGTCAATATGCCTATGCTTTTATTGTTTTTTATTATTGAGATTGTAATTTTATACATATGCTCATATTTGTTATTGTATGGTTTGTAATATTGGTTTAATTCTATGTTGAAATTTGAAAAATATTGATATATATATATATATATATATATATATATATATATATTTTAAGATATTGTGGTTATTTATAAATATAGATTTTAACTTTTATATGAAATTATGTTAATCAAATCAAATGAGTTATGTGTTTTTGTTCAGCCCATTTATATTAAACAAACGAGTTTAAATGAGTCATGTTGTGTTAACATATTTATAATTAATTATTAAACGGGTCAAAATGGGTGACACGACACGACCTGTTATCTAAATGGATTGGATTAGGATTTGAAAATCTGACATGTTTAGCTTAACGGATTAGATTTGGATTGACATATATAGTCGAATGTTCATGACTTGGCACAACACAAATATGATCCGAAAACACAATTGGTCACCCCTATAAATAGTAATGCGAAGTATGACGATGCCTAAGTGGGAAGGACCGTAAATGCATGTCGGTAGCGGTGGATATGAGCCAAAAGGATCCGAGTTAGCAATGGTGGTTGATTGCTATGGAAAGACCTGATTTTCTAAAGTTCATAAGTTAGAGGGTTAGCAAGAAAAAAATATGCAGTGCCTAAGATTAGGAATACGGTGGAGAAGCTTATACAAGGCCAAGTGTAGAGTTAAAAGATGGTGTGTTTGGGTAGTGGAGTAATCTCACTATTTATTATTTTATTATTACTTTTCACCTACTTTTCACTATTATTTAATATTTTATTATTATTTTTTCACTACTATTCACAAATTGTCTGAGATCATCTCACTATCCAAACACACCAGCTGAAAGAGAGATTTCTAAACTGGATCAAATTTATGGACTATTAGCTGGAAAAATAGCAGACAAAAATGTATTCAACTTAGGCACCAAGAACTCACACTTGTTTTTTTAAATCTTGAGCTTGTGGTTCATTCGGATGTGCAAATCTTCAGTTTTACATTGACAAGGCATACACCATATTTTATTTATCTTTGAATGATGAAATTGGCAGTAGGCTCTCCAACAACAAAAAACTTACAAAACCAATAACATAAATTTGGTGTTATGGTCGTATATGGCTAGTAGATGAAAGATAAATTGAACAGAGGGTTTAACAACTTACCAACCCTGAACATATCAATTGATTTTATAGAGTTTGTACAAAGTGTTTCAAAATAATGTAAACTTATCTAATTACTTTTGAATCTAAGCTATTTCATCTCAATAGATTAAATTCAAATTTATGCTATCTTAGAGGATAATTATCCTGCTCAACATCTTTATCAGTAGTTATACATAGAGCCTTATCTCGTATGCAATTGTGCTGACTTGAGTTGTTGTGTTTGACTCAGCTTTGTTCTTCAACAACCCCCCACAAATTGATGGGGGGACCACCATGAGTAGGGGTGATAAACGGTTGGTCCGGAATTGATTAAGATGTCACGGTTAGCTACCATGAGTAGGGGTGATAAACGGTTGATTCGGAATTGATTAAGATGTCACGGCTAGCTACCTTCTCTAAAATAAAATGTAAGTACACTTCGATATGTTTGGTCCTTGCATGAAAAAAGGGTTAGATGTAAGGGCCAATGCACTAATATTGTCACACCACAATGTGGGAATAGACAACAGGGGAACCTGAAGTTCTTTGAACAACATCCTCAACCAAAATAATTTAGCAACATTGACTCGTGAGTGCCAAAGAGTGATACTCGGCTTCTGTACTTGAATGAGAAACAACCAATTGCTTCTTGGCACTCCAACAGATCAAACAGTTGCCAAGAAAAATTGCAAAACCAAAGGTACATAGAGCAGCGATCATCTGGATTTCCAGCCTAGTCAGAGTCACTATAAACGAATAATGTAGTGGACCTTTGGTGTAATGCAAACCATGATCTGCTGAGCCCTTTAAGTAACATAAAACTCTTTTGGCTATAGACCAGTGAGTTGAAGTGGGAGAATGCATATGTTGGCATAGTTGATTAACAGAGAAGGAGATTTCCGAACAAGTTAAGGTAGAATACTGAAGTGTACCCAACCGCTTGCCTGTATTATGAAGGATTTGTGAGAGAAGTGCCATCTAATTGGATCCAGATGAGCATGGAGCCTTAGATGGATTGGCACCCAACATTTGATGTCGATTCAGTAGATTTGTAATGTACTTAGCTTGGCAGAGAGGAAGGCCATTTGTAGATCTAGTGGTCCAAGGTTTTGAGAGGGAACTCTTGTTGTAGGTCAGTGATAAGTGTAGTAATCATAGCAGCATGTGTCCTTGTAACTAAAATATCATCAACATAGATTAAAGCCTGGTTTGGATAATGTAGTCATCTCAACTCATCTTATCTCATCTCATCTAATCTAATCATTAAAACTTCCTCAAACTTTCAAACACAATACAATAAACAGTTTAACTTTTTTAAATTTCAAAATAAAAATAATATTTTAATAATATTTTATTTAACTTTCATCTCATTTCAACTCACTATCCAAACCAAGCATAATACAAATAAGGGAACATGAGATTTATGATACATAAAACAAGATGAGTCTATAAGTGAAGCTTAACAGCCAAGTTCCAATAAGAAGGTAGAGAGTCGATTGAACCAAGCTTTTGGAGCTTGTTTTAACCCATAAATAGCTTTGTGTAGTCGACACACATAGTCAGGGTGAGAGGTATCAGTGAAGCCTTGAGGCTACTCCATGTAAACCTCTTTAGCGTGATAACCATTTAATAAGGCATTGGACATATCCAATTACCTAATTGCCAAGTCAAAATGTATAGCCAAGCTCAATAGAACCTGAATGATAGAGGGTTTAATCATTGGGCTAAATGTTTCTGTATAATCAATGCCACATTGTTGATCAAAACCTTTGACTACGAGATGTGCTTTGATTGTTTCCACTAATTTTAAACACCTATTTGTTTCGTATTACATTGTGATTGGTTGGCCTGGCACACAAGGTATGTGTGCCATTTGATGTTAGAGTTTCAAATTCACGTGTCATTGCATCCCTCCATCGTGGATAAGTAGCAGCTTTGGAATAACTTCTATTTGTGCCATCAAGTTTAGCAGATATAAATTGAGTGAAATTAGGAAGGTTATAGGTAGGAGCAGACATAGGACTAGAGTCGCTGGAAGCCATGGGTGTAGGATTGGCGTAGGCCTTTGGCTCTTGATACCATGAAAGATAAACTGAAGGGAGGGTTTGGCAACTTACCAACCCTGAACATATCGATTGATTTAAGGGAGGTTTGGATTAAAAAAAAAAATTAACTCATCTCATCTCATTTCATATAATCATTACAATTTTTCAAATTCTCATACAAAATACAATAAATAATTTAACTTTTTTCAAATCTCAAAACAATAATAATGTTAAAAAATAATATTCTAAAAATATTTTATTCAACTTTCAACTTTCATTTCAACTTATCTCATCTCAACTCACTATCCAAACTTCCCTATATAAAGTTTGTACAAAGTGTTTCAAAATAATGTAAATTTACCTAATTACATTTGAATCTAAGTTACCTAAATCTTAACAAAATAAATTCAAATATATGCTATCTTAGAGGATAATTATCCTGCTCAACATCTTTATCAGTAGTTATACATAGAGCCTTATCTCGTGTGCAATTGTGCGATTTATTGTGTTTGACTAAACTCTATTCTTCAATAGTAGAGAGCTAATCCTAGTGTGTCATTTATTTTTAACATTAAAAAGAAGATGTGTTGATTTTTTATTAAGTGGTGTAAATCCTTCTTTTGCACGACATATGGTTCGAAGGGGATCTCTCCTGAGTCCCAATAACCTAGATGAAAATAAATCAAAATCGAGGACTTCTCAATTAGGCCTCGTTTGTTTTTACAAAACTTCTCAATTAATCTCATCTAATCATTACAACTTTTTCAAATTTTCATATAAAATAAAATAAACAATTCAACTTTTTCAAATTCTAAAATAAAAATAATATTAAAAAATATTTTATGACAATATTTTATTCAATTTTAAATTTTAATCTCATTTCATCTACAAAAACAAACGAACCAACGTAAGCTTATTGATTTTATTGAAAAATCGAATTTTGTATCGCCAAACTACCACCTCTTTTGCAATGCATATCTCAAACTATCAATTTTGTGACTATAGCAACAAAATGGAAGCTCTGTTCTTGGAAAGAGGGGATCTACGAGAGATGAAGAAGCTATCTTTGTGCTTACCAAATAGTTTGGGCAAAGATCAATATGAACTATCATTGGTGGAGGCTGTAATGTAGCCACGCCAACAGCCATGAAGCTGTTCAGCTGGAACTCTCGTGGGCTTGGGAACCCATTAGGTGTCCGTTTTCTCTGTGACTTGCTACAGAGGGAAGAGCCCGAGGTTGTCTTCTTGCTAGAGATGAAAGTGAAGGCAAAAGTTATGGAAGGTATAAATTCTCTTTGGGTTATGCAAATTGCTTGTCTATTGATCCTAGGGTTGTAGTGGTAGTCTGGCCCTGCTGTGGAAAAATGATGTTATTTTACATGTTCTAAGTTATTCTTCTCATCACATTCATGCTATTGTTAAACATGAAATTGATAGTAATTATGATTGGTTTACAACTAGTATTTATGGTCTTCCTAATAGTAATTTCTACGAGGATGTTTGAACTTACTTCACATTTTATCAAATTATGTGGATAAAGCTTGGATGGCTTATGGTGATTACAATGAAATATTAACCCTTAATGAGAAGTGGGGAGGAAGATTGAGGCATGAAGTTCAGATAGAGGGTATTAGATGTGTGTTGAATGATTGTCAATTTCATGATCTAGGTTTTAAAGGAAACCCTTTCACCTGGTGTAATCGTAGGGAAGGTGAGGTTATCTAGAAGAGGTTAGATAGATGTCTAGCCAATTCTAAATGGATTGAACAGTTTAATGAGGCTGTTGTTCAACATGGTTCTGCTTCCTATTCAGATCATGTCCCTATTTGGTTGGATACTAAAGGGTTGGTTCAACTCAGAATAAGGAAAAAAATTTTTCGTTTTGAACCAATGTGGATGGTAATCCTGATTGTGAAAAACTTATTGAGCATTCTTGGTCAGAAAGGGGCTCTGATGGTTGTATGATTGGAGCTATGGATAATATTTGACTTTGTGGCAACAGACTTAATTAGTGGAACCGAGATTCATTTTGTAATGTCCATAAAAAGTTAGCTGAGGCAAAGCTGAAGTTACAAAGGCTGTAATCTTTAGATCCTGATTCTGTTAATCTTGAAGAAGAAAGGAATATCAGGAAGGAAGTACAAATGTGGTTAAAGAGGGAAAAATTGTTATGGAAACAACGGTCTAAAGTGCTATGGCTGCATGGTGGGGACCAAAACACTAAGTATTTTCACACTAAAGCTTCAAAAAGGCAGAAAAGGAATCATATTCATAAGATACAACATGAAAGGGGTCAATGGCTTCAAGGTGTTTAGAGAGATGATTATATCAGATGGTATTTTCAGTCCTTATTCAGTTCTCAAATAGGTGCTATGGATGTTCTGGAGGGTGTGGAATCTCAAGTCACTATTGCAATGAATGAGGATCTATGCAAAAGCTTTATTCCAGATGAAGTGTTTTCAGCTTTACATAGGAGATAGAGTCAATGTTGTTGTGCTTGAGGTGTTAAATTCAGGTGTGTTTCCTCAGGCTTTGAATCACACCCACATTGTTTTAATCCCTAAGAAGAAGTCCCTTACAAACTAGTTCCTAAAGTTATTTACAAACTAGTTCCTAAAGTTATTCCTAATAGACTGAAATGGGTCCTCCCTACCATTATCTCTGAGACACAAAGTGCATTTGTGCCTGATACATTTTCTAAAAATTAAGAGGCAAGGAAAAAAGGGTTTCATTTCTCTAAAACTTGACATGTCTAAAGCCTATGATAGGGTCAAGTGAGATTTCTTGGAAAGGATGTTATTAAAGTCGAGGTTTGCTGTCAGTTTGGTGAAGCTTATTATGAATTGTGTGACCATTGTTACTTTTTCAGCTATGGTTAATGGAAGTCCCACAGATACTTTAGTGCCCTTTAGAGGGATGAGGCAAGGAGATCCTTGATCTCCTTACCTTTCCTCTTATGCACTGAGGGTCTTATAAGTCTACTCAAAGAGGCTGAGATAAGGAAGACAGTGCAGGTATAAAAATATGTAGGGGTGCTCCTCGAGTGAACCACATGTTGTTTGCAAATGACTCTATGATATTCTGTAAAGCAGATACAAGCACTTCTCAGACTATCCAAGCTATTCTTAGAAAATATGAGTTAGCCTCAGGACAAAAGATAAATATTAGTAAAAGAGCAATGGTGTTTAGCTCTAATGTCACTGAATCTGTTAAGCATTAAATTACAGCTATGTGGGTTGGGGGTACAATTTAGCAACATGAGAAATATTTGGGTCTTCCTCCAATTGTTGGGAAAATTAAAACAACTGCCTTTGTTGAGATTAACTCAAGAGTGTGGAAAAAAGCTCAGTGCTAGAAAGAGAAGATTTTATCTCAAGGGGGCAAGGAGATTTTAATCAAATCTGTGGCATTATCCATACATGCCTATGCTATGAGTTGTTTTATGTTACCTAGCAGATTGTGCAAGGATTTGGAGAGTGTGATGGCTAGATTTTGGTGGAGCCAAAGAGTTAATGAAAAGAAGATCCATTGGGTTAAATGGGAGAAGATGTGTGATTCTAAGTATAAGGGGGGAATGGGTTTCAGAGATTTAAGATTTTTGATTTTTTAGCCTTGTTCTACTTGCTAAACAATCATGGAGAATTCTTACTCAAGCTAACTCCCTGCTATTGCAGATTTATAAAGCAAAGTACTTCCCACATTCTTCATTTTTTGAGGCAAAGTTGGGTGCTAATCCATTTTTTGCTTGGAAAGGCATTTGGGAAGCAAGAAAGTAACTGATGAAGGTTTGTCAATGGAAAACTGGGGATGGAATTTCAGTTAAGATCTGGGATGATGTTTGGATACTTGGACATTTAGCTTTAAAGGATGAGTTGTTTGAGGAAGTAACGGTTGATGAGCATTTAACAGTGGCTTCTCTTATTGATCCTAACTCGGGTTACTGGAGTGTTAACACCCTTTTCAATCCAAGGGTAGTGTATGACATTTTAAAGATTACTTTGAGCCGAGGAATATATACAGATCAGTTGATTTGGGGGCATGAGAAAACTGGTTCATATTCTGTGAGGAGTGCCATCGATTCTTTAGATCCCTTTCAGCATAAGGGTTGCAGGGTGTTCTAGGGCTCAAGATGATCATAAGCTGTGGAAGGCTATTTGGAAAATTTGTGCCTAATAAGATAAAAGTTTTTGCTTGGCAGGTTTGCTATGAGGGTCTTCCATCAAAGCAGAACTTACATAATAAGAGGGTTGACATTTGTCTCTCTTGCGATTTTTGTAATGCTATTGTAGAAGATGTGGCACATGCACTCTTTCATTGTCCTACTATTAAAGATTTATGGCTGCTGAACTTGCCTCCTTTGTTTAGACAAATGCATGAGGATATGTCAGTTGCTGATATTGTCCAGCTAGTGGTTAGTAAAGGAGAGCGAGATCTTGTTGACAGGTTTTTTTATCCTTGCTTGGGCTTTCTAATTTAGATGAAATAGGTTGTCTTTTGAGCAGACCAGACTGGAACCTACGCAAGTGGTGAACTATGCCCTAAACATTCTGTGTTTTAAGAAAGCCTCCAGATTAGTGACTATAACTAAACTGGTAACAAATTGTTCTTGGCATGCCCCTCCAGCTAGTTTTTGCAAATTGAATGTTGATGGGGCAATGTTATGTGATTTACAAAAGCTGGTATTGGAGCTGTGATCAGAGATGAACATGGTAATGTGCTATTGGCTGTGAGCAAAGCTGAGATTGAAGTTGTAGACCCTGAAGCCATAGAGCTACTTGCAATGCTTCGAGGCCTTCATTTTATGTTCAAATGGGGTGTCCAAAGCTAATTCTTGAAAGTGACAGCTTGTTGATGGTGGAAGTTATTCAAGCAGATAAAGATTCTATGTTGGTGCTTGGAAATCTAGTTAATGAGGTAAAAAATCTGATGAAATGCTTTGAGGTCTCCAAAGTCTAACATGTATTGAGGTTAGGGAACAAAGTGGCTCATTAGTTAGCACGTAATGCTTGGCATGTGTCTGATGTGGAGCTTTGGATGGGGTCTATCCCTTATTGTATTTCTCATTTTGTTTGGGTTGATACAATTCATTTGTAATTTGGTATTATGAATGCAAATTTGCTTATTATAAATAATAATAATAATAACATTATGACTCTGGTATTAAGATCCAATTGTCAAGATTTTACATTGCCCTTAGATATTACCCTTCAATGTTTTCATCCATATTTACCCTTAGATATTAAAATAAGGCTATTTATGTATATATGAAGTGAACCTAAAAGGCATGGCTTGGTTTGGTTGAACTAGGAATAGAATGATAAACATATGCATAAGTTTAAACATGTCATAACATATACAAAAGGTCATGCAATATTTGGCGACAGAGCAACCAATTCCATATGACCAAACTACTAAAAATGCAAGTATAAGGCCCGGTTTGGTTAGCCAACACAAATGAAAACATCTCATTTGGAGTTGTACCATACAGTAGTTTTGGCTATCAAAACACAATATTTCATCTCTTAACTTTTGAAAATATCCACTTACATGAACAGTAAATAAACAATATAAAATAGAGAAAATTGACATGAACAATGCATGAACAGTGCCAAAATTGACATAAATAACACATGAACAGTACGTGAATAATGAAAAATGACGTGAACAGCTCACAATTCGGGTACTCTATAAATACCGTGGGACCCACACTCTTTCAAATCTCAAAAAGTCAAAACTATCTCATTTAATCTCATTATCTAAACAAACATTTTTTTTACAAACTATCTCATCTCATCTTAACTCAAAAAATCTCACCACGATTTAAAATATCTCATCTCATCTAAACTATCTATCCAAACCGAGCCTAAATGAAAACTAATCCCCCCAACCCCAAAGCATTTAGGACGTGAAAGCAATCATTTTTTTTTTGGATGAAATCCTAAATTTATTAATTGCCCTCACTTATGGGGAGGAAAATCGTGGTAATAGAAGACAACCCATGGGGTATATAGATATTCAATGAAGCATTCCATGTATCAAAACTAAAAAGCAAACCAACATTCTAATTCAGAGACCACAAAAAAGGTAAAAAATTCAGGCCGTAAGAAAAATAACTAGAGAAAGCGTAAGGAAGGTAGCCCAGAATAATCCATACGAATAAGTCCTTTCAACTTACAGGGAGAGTCCCCTAAGTTATTCCAAGCAAGATTAGATCCTTTCACCCCTTGTTTAGCCAACCAGTCTGCCGCTTGATTTCCTTCTCTGAAAATGTGTTTTATGGAGCATGTCATAGACGTCCTAATCTCATTGATTTCCTCCCAGAAATCCTCTAAGTACCACACCCCACATCTTCTTCGGTTCCACCAAGAGACTACAGTTAAAGAATCAAGTTCAATTTCAACAAAATTTAAATTCCAAGAGATGCAAACCTTGAGACCATGAAGAAAGGCTAGTAATTCAGCTTTGTTGTTAGATCCGACTTCAATATGGGAAGCAAAAGCATGAACCAGTTTGCCATGATCGTCTCTAATGATACCACCCACACCAGAAGAGCTAGATTGCCCAGGCTGCTACCATCTGTATTCAATTTGAACCATCCAATCTGAGGTTTTATCCAAGCCACTAACCAGCACCAACGAGCTAAAGGGGTGACAATATGAATATTTAACCATTGAAGCACCTGCACATCAAAATTAGACAAGCTAGAAATTTTTTGTGAGTCATGACATAATAAATCAGTCCGGTATTTAATGGAATGTAAAAGATCGGGAAAAGAGACATTAAGACCCTCTATACGCACCGAACATCTTCTCCTCATGAGTCTCCAGGTGATAATCACCAGGATGATCCCCAAACTAAGCCCACTTGAGTAGAGGAATTTGCTCGACGAAACCAAAAGGACACAGTATCCTTCCAAGTTTTGCCCACAGGGACGCCAAACATGACTCCGAAGAACTGCCACACCTTGTGGGAAAGCTCACCTTCAAACAGGACATGGTTCTGATCTTCATAATTCCCAACAACACTGCAACAATCACAACGAGAGATGATCGGAATACCAATACGACAAAGACGATCATCCAAGCTTAAAGCCGAATACCAAGCCTTCCATATAACAATAGACATTTTAAGCGGAATCACCTTATGCCACACCCAGGGATGCCAATCTAACTGCGAGCTCTTGATGCTAACACAATCCCAAGCCGATTTAGTAGAAAAACAACCATTGACGGATTGAGTCCAAATAAGAACATCCGAACCAGTCTTACAAGAGGCTAAAGTGTCCAAGATATCATCAACGTTTTTCGGGCCAACTAACCTCATAATAAAATCAGCATCCCAACTATTATTCAATTTGCAATCTTTAACATGCAGAAGAGGGGAGCCCATTAAAGTCATATGATCAATTAGGGGCCCACGGTCTTGCCATTTGTCATGCCAGAAAAAAACATTTCCCTCCTTAATTTTCCATTGCGCATTATTCATGACAAAGGGCATACTTTTAATAATCATTTTCCAAAATCTGGAGCCCTTATTAGGATCAATAAGGGTCCAAGGCTTAGCCCCCAAATATTTATTTTTAAAGAAATTTCCCAAAGGGAGTTACCTTGAATTAAATTCCAAGCAAATCTCATGTGAAGGGCTTTTTGCATATCGTCAAGGTGTCTCAAACCAAGGCCACTTTCCTCTAAAGGTTTTCAAATGTTATTTCAAGAAACCCATTTTTTTTTCCTTTACCATTTGCCTCCCCCCAAAAAAAGGTACTCATCAGACGGTGCAGCTCTTTGATGATCGATTGAGGGCCCTACAAAATGGCAAATAAATGAAGAGCCATGCTAGATAACACATGCCGTAATAAAATTAGTCTACCACCTGCAGATAAAAGTTTCATTCTCTAGCCGGTTATTTTCTTACGCACTTTAGTCAACATTTCCTCCATATGCAAATGATTGAGTCTACCCAAGACGATTAAATATTTGAAGGGGAAAGAGCCCTCCGAAAAACTAGTTCTTCACAAGATCTCCCTCTTTCGAGACAAAAAATATGTTTAGAGAGGAATAGGGCCGTCTTGTCTTTGTTGATACTTTGACCAGACCAGGATTCATATTGATGAAGCACCTTTAGGAGTTCCCTAATAGATCTCATGCTACCATTAGTGAAAATAACCAGATCATCAGCATACATTAAATGGGAATTAATAGTCGTACCTCTGGGCTAAGAGAATTGATCGAAACGATTTGCCCCCGCGCTCTGCTTGATCAGCCTAGAGAGCACTTCTTGTAAGATGACGAACAAATAAGGGGACAAAGGGTCCCCCTGTTTCAATCCCTGACCACCATGAAAGAAATCTTTCGTGGTACCGTTCATCATGATGTAATACCAAGGGGTAGAAATACACTCCCGAATAAGAGCATAGACCTGAGAAGAGAAACCAAAGCAGCAAAGGACCTCCAGTGAAAAATTCCAATCGACTTGGTCGTAAGTTTTAGCCATGTCCACTTTGAGCATAATATTCTCACCATGTGATTTTTAATTGATGGAGTTAACCATCTCCTGAGTGAGACTAATGTTTTTAAAAATGCTCCTACTTGGGAGAAAAGCTCTCTGTTCCAGACAGATCATCCTTGGAAGAAAACCAGACAACCGGTTAACAATAATTTTGGAGTAGATTTTGTAGAACACAGAGCAGAGGCTAATAGGCCTAAATTTATCAAAGCCCATGGGGTTATCTACCTTAGGGATCAAAACAAGATAGGAGGTGGAAAAACATCTCGGGAGTTGTTTATAAATAAAGAAATCCAAGACAGCATCCGAGACATCAACTTTCACAATCTCCCAACAGCTTCTAAAGAAACCCGAACCAAACCATTTGGCCTCGGAGAACTGTTCGAAGGGATGGAAGACACTGCATCCAAAATTTCCTCCATAGAGGGCACAAAACAAAAGCGCTTGCACTCTTCCTCCAAAATCACCAGTGATATTAAGTGAGACAAATTAGGAATCTCTCTAGGAGGGTCCCCTTGAAGAAAATTCCTAAAATCTTAGCGGCCCCTTGGTGAATCTGTTCAAGTGACTCATAAACTATATTGGAAGGGGATCTCATTTCAAAAACTCTTTTACGCCTTTTATTAGCTAAGACGGCATGAAAGAATTTGGAATTCCTATCCCTATCAACTTGCCACTTTAGTTTGGCCAATTGAGCTAGGTGGATGTCCTCTCTGCGTTGCCAAGATGACAACTGAGTCAAAGCATTGAGAAGTTCCCTATCTGTCTCCTCATCCCAACATCTTTGAAGCCTATTTTCCAGCGCACCAATAAGAGATTCCAGCCTATGAATCTTATCATTAATTCTGCCAAAGACAAGCTTATTCCACTCATGGAGAGCCAATTTTGTCTTCTTTAGTTTAGCACTCAGTTTAATCAAACCTGAACCTGGCACCTCATCAGACCAAACCTGCTTAACACATTCTAAGAAACTAGGGTGCTCAACCCACATCTGTTGGAATCTAAAAGGCCCTGGCCCATAAGAGAAAGGATCAAGGAGGAACTCTATAACTAAGGGAGAGTGATCTGAAGTGAGTCTAGGAAGGATAGAAATAGTAGCATTCGGGCATAAAGACAGCAAAGAGGCATCTAGTAAAGCTCTATCTAGTTTTGCCCATGATCTAGCCCTAACACTGCCCTTAGTCTTCATTTCAATCAATCCCTCTTGGTGAATCCAGTTATTAAACTCAGACATAGCAGTTCTGGGTCTCAGTCTACCTCCATTTCTTTCAGATTCATATCTAATGATATTGAAATCCCCAACAAACAGTCTAGGACCAACTCCCGACCCTTGAAGACTCATATCATCCCATAAAGCTTGACGCTCATACCTATTACATTTGGCATAAATAAAGGTGCACAAAAATTAGGAGGATCCTTCCCCAATTCTTAAACTCATGAATTGTAAGCCCACATGAACAATCTACACAACAATATCCTTATCCCAGAAAATCCAAATTTTACCACCTATAGTGTCATTGGCGACCATAGAATTCATATGTAAGGAAGTTATCAAACATTGAGCTCAATCCGAGCTCTGAAAAGGTTCAAATAATGCAATAATTTTTTATTTAAACTTGTCATTAATCTTCTTTAAACGATCTCTAGAAGTACCAATGCCCCGTAAATTCCAAGCAACTTTAGGACCAATCATTGAGATTCTGAAAAGTTTCGAGCATTAACCTGAGTGGAGCTTCTGATTTTCACAAACTGCTTCTTATGATATTTCTTCTTCCTAGGCAAACTTTCAGACTCCGTATGATAGTCTTCGTCCTATGGAAGGATTTCTGAGAATGTTTCATTTTTTGGCTCCAAGGAACAATCATCTTTCAAAATAAAATCATCATCATTCCCCACCTTTTTTTAACAAGCTCACGTCCTCTGCTTCTACATCACTACACTGATTTTCCTCAGTGGTAAACATTATAGCATTATCTAAACCAAACTGGTCTTCTGAATCCAAAAACCTCCTGGGCACTCCAATCGTTTTTTCCTCAGCCTCCTTCCTAACTGGTGATGAAAGAGGACCTAACTCCACCAAATTACTTTCAGTTTTTTCCACATCTTCAAAATGATTTTTTTTTTTTGTTCAGTTTTTTCCAGATCCTCCTATTTCTCCATATCACTTGCTTGGACGTTTTTCACATTTTGCTCCTCATTACTACTCTCGGGTTGCTCCTTCTTATGAGTCCAAATTTTCTCCACAAACCCCTGTTTTTTTCCAGACCGACAGTAGCTCATATTATGTCCCTGCAATTTGCATTTGCAGCAAAAGGCAGGGAGGATCTCATATACAATATCTTGTTTTCTACTAGAGGAGACCCCTGGTGCGCCGATCCAAAAGTGGGGCAGATGTTCCTTGGCAGTGTCCATCTCCACACACACTTGTGCACCATCCGTCTGAGTCGCGCACCTTGTGGGGTTATCCCAACGAATAAATCGTCCGAGAGGTGCCGTTAGAATTTGTAAAAAGGATTCATGGTAGAAATTATGGGGCAAACCTAGTAGGGAGATCCAGACTAGGACTGAAGACGGCTCTTCCTCTTCCTGAAAATCTGGGGTCCAGTGGAAGACACGATAGGGGACACCATTTACTTCGTTTGATTTGGGCAAAAATGCCTTCATGAAATCTGATTCCATAGCGATCCGAATGAAAATGTTTCGTGGCTGCCTCATGGCAGAGACCACATGCAAAGACTCTAAGCCCCATCGATTGTGTATGAAAGCTTGAATAAAGTCTATAGAGCGGCGTTGGCGAAGGAACTTTAAGACTAAAGAGAAACGGAAGGGTTCTGCAGATCGAAAAATTTCTTCCTTGGAAAATTGAAAAAATACTTCCCCCTCCATGAGCTTCGGGGTAGGAGGCACAACCACCATCTCTGTTAGAGGTTGAGGGATCGCCGCCACTAGATAAGCATAAGTCTACCGACCCGAGCTTCCCTCCGCGGCTGCCATGCCCTGCCTTCCGTAGGCAGAGAACCAAAATAGAGGTCGAAACCCTAGTAGAGCGTCGAAAGGGGAAAAGAGCCGTTTTTAAGTCATGGTTGATTTACTACATCAATATGACATGAAATCAATCATATGATCAATTTGTTTCTAATGATAATCATTAAATATAAACTATAAAGACCCGAAATAAGGGTTAATGGCCAATGAACCAAAGCTGCACGCTAGGTATATAAAATAATTTGTTGTTAGTAAGGGGATTGAAAGTACTTGGACTGGAATCTTGGGCATCTACTCAAGAGAGGTCAACAAATACCATTAATCCAAAACACCATGCTTCTTTCATATTAGATCTAAAAAGGAATATTAAGTTCTCGTTTGTTTTTGTAGATAAAATAAGTTGATATTAAAGTAAAAAGTTAAATAAAATATTGTTAGAATATATTGTTTTAATATTATTTTTATTTTAAAATTTAAAAAAATTAAATTATTTATTTTATTTTGTATAAAAATTTTAAAAAAATTATAATAATTAAATAAAATAAGATGAGTTAAAAAAAATTATTAAAATAAACGAGGCGTCACGCCTCGTTTAGTTTTGAGAGTTAAGACACAATTCGGATACAATAAATATTCCCAACCTCCCAACACTCCACACTCCATCTTTTTAAATTTTTTTTTTAAATTTTTTTTATTAAATAATTTTTATATGAATAGTGAATAAAAAATTTGAAATAGTTTAAAAAAAATAAATTCAAAAAAAAATTTTAAAAAAATATTAAAAAATATGGAGTGTGAAGTGTGGATGAATAGTAAGAAGTTGTATAGCAAAACCCATTTGGATAAGACCATCTCAACAATTTCGTAAGGAAGTAGTAATTGTGAAAACAAACGGTCATTTTTTCTCTCTCTACACATCTCAACTCATTTAGAGCACTAGCATTGGATTGGCCAAATGCATCTTCAAATTTTAGCCAATATCACACTTTTTTACATTTGCATATTCTATTTAAATTCAATCTCCACATTGGATTAGCCATTTACTCTCTCTATAATAATAAAATATTATTAAATTAATAATTTTGTTATTTACTTTTTTTATATCACATTTTATAATTCTACCAATTTAATATTAATAATAATTATATTCTAATTAAATTAATATTAAAAAAACATATTTTCAATGGTCATTTAATACTAATAACCAAAAATTAAGATTAAACTTCTCTAAAACTCAATCTAAACTTATCTAATATCGAGCAACATAGCCATTGCAATGTCAATAAAAAACCTGGACCTGCATACACACTACAAGACATTTTAAGATCCAACACCATCTTAATTACAAAAAACAGAGTAATAAATCTGCACTTCCAACATTTGATCAATTAGTAAGTCTATTACTTCCAACTTTTGATAAATCTGCACTTACCACGTCTAGCAACATATTCCTATATTCATGTCTAAATACATCCAGTTTACTTACAAAAGAAACGCTCATTTACAAAAGAAACCTCCATGTCTAGCAACATTTGTCATGAACAAAATAAACCCCCCGTTACCATGCCCATTTACAAAAGAAACACCCAAGTCTAGCAACATTTGTCATGAACAAAATAAACCCCCAGTTACCATGCCCATTTACAAAATAAACCCCCAGATTAACCATAGTTACAAAAAAACCAAATACATCCACATGAGTTTTTACATACATTTGCTAAAGAAACCCAAAAAGAAACATCTGTCATGAAGTTCCAAAAACTATTAAGCAAAATCCAAAATGAGTAGTACCTGCAAAAACACAGAATTAAGCAATATTAATCTCAGAATTGACCAAAAACAGCAACTACTAGTGTGACGCCCCGACTCCCACATACAACAAACCTCGGGAATCGTGACGTCAGGATGATGACAACCGGTCACGCATCCCAATGACAAGTGTCAAGTGTGTGCAACAAATAAACAGTGCACAATTAAAAACACAGCGGAAGGTAATAAAGTCTACTAGTACCAGAATTTTAATTAATACAGAAATTCAAAATACAAATACCTTAAAAACAAGCCAAGTCCCAGAAAATAAAAATACAAGTCTGAAAATAAAGCTACAACACGAGTGATCCCAGATCACTCCTCCGGCGGAGCCAGATCCTCAGGCTCGGCATCTGCATCATCAACAAAGTCTGCAGTACCATGAAATGGTACCGCAGGTAAGTTATAACCTAACCAAGTCCAGAGATATAACCATACTCTAACAATTAACCATGCATGCCCAATGATGCAATATGAAAAAAAAGTGCAACACACGCCAAAAATCTCATTGGCTCAAAATTATTTCTCCAGTGAAATCCATTTCCACCATTTTCCCAGAAAATGGCACACAAAAATCATTTCCATCATTTTCCCAGAAAATGATACACAAAATCAACTCACGCTATTTTTCCAGAAAACAGCTCTTTTCCAGTTAATCCAATTAAACCATATGCACCATGGTCTCCCCTATGGACCATCCGCACGTTCTGGCTACTTTACGAGAGATGCCCAGTTCCGCACCCGGTGCGTTCGTGGCCAGGTCATCCTCTAGCCCCCGCCAGCAGAAGGGCCACGGAGTCGGCACGTCCAACGTCCGATCCCGTTGTCGCCCGGCGACAACTCAGGGGACGTCACTCAGTTTATTCCGCTCCCGAGTGACCAGAGGAGCTCCACCGAGATAATGCCCCATCTCGGATTGGGGTCGTGATACACACGCACCCATAAATCAAATTCTCATGAAAACCCAGTTTTCAAAATAATCACATGATCATGCATGCAACACACGAAAAATCCAGTTTTTCAGTTTACAAACATGTCATGCGTGCATATGCCATGAACCAAAAATAACCTCAATATCACAACCAAACCAGATCACAACATTCACACACAAATTCCAACAATTAACCAGATCACAACCAGAATATCTAATAACCAACTCCAATTCACAACATAATCAAATCCAACAATAAATCCAATCTCCCAAAAATCACACAACAATATACTCCGATCAATCCATCCACCCGCGAACTCCTCGGACTCAGTCCGGAACCAACCAGGATACATATATATAAATAAAAGTAGTTAATTGCATAAATATAATTAAATCTCAAAGAGTTGTTTAGGAAATACTTACAGCGCTTTAAAACAATCTTACGAAGGTTCCGAGGTACTGGAAATCACCCAAGCAGCAAATTCGCACAGTGTAAAAACACTGGCCGAAATGCAGTGAAATGGGAATTTTTCACGATTTCAAATGGAAACTCGAAATTGATAGGGTAGGGCCTATGGAAGGTGGTGAATCTAATGGTGGTGGTGGTTTGCCGAGAATAGTGGCGGAAATGGGTGGTTTTTGGCCGGAAAGGTAGAATCGGATTTTGGTCTCGCACGACCGGCTCCGGCAACGGATCGGGGCCGGAAATGGGTGGAAAAGCTTGGTATTGAGCCGGTGATGAAGTGGCTAGGAGATGGTGGCCGGAGATGGCCGGACGGCGGCGGAACGGAAGAAGAACCATCGCGGCTTCGAGGGGCTCGTGGCGGCTAACGGCGGCGTTAGCCGGCCGGATATTTATGGTGGAAGGTCGCCGGCGCACGGGGGAGCCGATGGTGCCGGCGGTGAGGTGCACGGCGGCCGGGAGGCTGGGCAACGGCAGTGAACCAGTGAGCAGCGGGGAGAGAGAAAGAAAGAAGAGAGAGAAGGGATCGGGGCAACGCGGGAGAAACAGCCGAAAAGGAAAGAAAAAAAAAAGAAGAAAAAGGAAAGAAAAGAAAAAGAAGAGGAGAAAAAGGAAGATTCAGTCTTTCCAGCTGGGTTCCGGAAAATCCAACAAAGACGAAATTAAAACCAGAAGCTAAATAAAATATTTCCAACACAGTGAAATAACTTAAATGCAACAATAAAAATTAAAAACCCAAAAATAAATCAATTAATCTTAAAATGCATTTTAAAAGCTAAAACAACAAATAAAATTTAAAAACTCATAAAATAATTTTCACAACATAAAATATTAAGAAATAATATTTTAAAACTCCCAAAATTTAAAACAAGACAAATAATCACAAAATAAATTAAATAAAACATCCATTAAAAATACACTAAAATCCGGGATGTTACAACTAGGATTGGTGGGGAGGGGGAGCATCTGAACATTAATATATATAGGCCTCTTTTAAATGAAAATTGAAACAAAATCCCAACAAATCTAGTAGTACTACTGAAACTATTGGTCTTTCTTTTCTTCCAATCGGCCTTTGCCCTTAATTTATTGGTATATAAATAATGAAGCTCAAATCTTTCAACCTCCTTTTTAGGTCAGTGTACAATGCATTATCCAGCAGTACTTCAATGCAAAGCTATGTTTTCTGGACAAGATTTCCTGGCATATTTTAACCTAAAACTAAACATCACTACCCACATACATGCATGATCTAAAGAGTCAAAGACAACCTGGTTCATGTCCCACCTCATAGTACCAGCTTCTTCTCATCAAGTTTGCCTGCCAACTAATTAAATGTAATTCCCATGGAAATATAATTTTCTCCTATAAATTAAAGGACTATATAATATAATAAGACTAATTAAAGATGGCAATTCACCTGAAAGCTCACTTATTTATTTATTTATTTATTAGGGAGGTCGATTGTAGATGCATCGATGTTGAACAGAACCACTACATAAGACTTTTGTACCCGGCTCTATCTCAAGTACAAAGGATGAACATATTCTAGATCAGGCCAGTGTATTGTGGGTATCAATCTTTTCCTAGACTTAGTGTCAATGTCTCTTTAGCATAAAAGATTAACCAAAGGATTCATATGTCTGTCATCGACTAAATAAATTTTATAAAATGATCAGCTAGCATATATTCCTGCAATTCTATAAGTCCTGAAATATTCATCAGCTAGCTTGAAGGGTTAATTAACTTCTAGTTTATAATTCTATCTACGGAAGCTATTCCCCACAACTTATTAAACTTGAAATAAAATGAAAATATTATATTCAGCCAAGTACCTATTAATATTAGAATAGCATAGGGAGATCAAGACTTTTTCTTTTTCTTTTTTAATCAAGGTGTGTTCATCATTGACAACAAGCAAACTCGTTTCAAGCACGAAGCAAGAAAGCATGATATATATAATGCAAAGTGATCAAATTTCCATGCACTGGATTGGTTTTGTTTTTTTTTTTTTAATTTGTAGAGATTTTTAAAGTGATCAAGCATGATATTTTTTAACTCGTTTCCAGTACTTGTGCTAACTGGAGATGCTTATTTCTAACAACACTGGACATGCTTATTTCTACAAACACTGCCCGTGCATTACAAATTCATTCCACGCATCACCATTTCCATTTTACACCAGCCCATTTACAACACGGGAGAATCACAAGGATTCAAACCCCCAAGACAAAACATGCTTCATTACAAACACAGACAGTAACTCAATCCCAAAATACCAAACTCACTGAGAGAACATATATAATCCCAAAATCACGGTAGAACAAAAAATGGAGAAGAAATTCAATCCCAAAATCACTTCATTACAGATCGGGAGTGGGAGTGGGAGTGTGTGTGTGTGTGAGAGAGAGAGAGAGAGAGAGAGAGTGGAGTAAGAAAATTCGAGAATAGCAAAAAAAAAACTTACAGATCGGAAGTGGGAGTGAGAGATCAACAGAGGTCGTGGAGGGGCGCAGCCGTGGGTCGTTCCGATTCGCAGTCGTGGGTCGTGGAGGGGCTGCGAATCAGGAGTAGGAGTGCGAGTGAGAGAGAGGCAGAAAGTGAAGGAGAGTTACGGGAGTGGGAGTGGGAGTGGGAGTGAGACAGAGAGAAAGTGGAGAGAGAGTTTACGGGATAAATATCTTCCCGCGTGTGCCGTTCCCGCGTGTGCAGAGTAAGTAAGAAATTATTATTTTAATTTTTGGTGAATGGATTTGGTCTTCCAAATTTAGATAATGACTGTAGCATAAGTCTAAATATTTTTAGAGATGCCCAATTCAATATGGAGACTTTTTAACACATATTATCTAAAATTTAGCTAATTTCTAGTTTTGCCAAGCCAATGCTAGTGCCCTTAGAATACTATGATTTTACCAAAGACTGACCTAAACAATTGACACCACGTGAACTCTACTTCAGTACTTCTCCCTCTGTTGTCGTAGCCATGCCTTCTTCTTTTTCCCTTCTGCAGAGCACACCCGTTTCTCCTTCCTTCCCCAAGCCCAACACTTGCAAACCCTAGCTACCCATGCATTCATCACATCGACGCCGTGCGAATCTCCTCTGCATCACATCGATGCTGTGCAAATCTCCTCTGGACCGGGCACCAATTTGCCGACAACTGGTTCATAAGAAACTCAAATGGTCTTCGCCCCTCGTCAACAACACTGTAATTCGGCATGGGCATTGAACAGTCAGGGCTCCGGTGCCCTCTGCAACGGCCGTGGGTTCAGCTTTGTTGAAAACCCATGCCAAGCCCCTTCCCTTCCCATTCCTGCTTTGAATTGGGCAGTGGCTTTGTCGGTGAGTGGAGGTGTCGTCTGTAGCAATTTCAGAACCCCCTCTATAAATTGAAGATGCCCAAGTCCAAGTCATCCACCAGAACCAATCTCCCCTCACGGTGCAGCACTATCTCTGGCTATAAACGGTGTATCACCCATAGGTAAGGCACGACGGCTCCGAAGACTCGGTCCTACCAGGTAAGCATGCCTCGTCTTCCATGTTGAATTTCCATTTTTCTTAATCCTGGGTATTTCCATTATGCTAGAAAACATTATGGCAGTGTTCTGTAGGTTGGTTATTGGGTCTGTTTTTGCACACACAATGAAAAATGGATTATCTTTATCATTTCTATGGTTGTTGGTGTGCACATCTTAGTTTTCCATTTTACTATATATTTTAAGCTTTGATTTTAACTTGATGACTTCAAGTTAAATGAGATAAAAGAATACAGTTGGTCCCAAAGCTCGATTAGAATCTGATGACCTTTTCAACTGAACCAATTGGGGGTGGAAAACACAAAATACTCACTGCTCATTTGAACGCCTTGGAAAAAAAGTCAGATGTTATTTGTCCTTTCCATGATCCATATATCATTCAAGGAAGGGCTATAGGGGGTCTTTATATATATATATATGTTGTATATGTATGTGTGTGTGTATATATATTATGGGAAGAAAATGATCACATGAATGGGAGAATTCAAATGCATCAGATAATACCATATGTATTTGTATATGTGTGTATATTTATGGAGGTTGATATTGGATCATATATATTTAAGATGTTTTATTTTCGGAAGAGTTATGTGTCATATAACTATATTATTATTCCATTTTCATCTCATTAAGCTGATGATACATTGCTTATTGACTTTAATTTATTTTTTATTTAAAAATAGTTTTTTTTTTTAAATAAACCTCATTCTCCTTCATCAACTGATTCCTTACAGACATTGAAGACAGTGGGGAGTTTTCCCCATGTCCACTATACAGTCTATTACATTCAGTGCATTTTTCGCAAGTTTATGTGCAATCACATTTCCCTCTCTATATACATGTTGGGTAACACAAGACTCAAAACAATAAAGCCTTGATCTAATATCTGATGTGATCACCCCTGAAATATCTTTCATTTGTTACCTGTTTCTGGATTGCCATTACAACTTTCTTTGAATCCCTCTCTAGCACCACTTTTCTCATTCCCAGTTCAATACCAAAATTCACAGCTATAAGTGCACCTGTAGCTTCTGCTATCAAAGTATCAAGATTTAACAATTTTTTCTTCCTCATAGTTGCAAAGAAATCTCCTTTCTCATCTCTAACTGCAACTCCAATTCCAATTGTAAAATTCAGTCTTTCCACAGCCACATCCCAATTTATTTTGCAAAAACCTGTAGGAGGGCATTCCCATGTAGCATTCCATGCAATGTTGAAAGATTGATGGTTAGAAGTTCTGGTTTCTATAGCTGCAAGGTCATACTTTAATTGATTAACTCTGTGCAAGACTGAGTTTGGATCAACTAATAGAACCAAACCCAGTTCTTCCATCTCGTTTTTGTCCAATTTCTTGTACATTTATGCTAACAAAGTCTTTATACTCTTGCAAGAGGCCTGGTTTTCTGAATATTTCTTCAGTATTGGCCTAGAATATCATAATCAGAGATGCATTCCCAAAGGATGTGTTCTGTTGTTTCGGGTTCCACTAGGCACATGGGACAAGTTTGATCATCCAGAATCTTCCTCTTACATAAATTGACTTTAGTTGGTAAACTGTCCAAACAAGCTCTCCACAAAAAATTCTTTGTAGCTGGAGGAATGCCTAGTTGCCAAATTCTTGTCCAGTCTTGACAATGCTTTGTGCTTTGAGAATATTGTGCCTTTTTTCTTTGCTGAAGGTCCCCTTGCGTGTAGTAGGCACTCCTTACTGTAAAAATTGGGGGTGTTTCTAGGCCTAATATTCAAATGGAGTCCTTTAGCAAAGCTTTACAGGATAGTGAATTATTTGATATGGGATACAAAGGACCTAAGTTCACTTGGTCAAACAACAAGGAAGGCCTAGATTTCACAAAAGAAAGACTGGATCGAGTGGTGGCTAACCCCCAATTTTTTAGGATGTATCAAGATGTCTATATCCATACAATATCAGCTTGAACCTTTGATCATAACCCTCTCTCATCATCAATTTCAATATGGTAGTAGGAAAAACAGAACTTTCAGATATGAGTTTACCTAGGGCCGAAAAGATGAATGCAAAGGGTTAGTATCTACTGTCTAGAAAGAAAATATCACCACTGGAAGAACAATCATAGCAGTTACCAGCAAGCTTAGTAAGTGCAAAAACAAGCTACAAGTCTGGTGCAAGGTCCAGGAGCAGAAATTCAAATGAGTAGTTGAGGAAAAAAAGCAAAACTGCAACAACTTCAGCAAAGTAGTACTGGCAATGATATGCAACAAATTAAGCAGCTCAAACAGGAAGTGATAAGGGGCCTAGAGGAAGAGAATTTAAATGGACACAGAGCAAAACAAACCTGGCTTCAAAAAGGGGACAGAAATACCTGATTTTATCACATGTGTGCATCCCAGAGGAGAAAAGCTAATTACATCAGCAGGATTCAAGATGAAAAGGGCTACAATTACAATACTCCACAAGGGATCAATTAGATTTTTCAAACATATTTCACCAATTTGTTTACAACTTCTAACCCTTCAGGTCAAAGAGAATGTTTGGAACCAATGCAACAACTAGTGACTGAAGAAATGAATAATTGCTTGCTCAAAGAATTCTCAGTTACAAAGGTTCAAGAGGCAGTAATTAGCATGAATCCAATCCGCTCCCAAGGCCCATATGGCTTTTCAGCAGGGTTTTTTCAACAACATTGGCAAACAGTTGGAGATGAGGTATGTGAGGCTGTGACAGTGGCTTTAAATTCAAACTCTTGGGATAGTTCTATCAATGAAACATATATAATGCTTATCCCAAAAAACAAGAGCCCAACTAAGGTCACTGAATATCGCTTTTCGTTAAAATCACCCATACAAATCCATGGTTTGTTGTCAAGTGGTTTCAATTTCCTCAGCAATTGCCAACTTCTCTCTCTTAGTGCTGTATTAGGATTGCCATAGAACCCTGTGAGCAGCCACTTCTTTCCATTTATTGAGTCATGAACAGTGACAAATATATGAAAATTTGTATAGAATTCCAATTCTATGTGAGTATTAGAATTCCACATAAGAGCAATCCCACCACTTGAACCTCTACTGTCTACTATGAAACTTCTATCAAAACCAATTTTGTTCCTAATTCTCTCCATGTTTTCCCTTTTGCTCTTTGTTTCAATAAGGAAAATGATGGTTGGACACTTTTGCTTCACCATAAAGTGAAGCTCTTGAACTTTTCGAGGGTTCCCAAGCCCTCGACAGTTCCAACTCATACATCTCATTGCTGTTGGTGGGGCTGATGAGCAGCCTCCACCATATTTTCATGATTTAAACTCTTTTCAGGATTAAGCATGTGTCTTGGTTTCTTGTAAGCAGCCTGCTGAGTATTGGTTTCTGATTCTGTTGACTCCTTTTTCCTGCTGCTTGATTCATTGTTGTTTTCAGTTTCCATAATTTCCATTTCGACGTTCCTTTTCATAAAAACTTGTCTTGCCCTTTTCTTCCAACCTGATTTCTTAATCCCAGTTTCCACATCTTTTTTTTTACCTGACTGATTCTCCTCTATAGCTTCTTTCTGATCTCTCTTAGTATGTTCAGTGGACTGATTAAATTCCAATTGTAAAATAACCTTTCCTTTGTTGGATTTGTCACCTTGATTCATCTTAGTCCCAATTGAAGCTCTGATGTTCACAAGCTTGTCAGTTATATAGAGACCAGCTTCTCTTCTTTCTTCACCATCCCCTGTTTCTGCCAAAAATTTAGTATGGACTCTACCACGAGCTACTATTCTTTTATCCCCAGGTCCATTTGTTATGACAGGAGAAGCCTTCAACCATCGACCATATTGAGCCATGCCAATTCCTTTTGTGTTCTTTGAGCTTTTTCCATAGCACAATTCCTATTAACATGTTTTATGGCCCCACATAAAAAACAAAATAATGGTAGCCTTTCATATTTGATCTCTGTCCAGCTTTGTTTACCCTCCACCCTGATCATCCTTCCTCTAGCTAGGGGTTTAGTTATATCCAGGTTTGCTCTAACCCTGAGATACTTAACCCAACCTAGGCCTTCTTCATCAGCATCAACTGTCATGACCTCCCCCACTGTTGACCCTACAAGATCCCCACCTTCATAAGTCATTGCTGCCAAAGGCAATCTGTGTAATTGTACCCAGAAAGGTTCTTGGTTAAAATTCATCTCATTTGGTGGAGTATTACTATCAAATTGTTGAATACAGATCAAAGATTTACCAAAAGACCAAGGTCTTCCATTTAGAACTCTTTCCATTTCCACCCTTTTCTGAAATTCAACTATAAACTTGTTATGTCCAACCTCTTTAAAGAATAACCAACCTTCTGGATTCCATATTTTTGTCATAGTAGCTTTAAAAGCTTCCTTGTTCATGTTCTTGTCTATCAGAATAAGTAATATCAAGCAATTCTGTCCTTGAATAGATGCTCTTCTTGTCTCAACTTCAGTGAACTTTACTTCTTCATGCTCTTCCTCTGTAAGAGTAAACCCTTACCACAAGTGTTCCTCAGCTCAAGTACAGTAGGAAACAATGACTTTTTCTTAATTTAGGACAGTTTTGAGCACGTATTGGTATTTTGGCCATAACTTTGCCTATGAGTATCGGATTCACGCAAATGACCCAATTTGGAAAACTTTTTTCAGCACGCACACCCGGTCATCCAGCTATATGCTTGGTGGGCATTGTTTTCGGGCCCAAAATCAGCTGTTTTCCTCTTCAGATCTCCAATTTTAGATATTTTTTGCCTTTTATAGTAATATTTTGATTCTTGGTTAGGAAGTTATTTTTATCCCAATTTTGGCCCAATTTTTAGCAGATTGCTTCTTTACTTACATATTTATTTCTGGTGTGTTAATTAGGATTTTGTTATTTTTAGTAAAATCTTGATATTTTCATATTTATAGCTATTTCAGCCTGGCTTGTGGGTTTGGTTGGACATTCTAAAGTTTTGATAATTCTTTATTAAAAATAGAATTATTTTTTCTGTGTTTTTGGTGAATCTCTTATCTTTCCTGTTTTGATTATCTGTTGAGACTAGCTACTAGAATTAATCTAAATTTTGTTGGGCATCAATAGATTATGTGGCACTTATTAGAAAATTTTAATGGAGTAAATGTTAAAACCTTACACAGAATATAAATATTGATATAGATATTTATAGATGTATATAAATATATTTATATTTATGTAAAGCTGATTTGTCAATTTTTTCAGACAAACATTATAAATAACATGTAGAGAATATACTTTGGGATGAAGATTTATGCATAGTTGATTGAAAATACAATATATATATATGTATATATATATATATATATATATATATATATATATATTTTATCTTACTTTTATAAGTTCAATGGTAATTCACCTGTGTTGTCCACGTTAGGTGAGAATTAGAAACTTGTCAAAGCTGAAACATAAGTATTAGTCCAGGGCTTGCTTCTCCTGAAATATAATGTCAAATTGATAGCAACATACAACTATAAAAATAAAGCAGACATTCTAGGATGTTTAGGTGTAGGTGTGTGAAGACTACGAGGCCTCATGATGATATATTTTATCTTAGGTCTAATTTATTTTTGTAGATGAGATGAAATGAGATTTGTATGAATATTATTGAGATATTTGAGTTGAGATGAGATGAAATGGTTTCTAAATATGTGTTTGTTTATAGAGGTGAGATGAGATAATTTTAACCTTTTTTGAGATTTGATAAAGTTGTGGGTTCCACCAATTATGGTGTATTTTTAATTGATTAGGTAATAGTTATTTAATTATTTATCATTAATTAATATAAAATATTAATTAAAAATATAAAAAATACTTAACGTTATTAAACTAAAATTTGTAATAAATTAAACTTTATATTTTAAAATAATTGGGTAATATATTAGGTAATATATAATTAAACTTTATGTTTTAAAATAATTTTTTTTATTTTTAATTTGTAATAAATTCAACTCAACTTGGGATGTATACTGCAAAAGCACGCTGCCCAATTTTTCAGCTTTTGAGAAAGGACATATTATCTATATGGGGCCCAACACATAGTTATCTACGTACAAACCTTGATAAAAATGCACACGCATGAAAAATACTACTTTTTTCATGTTATTAATTCAGTATATAATAACCCATGTTAAATGAGAAATCGACTTTAGATAAATCTCTAATTTTCTTAATTCGAGAATCCAAAGCAGCAGACACTTATATATTGCTTTTATTAAATTCGAATTACAAAATTTATTAACGTTATAAACTGCAATATGTGCGTAAGATAATCTCATTTCTAAATCAACACATGTCATCAAATAATTATATTCAATACGCATTAAATAGTACCAATATTAAATATTGTAAAACATCCACAACTATTCTGCTTAACAAGTACACCACTATAATAAATAAATAAATGACACCACTACTTTTAATTAGACGTTCAATGGCTATCCATATTTTTCCACATCGGTATGGCAATCACATTTCTTATTGCAGCCATAGCTTGGGCTACTTCAGTCGCCATGTCCAAACTATAAGATGGCCCTGCCCTGTCACCAACCTACTCCTCAATAATAGGGAGTTGCCTCCTTCTCTAATATCGAAATAACTAGTAGTCGAGAGTCATCATTCTAATGAAATTATGCAGCACACAACATGCTGTCACGATGAGTCCTTGCCTCCTAACGGAATACGCAGACATTAAGCTTAAAATTTTAAATTGTTTTTTAAGAACACCAAAAGTGCGTTCTATGATGTTATGAAGCAAGGAATGACGATAATTAAAATAGTTTTTGTACCCTCGAAATTGACGCAGATTATGACGCTCACTTCTGTGGTACCGTTCTTGAGGATAAGGGGGCAAAAGCCGCAAAATCCCCCTAGTGCATGGGAAAGCAGAATCAACCAAATAATATTTACTTAACAACATCGATTCCAAAACACACAGTGAGATGACTTGAAATGGAAAAAAATCACAAAAAAAAAAAATCAAACATCTTTGCATTAAATAATATAAGAAGTTTACCCTTAAGCAGCCATGGAAATTGGGCAGATGTTTGACCAACACATGGAGAAAGACACAAGCGTCATGCGCTATTCCTTCCCATCTAGTATATATAAGTGTGAACTTCATATCGAAATTACATATGCACAATACATTTTGGGCAACTCGCCCATGCCGGTTTCTAAATGTCTCACGTACTGAGGCTGGTACTACGGCATCCATCATAGTGACGTCTATCGCACCAATGCATTGTTGTAAACGTAGAAATAAAATCTTGTGTAAAAACCTACAGAAAATGTTTTTAGTTTTATGGTTTCAAATGAAGTAGTTTGAAGTTAATTATTTGTTGTAAATCATTCAAAATTCTTTACCCTGAAGCACGAAAAATTTCAGTGGTTGCTTGCAATATAGGAATGCACCTCGTCTGTAAAATTTGGCTGGATAATATGTCTCCCAAGCTCACATAGGGCCTTCATCACTCTTCTCGCATGTTTATTAATTGTTTAGCTCAAATGTTGAAATCGGTCACCGACAATTCGCTGGGCTTCTGCGTAGCCCACAAGTAGGCAAAAGATGGATACAGATTCCTCTTCGGTCACCGATCGTTTAGGATCACACAACAAGTGATTTCCATGTAACAACGAGTATAATGCGTGAAATGTTGATACCTCCATCCGAAACAAGTTCTTACAATTATCCAGATGTCCATTTAAAATTCTGATAATATACTCATCTCCCTGAATACCTATGTTGTGTTGTGGCATTCGATGATGCCATCCCAGTTCACAGGATATGATCCTAACAAAGGTGATTATTTCAAGCGCCTCGTACTTATCACTACTAGAACTCCCTTCATGGTCGTTACTTACATCTCCTCCACCCTCCTTCGCGTCTAATGTCGCCTTCCTTGTGATCAATTTGCAGCATCCATTCTCTAACACATTCAATGAAGCTGTTTGAAAAATTATGTTAGAATACATCCATGTGAAGTATAATAATTAAATTATTATGTCAACAATTCCAAACAGTACTATTAAACTAATAACACATCACCAATATGCTAAAAATGTCAAGAAATATAACATTTAATTAATACCAGCATAGGACAAACATAATGGCATCTCATCAAGTACGTTCAAACAAAATAATTAATAATCTCTAATACAAATCTAATAGCAAATGACATGAAGTATTAAAAACAGAAATCAACAATGCATGGCCCATGATCGCCTATGCTCATCATCTATGGCTAGGAAGTCCTGTTGGGTCATGGGATCACGTAAGGCATTGAATGCACGGTAAAATTTATCTTCCGACAACGAAGGCCGAAGCACCTGCATCAATTCCATGTAATGAGCAAACAGATCCCATCCGTCATCGTTGTACTCATGGTTGATCTCGATCCCTTACTATGCTTTGCTGCGGAGACTTAGCTTTACCTTCATAGCACTTCTGTCATGTAATCATTGTTTTCCTCATCTCATCGAGAAAGTTCGATAACTCCTTCTCCACCTGCTTGCTTGGCCCCTATTTTTTACGACGAAGTGACGAGTGTGTTGTTGGTCCCATAGTAGGTGTCCTCATCTCCATGGAAACGTCTATGTCGTCAATATTGACGAGCACTCTCGATTGCTTGCCAAGTGCGGGGCCCTGACGTCGCATCTCTTCATCAAGCTGACGCTCTTCGTCACTACTTGGGGGTGGTTGGGTTGACGCATGGTGAAGTGTTGTTAGACCCCACGTAAAATCGCCTCTAAAGTTGCACATTGGCCATGCGCACGCATATCGCTCAAGCGGAATGTCGAGCGGAGCTCTCGGGTTGCATCTTCGCTCGAGCGGAGTGTCGAGCGAACCTTAGCTCGAGTCAGGGTCGAGCCACAGTCAAGCCAAACTTCAAAAATGGCATTTTCAACATGAAATCAAGCCAAAGTTCGACCACCATGCACCACCTTAGCCGAACCATTGGCTCATACATGCCACGGCCATGTGGTCCATGCCACTATCTTTATTGATTTCATTTATTTATTTTATTTTATTTTATTTATTTCAAAGGGACCTATTGGGAGTTTTCAACTTGTTTTGCTTATAAATAGGACATATTTTTCTTGCTTTAGGATCTTTTGGCAAAAATCCTAGAGGGAGAACTATTGTTTGAGAGATCACCATCAGTGCTTAGCACTTGAGCTTTTTGGGTGCAATTCGTGAATCCCAAATAGAGGATCATTCTATATAATTCGTGAATTGGAGTGATTCAACTATCTTGTCTTACAACTTGGTACAATTCATGAATCCAAGTTGTGTTTATCTTTGTTCATGTTATTTTATCAATATATGAGGTTTATTCAACACTTGTGCAATTCGTGAATCAATTGTTGGATTATTTTCATTTGTTCATTCAAGTTAATAAGTATTTTGCTTTGGAAAAAATCTACTCAACCTCCTACTATTCACACCACACTCCACACTCCATCTTTTTTTTAATTTTTTTTTTAATTTTTTTTATCAAATATATTTTTATATGAATAGTGAATAAAAAATTATAAATAGTTTTAAAAAAAAAATTCAAAAAAAAAATTTTAAAAATATTAAAAAATATTAAAAAGTGTGGAGTGTGGAGTGTGAGGAGGTTGTGTAGTAAAACTCTTTTGCTTTGATCTTGAGTGTTCATCATTTGGTCTTGTTGTTCATCATCACATTGTCCATCCAATCCATCCAAACCACATTTTCGGCCAACCCTAGTGTTTGTCTTCCTTCCATAAATCATTTCCCTCTTCCATTTCAGCCCTAACCGAAATCCCCATACTTTCCATACTTAGCCACTTACCAAACACATATTCCCTTCTCATTCAAATTCAAATTTGGCCACTCTTGCCTAATTTGAATTAACCCTGGCTGCCCACCATTCTTTCCATATTAGTGTTTCCATAGTTGGAAACCCTAGTTGACCACTTCAACCATCCCATTCCTACTATAGCCGAAACCCTCTTGCCATATTAATTCAAATTCAAATTTTGGCTACACTAGCCTTATTTGAATTGGTCTTAGCCGCCCACTCCAATTGTCATATTAGGGTTTCCATATTTGTAAACCCCAGTTGACTCACTCAATCCATATAGCAGGCCATACCTCTTCCAAAAGCAAATCTCAAGATTTTAGGAAACTTTCTAAAATCTCTCAACTTCCATCAACCAAACCCTAAACCTATCTTCCATCAACCAAACCCTAATTTTCATCATCAAACCCTAATTTCTAAACCCTAGCCGCTCACATCACCAAACCCTAAACCTAATTTTCAAGAGGCGCCAACCCTAGTTTTCTCCTAGTGCCATGCACCTCTTTCACCATTTGGAACTCATACACGTCATCATCCATTCCATCACTCCATACATCCATTCTAGCCTAAACACCTAACCTCACCATACCAAAGTTGTCATCTTGGCCACCATTGTTCGAGAATCAAGTAAGAGAGGAACGGACATTCGGTCATCTCAAGAAGAACCTAGGCAAGGAGAACGTAGTATTTAGGAACTTGACCGAGGTCCCTAACAAGTGTACCAGTGGTGACTGACGCGCCAAAAATCGTGCAAAGCTTCACATACTTTGGGTAGCCCATGGTCCGGAAACAATTCTAGTCTGATTTTGCCTAATTAAAATATATGAAGTAGCTTATTAGATATTGATTACGAAGACATATAAATACAAGGAAATATGTATTGATGGAGTAAGTTGGGTATTTCTTTTTTTGTTAGTTTAATTAGCTTACCCTAATGGCATTTGTCCAGTGCTCGTCACTGGCTGTCATTGTTTTGATGTCGGGGTCCCATCCTATACCAGTTTGGCTCATCAGGTCGATGAACTGCCACTGCCTCTTCTTCAACCTTTGTATTTTGCCCTCCACTTGGTTCGCATCAAATGCCCTTATACCCACAACAGTAAGGCGTTGAGTATACAAACCGTGGTCCCTACTTGTGATATTCTCTACCCGTAATGCACCACTAAGGGCATCCCCATACATCATCTAAATGAAAATATCATCCATCTCATTCGCCCATAACTCACGATCAGTGTGTGTATTCTCAAGATCATCCATGTGAAATAACTAAAAATGCAAATGAAGGATAACTATAGAAGGCTAGTGAAGAATTGGAGTAAGTAATATTCATTAATGCATATGAATTTATGAAAAAACTAATAATTTAACAACAACGAATGTGGGCCATACTTGGCAAGTGTGATTACTCGACACGAGCGTAGGTCGTAACACTAGGAAAACAACAAAAGGGTTTAGAACTTGGTGAGTCTTGGTGAAATGCTATGCTTGTAAAAACCAGAGCGGTTTTTAACGACAGCATCTGAATGCATGGAAATGGAATAATATGATTTATAATTAGGATGATGAGGAAGGAAGTAAATTGAAATTATTCCTACCTTTGAGGACACTGCAGTTACCATAGTTCAAGATAGTTAAAATAAAAAATGAAAAGAAGGACAAAGGTTGGTAAGTTTTCATTCATTTCCTCAACAGCTGAGATGACATATTTTGTGCCAACTCCAGAGTTATTTATCTTAGTCGTGCAATAGGGGCTATTTTAGCAATCTTTGTGTTTCTGTATTTCTATTTGGAATTATGATCTTGGAGAAGAGAAAGAAAGAAGTTGAAATGAATAAAATGTAACAAAAAACAATCATGGCATTTGTTGGTGGTTTTAGAAACATTTATCTTTTGACTTGTAGAAACCTTTTTTTTTTTTTTGTTCAAACCTTTGAGTTAGAAAGATACAAATTTTACACTGAAACGTAGCTAAATATTTAAGTTTTATTACTAAAATAGGAAATTATTTGTATTTCCTAATTAAAATTTTTCCAAGGGACTCGTGTTTTTTGACTTATTACTAGGAAAGAAGATATTCTAAATTTCTAATAAATGCATCTTAGGTAGAAAATGTGGGTTTGATATATCTACCTAATAGAATGTTTAGCCCTAAAAATTTAAGGATCCTAATTCCATTTTATGTAACTAACTTGGTCATCTAAAATATATTGCAATATAAGAGTTAATTTGTAATTTCAGATTAAATCCACACCATGTCAACATCCAAACAACCTAATATCAATGATACTAGAAGTTTAAGTAGTGCCATCCAAAACTTTATAAATTATCTTTTAACCATATATAACTCTGCATGGTGTATGCTGTCAAAGCCTTGCAAATGTACTCCCATCACTATAAGAAAATTGTTCAATTGTGGCCAATTATTTCTTGTGAAAATGACTATTTTCTGTCAAAATAAATCTATGTTGGTTGCAAATAGTCATTCTCGTCGTATATAATCCATAAAAAATGGTCTTTTTTTTTTGTAGTGCATTGAGCCTAATCTTACAGGATAAACCGATCCATCCTAGTGCTGTACAAACAAAATTCATTTAGGAGTCATGCAATTGTCAAGGGTCTTCTGGCTTATCTTCATGACATGCTCAGTTCCAGCTCAATAAATGCTTTCATTTAGTAGGTTAACTAACATTGATAGAATGGGGTGTTGGAGAAATGTTTGGTGATACCAATGATGGAATTGACAAGTTCTTATTTTCATAAATGAATGGTCAGAAGAATTTGTTTTTTTTTTCCTAACCCAGAGGTAGCATGCTATGCAATGCAATAGCAATCAAACAAGCAAAGTGTAAGATGTGAACTGATTTGCACTACCAATCATATTCAATAGCACTGTAACGTTCAAACAAGAAATAGTTCCAGCCATCAATTAAGTAAATAAAAACTACTCTTCCAAGATATCATAAAGATTGGTAACTTCTTATAACTTCTTTTCTTCCCCTCCTTAAGAATATAGTTCTAGTCAATATATGCTTTACTAAGGGATTAAAGAGCATAATTTAGTTAGTTAACTCCCAAAAAACACATATGGTGATTACCTATTGGTCGTAGAGAGTAGGTAGTAAACTTTATGGAAAAAGCCACCCTACCGCTTGAGCGTTACCACTCATTTTGACCGCTTTACGTGGCCGAACCAGGTGGATGCACATGATTAGTTTATTAAAAAAAAACTACAAAGTTAGCGTAAAACTCTACACACATTCCAGAACCCCTCATCCCTCCAGCTTCTTTCCTTCCCTCCCGATGCCCTCTCTCTCTCACCTCTCTGTCTCTAGCGTAAGAGCTTACTAGATAGTAGGTTTTCTATGATCTATTAAATTTGATATTTGATGCTTCCTCTGCCCATTTAAGCAAGTACTTGTATAAGTGGTGAATTTGGCTCTCTTGTCGAATTTAAGAGATCAAGCATTCGATGCTCTTGAACGTACAATCAAATACCGAGGTTCAATGGCGCTAGAACGCTACCCCATTTCAGCTAGTGCACAATTATGGCAAAAACTTGATGCTTTATAATCTTTTATTTACTCATCTGAGAATCTGTCAAAAGGGTTTTTGCAACTCCTCGTCTAGTGGTTCTTAGGTTTGTTGGGCCTTTTGATTTCGAAACTTGAAGAACTGGTAATTTCTTCATTTGGATTTAACAGGGCACTACTTCATATACCATATGAGGGGTTACAGAGGGCATTGGGATGGAGGAAGGCATGAGGTATGAAGGGTTCCGAAAGGTGTCTAGGGTTTTCCTTTTTGATGCCGAGTTTTAGTTTTTTTTTTTAATAAATTAATGCTGCCACGTGGCTTAACCACATCAAACGGGCAAAACCAGTGGTAATGCTAAGGTGGCTCGATAGCTTTACCCGAACTTTATATTTTCAAAAGAGCAATATTTTTCATCATCTTGAAATTTATGGGGTTCTTTTTATATATGTAATTAAAAGGAATACAAACCAACAAAGCTAGAGTTAGATAGCAAGTTACTTACACACTAGCTAGGTACAATACAATATATATGGCAGGCCAGCTCTGTGTATATGTATAAACAAACACAGAGTTGGTCTAAATCAAATGATGAAACATGTTCTTTTATGTTGAAATGGGTTAACTTTTAGTTAGGACTTTCCTCACATCTTGATCAACAAATTAATTAAAAGTTGGATTTACGGTGTTGATTTGTTATTGCTATAATTCTATTATATGTAGTAAGAGGAATTTGCTTGATGCTGTCAACGTCTTCCATAGTGGAAATAGATTTGAGCATATCTATATTCCATTCTTTTGTTTCTTGATTGATCAGAAACTCTACTTTGGCATCACTGCTCATAAAACTCTGACCACTTTGAGGCTTGCAAGTAGTTGGTTTTGGCATCCATTTGTCAGGCCATATCTTGATTGATTGACCATTCCCAACTCTCTAGATGATCCCTTCCTGCAACAAAGGTCTTGCATATAACAAACTCCTCCAAATATATGAAGGGTTACTTCCCAATTTTGCTTTGAAATAATTAGTATGAGGATAATATTTATGACATAAAACTTGTGAGGCCAAAGAATTTGGGTTTTGAATTATTCTCCAAGCTTGTTTTACTAGCAAGGCTAAGTTAAAATTTTCAAATTCTCAAAACCCCAATCCTTTTTCAGCCTTTGATTTCCCCATCTAATTCCAGTTAATCCAATTTAATTTTCTCTCCTGTTGAATCTGTCCCCACCAGAACCCTTTCATCATCTTGTTAAGTTCTTTCAATAATCTTTTGGAGAGTTTAAAAACCCCCATAGAATAAGTGGGGATAGCTTGGATAATTGATTTGAGAAGTATTTCTTTACCTGCTTTAGAAAGTAACTTTATTTTCCAGTTTTGAAATTTTTGTCAAGAATGTTGTCGAAAGACTTGATTCTTGACCTTCCAATCAAAGCTGGCAAACCAAGATAATTCTCAAAGGAGTTGTTCTAACCCCTGCAATACTCAGAATGCTGTCTCTTGTAATGCCCCTTGTATTCTTATTGAAAAATATTGAGGATTTTGCTTTATTCAATCTCTGACTAGAAGCATTTTCATATTGAGCAATAATATGTAACAACCTACTCCATTCCAAAGAGGAAGCTTTGCAAAATAAGAGACTATCATCTGCAAAAAACAGATAATTAATTGTTAACTGACCCCTTGCCAATGGAAAACCAGTTATGGGTCTCAATGTTTTTGCCTTGTTGAGGAGCTTACTAAAAGCTTCAAAACATAAAACGAAAGGATAGGGTGATAGTGGATCACCCTGTCTTATACCTCTCAAAGGTTTAAAAACAAATTGAGAGTTTCCTTTTATTAGAATCGAATAGGATACTGACTTGATGCAGTGACTAATCAGATCTATCCACCTTTTTGCAAACCCCATTCTTTCCATCACAACATCTATGAAACACCATTCTAATCTGTCATAGACTCTACTCATATCTAACTTGAGTGCCATATAAGCATCTGACCCTCTCACCTTACAGTGCATATAATGTAAAACCTTAAAAGCAAATATGATATTGTAAGCTATAATCCTTGAATCAACTATTTTTAAATAAAAAAAGTCCCAAACCGAATGAGTATATTGAGAGCGGGTCCTTTCCTTTTTGAGAAGGGTAAGGCGGTGGTCTAGTTTTCTTTGGCAATTCTCAGCTTTTTATGACAAATTCAAGCTACTTAAGCATGGCTGCCGTGGTAGTTCAGCACCATCAATGTACAATCTGACAGCTTAACATCATCTGACTAGGATCCCCTGTATCATCTATATTTTAAAAATATCTAGAGGATGATGCTCAAATTTGTGTTATTACAAAGGAAGATTTTTAAATTCACAAAAATTATCTTAAACAATATTTTATGTCATAAGAAAATGTCAAAGGAAAAATATTAATATTATTCTCAACCTTTTCTAAAGTTGAAAGAAATTTTATTAGAGAAGTATTATGAGTTTTTAATTGAAATATTGGAAAATTTATTTTTCTTTACATGGTTTGACATTTATAAATCAAATAAATTATCCACTATTAAATAATTTTTGAAGTGTAAGAAAGAGACATTCATAGTGGGCACCCTCCCTTTCTATTGGGGTTATGAAGTAGCATAAGTCTTGATGGCTGACTCTTAATGGCCAATCGAGATTATACTTAGAGAGGCTATGTAAATAACCCCTCCCCCCATTGGATAAAAATGATTGGCACCATAAAAATACTATTTCTCGCAGTGTGTACGTTCTCTCTAGTCTTGGTATTTAGACTGTGAAATTTGTAAGTGTTGCTCTGGTATTACCATGTAACACACTCAACTATCGATACAAGAGAATTTTGGATGAACAACGACGACGATGACGACATGAAATTTAAGGAACAATCGCACTAGATCCAAGATATTTCCGATGAGATAATATCGTTTTTGTTGTATACTTTGATCTAGTTTTTCTAAAATAAAGAATGTTCACCATTTTGAATATAGTCAAACGGGTACTCAAGTTTTGGCTTTTTCAAAAAAGAAACATAATCTAATTACATATAATAAAAATATAGATAATATTATTAAAAAAAACTATACTAATTTGTACCTACAAACTATAAGTAAACAATTATAGAGGGTTGAAACCAAATTTTCACCATTAATCCTACAATTAAGGAAACAAGAGGATTAAGGTTTTAACATTTAAGGGGCATCCTAGATCATGGAGCAACATAAAAAAGAGTGGGATTTAAGGTTAGAGAGCAAGAGGAAGAGTGAATGTTGCCCCTATTAAGTAATAAGGAAAATGTTATCATATCTCCTAATTTATACAACTTATTTTTCTCTCTTGATTTGGCATTGTGGTGCCACACGACTTACTAAAAAAATTAAAAAAAACATATATTAAAAAAAATGACTTTCAAAAACTCAAACAGATGAAGACTATTATGTTTGGATGTTCTATTTTATACAAAATTTTCATCTTATCTCATCTCATCATTACAACCTTTTTAAATTCCTATATAAAATATAATAAACAATTCAACTTTTTCAAATCCCAATACAACTTTTTCAAATCTCAATTTAACTTTTTCAAATCTTAAAACTAAAAAATAATATTTTAAACTTTAAAACAAAACACAAAATTCTCATCTCACCTTCCAAACATAATCTAAAACTCTAAATTTCTTTACCTTTTTATGTTTGTGTTTTAAATTTTTCTAATTTTTTTAATAAGCCATGTGGTAATATGGTGTCACGTCAACGACACAAAGTAAATGGAATAACTAGAAGGGTGTAGTATAATTACTCTAAGTAATAAATGTCCTTGTGCCCAAAAATAACATTTATTGTGTTAAAATTAGTAATAAGTGTCACACAATCTATATTATAAAAATATCTAATCATTTTTTAATTAAACTTTTATCGGTCACAAATCTAAATTTATATTGTTGAGTTAGAGTTGGCTCTTAGTTAAGTGTTGTTTGGATGGTAAAATGAAATGAGATAAGATATTTTAGATGAAAGTTGAAAAAAATATTGTTAGAATATTATTTTTTAATATTATTATTATTTTGAGATTTGAAAAAGTTGAATTGTTTATTATATTTTGTGTAAAAATTTAAAAAATTATAATAATAAAATGAAATGAAACACTTTCAAGTTATCACTCCCTGTCAACCGTTGATTAAAAACTGTCAACTAAAGTACTGAACACACAACCTCACAAAAGCCCTCACCATACATAGACCAAACCCTCACGGTATATATGAGAAATGACTGAGTCACCGAAAGATTGTACACTTATTTTGCATTGAATTTTTTTTAATCTTTTTAATTTGTTTTTACTTATTAGAAGTATTTTTTAATAGTTTTGTGAAAAAATATATTTGAAAAAATAAAAACAAAAATAAAATGCCATGAGTACAGAGTACAGACCCAAGCATATGCAAAGCTAAACCCCGCCACCGAAAACCTTAAACCTTAACCTAAACTGCTCGCTTCCCTTTCTCTATCTATTCCTCGCCGATACTCTCAGTTTTAGAGCGCATTCTCTCAGAGAGAGGGAGAGAGGGTCTCGGTGAAGTAAAAGGCCCTAGCGGCCAGCTTTATAGTTGTTTTGTTTGATTTTGATTATTTAATGGCTTTATATCCTCTATATGAGTCTGCTTCTGGGTACGCGCTGTTCCTCGCGCATGGCCTAGACGAGATCGGGCAGAACACTGAGGCGGTCCGGAATTCCATGTCAGACCTGAACCATTTTGGGAAGGTCGTACAGCTCACTACCTTTCACCCTTTCGAGTCCACCCTCGACGCCCTCAACCAGTGTAACGCCGTCTCCGAAGGTGATCTTCTCTCCAAACTTCGATTACTCTTGTTTGGCTTCTGGTTCTTTGTTATTCAAAGTTTTTCATGGATTTTGGCCCTTTTTCATGCTCAATATGTCGTGGCTATGTTTCGTTGTTTGTTTCGGTCGTGTTACCTACAGTGGGTAAACTTCGATTCCGCTTGTTGGTTGGCTATGAGACATGTGGACATTGATTTCTTTTTTTGGTGGTTCCTTTCCTCCCCTGCTTTATGTTTCACTGGCTTGCTAGCTGCACTTGAAGTATAACCACTCTGTTGTTTCTGGATTTCTCATGCACCTCCAAGCACTGCTATAAGTGTCTACTTTTGGGAATTGTGGGCGCTTCATCATTGCACCTTTTTTGGGTTATTTAATACTGCTGGGACTTCAAAAATTGAATATTTGTTCTCGTGATATTCAGGACTAGAGTAGAAACCAAAGTAACATGCTTGTTTTATTCTGCATAGGGCTACTTTTCTATTTTCTTTGGTTTCCAACGATGGGTAAAAATGGCTATTTGAAATGTCCTATCTATTCATAACAACGACTTTATGGGCTTTCCTTTGGTGCTTAAGGTGATATATTATTTGCTCAGTAGTTTCTTTTGCGTTTCAGAGATAATGACTGATGAGTTGAGAAGCTTCTTGGAGCTTAATCTACCGAAAGTCAAGGAAGGTAAGAAGACAAAGTTCAGATTAGGAATAACAGATACTAAGATAGGGTCACATATACAGGAGGCAACTAAAATACCTTGTGAAAGTGGTGAATTTATTCACAAGCTTCTTCGTGGTGTGCGGTTACATTTCGATAGGTTTTTGAAGGACTTAAAGGTATACATTTTTCTTTGATATCAAGCTTTTAATTTTGTATGCCCTTTTTTTGTTCAATAAAATGAATCTTTTTGTCTTCTGATAGACTTTCTTTCTCCTCTTGAATTTTATAGCCTGGAGACTTGGAAAAAGCCCAACTTGGTCTGGGTCACAGTTACAGCCGTGCAAAAGTCAAGTTCAATGTAAACCGTGTTGACAATATGGTGATACAAGCTATCTTCCTTCTCGATACTCTTGATAAGGACATCAATTCTTTCTCCATGAGAGTTAGGTATGTTCTTGAGACCTCTATAGAAACATTTTATGAACTTGAAACTACCATTCTTGTTGTCCCATACAGTCCAAACTAGGTTTCCTGTTGTGTCCTCCTGGGAGGCTTCTTTGGTATTCTCTCGAGTCATGAACTTTATTATCATGGTGGAAAGATAGGGGAGAATCTATTGGTTCGGGGACGTCTAAAGTGGTTTTTTTTGTTCCTCTAATGCAACTAATTATCTTGTGTTTTATCCCATTAATGCAGAGAATGGTACTCATGGCATTTTCCTGAATTGGTAAAGATTGTCAGTGACAACTATCTATATGCCAAAGTTGCAAAATATATAGAGGATAAGTCCAAGTTGTCTGATGATAGTATCCCAGGCTTAACAGACGTAGTTGGAGATGAAGATAGGGCAAAGGAAATCATTGATGCTGCCAAGGCTTCCATGGGTAGAAATCTCATATTTAAATTGCTTGTTGCCCTTATATTGTCCTCTATTTCACTTGGGTTTTTATTTCTTATTTGTTTTTTTATTTTTCTGCAGGACAGGATTTGTCCCCAATTGACTTGATTAACGTCCACCAATTTGCACAGAGGGTAATGGACCTATCTGATTATCGGAGGAAGCTTTATGATTATCTGGTTGTGAAGATGAGTGACATTGCACCTAATTTGGCGTCTTTAATTGGTGAAGTTGTTGGTGCTCGCTTGATTTCTCATGCTGGTAGTCTTACAAATTTGGCTAAGTGCCCTTCTTCTACCCTTCAGATCCTTGGTGCAGAGAAGGCACTTTTCAGGTGTTTCACTCATTACTTGGGCTATTCTTTTATGTGAAGAATTGCTGCTGACTTGAAAAGGTTGGAATCATAAATTTGAAACCCGTTTATTTTCTTTCCACTACCTTGGATTTCCATCCTTGAGATATAATTACTAAAATCCATGCCTTGCCAATGTTGTGTGCATGGATGTCTTTGATTGTAACACCATGCTCCCCAATAAAGACATTTTAGAATTTTCGGGAAGTCAGTGTGCTACTACTGAACTTGACTAAAATTTTTCCTTTTAATAACAAGCCAGATGCAAAAGATTTCATAAATAAAATAAAATTTAATTAATACTTAGAATCCAACATAAAGTCTGCGGAAGCACTTATTTAAAAAAAATACGGAAGTCTCATGCGCTTATCAAAATAATTTACTTAAATCTTAAACCATAAAACTAAGATAGCAAAATCTGTCTAGGCCTCTGCCTCGCCTCCCGGGGTCAAGTCCTGTCCTGCAGTCTCATCCTCGTAAATGTTATCACCTGGGGTGGTTTAAAAACATGAAAACAAACTAAAATGAGTCGAATACTCAATAAGTACACATCATACAGTAAACATAATAAACATAAGGTTTCTTAAAAAAAACATGCATACTCATAAATACATACGTAAATAACATGAACATGCACATGAGCTTATCTTTCACTTGTCATAGGCCATTATCCACTGTTAACCCCCGTGAGTTAGGGTTAGCGAACCTAAATATATTCTGATTCCGCCCATGGCCGCGGGTTGTGGAATCCATACATAAGGAAGACATACTGGGTGCACTACTAGCATGTACGACCTGGCAATGCAATATGCCCATAACATAGGTACCATCTTCATATCATAACATAGGCCGTTACGTATCTTATTATTCATATTTCATCATAATCATACTTGCATACTTGTCATATCATAGATTTTAAAAGAAATCACATACATACTTGTCATATCTTGTCATATCACATTATAGATTTCAAATGAAATCGCATTCTTTCATAACATGTCGTGATGCATGACTTCTCACATAAAATCATGATTTTTCATAAATATTTTAATGCATAACTCTCACATAAAATCATAACTTTTCCTAAATCTTTTGATGCATAATTTCTCTCATAAAATCATGAATTTTCATAAATAACTTGATGCATAATTATTTACATAAAATCATAAATTTCTATATTTTTATCATGTCTTGGGTACGTAAAAATGAGCTTCCAAAAAAGGGTATACATGCATAATATTTTCATAAAAATGTTGTTTTACCGTACATACGTGTAAGGGTATGATCATGCTACTTACCTTGCAGTGCTAATCCACTATTTTTCGCACGTAATCGATCACCTATACAATGAGCATGTAACATCCGTAAATATTCCAATCGAATCTGTATTTAAATATTTAACTGTAAAATGCTGAAATTATCCTATTTTAATTATTCAATACTTAAAATTCTCCTAATTCCCTAAAACACTATCATCTACCTAAATTCATCGACAATTAATTGATATTCACTTATTCTAATTTTTACACAAGCCTATCCCCCTTAAGAAAATAATCTTCGCTCTAATAAAATATTATCAAGTCCAAAATAATCTAGAGTCCGAATATAGTCTAATAACATACATGTTTATCTTCATGATAATTTAAAAAAAACCCAATCTCTAAGTAAGATCCTAATATGCCCGTTTAGTCTCATTACGCTAAAACAATATGCATATAAATATATATACACATGTATATAAGTCCCTTTACGTCCAACACATTATTATTCTCCTCTGCAAGTCTTAACAAGGGCAGAGCATTTTTGTAATTAATTAACCAAACTACAATTTTATTCTACACTGCATGCATTCGGGAATGAAGGTCTTACGTGAGGGGCGAAGTCGAGAACAACTAGTGGGGCTGAGCAGCGACCGGAAGTGGGAGGGGCGTGGTGGTGCTTCACGGCAAGCTGGGCGATCACTATGCAGCTGTGAGAGAGAGAGACGATGAGTGAGAGAGACGGAGAGTGAGAGAGACGAGATGAACGAGAGGGAAGAGACAAGGCGTGAGGGAGAGGGAGAACCTACTGTGAAGCCGTGAGAGGCTTGCGACGGACTGGGGATGCCGAACAGCCCTTGACAGTGGTTTCTGTGGGCTCTCTACGTGGAGGAGCTCTCGGTGAGGGTGGAGTGCAGTGGCTCACGTTGGGGGCGATGTGCTCTGTTTTTGGTATAAAAAAACAGAGTATTCCAATGGGTTGGGAATGATTCACGGCTGGCCTTCGGCGGTGAGGTCTGGGTGGTTGTCTGGGGGTCACGGTGTTGAGTAGTTTGACGTTGCACAGCGGCAGAGAGGGACGGGGTTGTACTCGGGTTGGGCAGTGGGCTGGCGGTTTCGTGTGGCTGGCGTACGTGGTTTCCGTGTGGGTGGTCGGCTGGGAAGCTGAAGGATGGCTGCAGCATTTCGGAAGAAGTAAGGCCTACGGGTTGACAACTTGTGGCTTTAAGCTTTTTGTTGTGTGTTTTGCAGGAGGTCTCGAGTGAAATTTATAGGTGAGGAGAAGAGGAAACGTGGTTTATAGGGAGTTTCGGTTGAGTTTGGAGTTGGAAGTTTGTTTCCAATAGAGAAACTAACACTAGGAAACTAATTGGATGACGATAAGAGAACGTAGACAGGTTTGAAACGTGAGTGGTGGTAGGATCCGGTTGGTTAATGTTGGAGTCGAGTGGCATACGTGCATGCGGAAGAAACCGTGCATGTGGAAGAAATGGTTCGATAGAGTTTTGCATGCATGATAGACTGACGAGGAACTAACCATATGTAGATTTAAATATAACGGTGACGCAGAACGTCAAAAATTTAAATCGAAAGAGACGTGTAAGGTTGAGAGAAAAGCCGTGGGACTAGCTAGTTTCGTGCGGGGCTGCGAGTAGAGGAAGGGAAACCGGTAGTGGCTAGGAGTTTTATTATGGAGAGGAAATCAGAAGTTTACTAGTGTTTGGAGTCGATAATTCAAGGGCTTGGTGCTTTTTTTAAAAATTTTGGAACTTTAATTCTAGATTCAAATAAAAATAATCTATCTGATGAATTCTTTTATGGGCTTTAATTCACTTGTTGAGCCTAATAAAATTATCCATAATTAACCCCTATAATATAGGATCGGGTCGTTACATTGATTCTGTTGTATTTCTTCTGATGATGCTATTTTGAATGTAAAATCTTTCTAAGTCATTTTAAGTCAGCCCATCATTTGTCGTTATCTTCAGGGAATTGAAAACTAGAGGAAACACACCCAAGTATGGTCTGATATTCCATTCATCTTTCATTGGTCGAGCGTCAGCAAAGAACAAAGGAAGAATGGTTCGTTTTCTTGCAAACAAGTGTTCTATTGCATCACGCATCGACTGCTTTGCAGGTTTTTATTTATTTTTTCATTCAGAAATCTCTGGGTAAACATAATCTGCATTGCAGCCCCCCCCCCCCTCCCCCTCTTTTCTTCTTCTCGAGAATTGATTTTCTTGCCTTATTTTGTGGTGTAGACAGTGGAACTACTGTTTTTGGGGAGAAACTCCGCGCACAAGTTGAGTAGCGGCTCGAGTTTTATGACAAGGGTGTTGCACCTCGCAAAAATATTGATGTGATGAAAGATGCAATTAAAAGTGTTCAAAACAAAGGTACGAGAGTGCCTTAGATTTTCATACATGAATTCCGAGTCATTATTTGGAGGGGGCATTATGGTTTCACTGGCAAGACAAACTTGATGTGACCTCTAGCCCATTGAAATTGCACCAGGAATTCTGGTTGCAACATTACACATGGTTGCATCATAACACATTTCTAATTGTTTGGAAACAAGTATGAAGCACCTATAAAAAAAAAAAATTGTTTGGAAACAAGTGTGAGGCATTCACTTGCATTGGAATTGTTGTTTCAATACCTTCTGATCGTGGCAATTATGTTTTGGTGTTTGAAGATGTTGTTTCAGTACATTGGATACCCACATAATTACATTAAGTTTTTGGTTCTCCCGGTGGTACCACTTGTGACTGGATAGGATTGCTTTTTGCAGATGCAGAGATGGAAATCGAAGAAGTTCCTACAGAAGCATCAGGAAAGAAAAGTAAGAAAAAGAAATCAAAAGCTGCAGCTGTAGAGAATGGTGAGCCTATGGCCGAAGATAACCCAACTGCTGTTTCAAATGGTGAAGCTCTGGAGGATTCTAAATCAGAAAAGAAGAAGAAAAAGGAGAAGCGAAGAATGGATCGGGAGCTGGAGCAACAGGAGGGCCAGAACGCCCTGCAAAATGGAATGGATAAGAAGAAGAAAAAGAAGAGCAAGAACGAAGATGGAAGGGAGCTGCAGTCTGCCGGTGATGGTAAAAGGAAAAAGAAGAAGTCGAGAAGCGAAGATGCTGATTGAACTTTAAAAACTTTGCAAATGTTGCACTTTGTCTTAACCCAATTTTGTGTGAGACCAAAGTATTATGTGTATTTTTACCCTTGAATTCAATTCAAGTTTGGTTATTGTGGGACGCCACTCTTTTTAACTTTGCAATTCTCCTACCTCTCGTATATATGAATGAATCTTTGGTTGGTGTTCCTCCTTCTCTTATCTCGCTTGTATATGACCATGAAGTGGATCTTTGGTCTATTATGGCTATCGTATAATTAGGGTAGACTGAACGGATGACCATATGGTCGGATGCTACTGTCGCAGATTGAGATTTCTCATAATTGTCTGATCTAAATATTTTTGGCATGCTACTATGCAAACGTCTATCGTGTCAGCTATTGATACATTGAATATTATGAAATTTGAATTTAAAAAGAAAACTTATAAAATGCGTATTGTATATAAAATTATAAGTACACGTAACATTACTCAATGTAAAAAGACAAGTGTGTAACCTTAGACCAACTAGAGAATGAAGATACTGATATGGTACCACACCAAACAAGCAACCGGAATAACATGTCGCTCCTTCATGTTCTCTCTATAACTCTCCAACTTGTTACAGCCATGCAATGTATTTGTGGAATAAAGAGAGTTATGTTATATACAGTTATTTTTGTATATTTTTTACGCACTTTATTTATGTGATTGATCAAAATAATTATTTTATATTAAAAAAGTAATGATACAGTCAATCACATTAATAAAATGTATAAAAAATATGTAAAAATGACTACAGTTTTTCATAAAAATATAGTTACAAGGCGAGAGATTTGAAAAAAGAGATTTGGTAAAGAAAATAGAAAGAATCGGAGACTCTCAATGCAGTAATGTCAAGCCTGATTTTGATTCCAATGCTGTGCAGGTTTTGTTAAAAAACTATGTATCGGTCTTGGTGCTAAGCTCTACAATCTAGAGAGAGAATTTTATAACTTCCATATTTATTTTTTAACAATTTGGGGTTTATATACTGTATCTAATTTTCTGATTTTTATGCTTGAGTGAGTTTACGGAAGGAGGAGTTATTTACGTGACGTAATTTAATTTATAAAATTTAAAATTTATCTTTTAAATCGAATTATTTCTTATGAATAATATATGATGTATACACCTTATAATAAAATTACTCGAATTAAGATATGGTATATCTAGAATTTGGAAATAATTAGGTTAATTCAGCGAGACTAATCAATTTTCATTGGTCAGTTCGTGTAATTGAGCCGATAAATTCAAATGGGAATAGAAGTAATATTCTTGATTTAAAAAATAGTAAATACTCAAATCATAAAATGATTATATAAAAGAAATTTGATAAATTGATATAAGTTGATGTGGTTTATCAAAATATTAAATTACTTTTATTATAAAATAGATCTGACTGATCAGATGAAATCACGTGAGATTATTTTTATGTTTGTGTTATTGTTTTGTAGGTGTAGAGTAGCGCACTTTGGAAAAACATTTCACACGTGTCAATTCAAACCACACTAAGGGTAGGACAGTCATTTCAAACACAACCCAGCAAGACCCTCTGCTAGCCTGCTTGAGTTTGAAGCGTTGGAAGGTCCGAAGTCCGAACTAAAACCTCTGGTCCCTCTCTGATTGAACCAAAAGTCCTAGAGAGAAAAAAAAACCCTAATCCTAATCCCAAATGGCGACCAGCTCTGCTTCAGTGAACTTGGAAGATGTTCCCTCCGTCGACCTCATGTCCGAGCTCCTCCGTCGCATGAAATGCTCGTCCAAGCCCGACAAGCGGCTCATTCTCGTTGGTATTTATATATTTAAACTTGGCACATTCATATGCGCTTACGCTATTCCATATATATAGATATAGATATTTTCTCCTTTCTTTCTTTCTTTCTTCTGTCGAAAGTTTGCCGCTTGATATTGAAATCCTTTCAGATCCATGGATTTTAATGTTTGTGGTGGAAAAGTGTGATGCTTTTACGGTTTTTATTTAGATTCTTAGCGGCTCTTTCTGCGAATATTTTGTCCGTTCTCGAATATGCTATGGGTTGTTTGGTTACCGAGAAGATGTAGGAAACGGTACTGCATAGAGGTTTTTGGGTATGAGCTTTTTATAAATGAAGGAAACGGCCAATACATAGAGAAACAAGACGGAATTATGCAATTTGAAGGTGAATAATTATTGCTTTGGAATTAAGGTTAAGATAAAACAGCCAATAATGCTGTTATGCTAATATTGTCCTTTCCCGTTGGGGGATATTTTGTCATTTAGGATAGAGATGGTGATTGTGCATTTTATTTTCTGTGCACTATTTATGTTGCTATTGACATTATACTGTAAATTGGCTTTGCTTATCCTCTTAGTAATTGTAGACTCAGACATCTTGGGTTTGATTCGGCACTAGGAGTTCCCCTGATCACCTGATACATGGTTGTGGTGAATGGGGTCGTGTATTGTAACAGCCTAGAGAAGTCACTATAGCTGGTGAATGGGGTCGTGTATTGTAACAGCCTAGAGAAGGCACTATAGCTCCAAAAAAGACTAGTTTCATGTACTAAGTAGTTAGTGTGAGACTTAGCACGTACTACTCTAGTAGGGTTATTCATATTCCTTATGCGGGACTAGAATGTTGAAACTTCTCCTCTTGAACTCCTGATGTCCTCATTAGAGTCATATTATGCAGTACTCCAGTTTCACATGGCTGGTTTTAATAGGTGGCTCTGATACCATATTTAATGATCTAGAGAAAAGCACTAGCCATGTCCATGCTATAACTCCAAAAGACTAGTCAATTTGAAGTTTCCCTGGAATCACTTATAAAGGCATAGTTTCACCTAGTAAGTAGCCAACACAGGATTTTGCACCATGACTACCTTTATAACCTACCCACATTATGTGGGTTATTTATATTCTCAATGTGGGACTAGGGTGTTACATGTATCCTTAGTTTACTCCACATGAGTGGGTCCAAAGAACCTTGCCTTGACGATGTTTCTATGCCATAAAAAATATCATGCCAAGTCTATAACGTTATGTTTGGCAACAAAGAATTGAAGAAAGCTCTCTCAACATTTTTGAACTCTCAATCCAAACTTATCTACACCAAAAAGATCTGGGAAATAATTTTCATCTAAATCTCTTACCTTAATTTTCTTAATAAACAAAAACCAAAACAACTTCCACAAAAAAAAAAAAAAAAAAAACCCAGTCACAAGAATTGACTTCCCACTAGTTTTTCTAACCCCAATAAAAACATGCTTTAAAAGCTTTCTTGATTTAAATACCTTTTTAATGGGTCCCACAACTGTCCCAAAATCTTGAAAAATAAAAAGTTAAGAAAACTTCAAGAAAATCTTATATCTAAATATACCCGAAGTCATCATTGTATATGAAACTTTAATGTTGATAGCAATAATAAAAGTGAATTTAGATATTGTGAGGTCAATGGAGGAGGGGGGGATCTTGGAGAAACAAAGAAACATATGGTAGAAAGAAACCTTAAACTTTAGTTGCATTTTTCCAACTGCTATGTTTAAAGTCTATACCATGGTGCCTCATCCGGGGATGTTGAAAGGAGAATTGGGAGATTATTTCGAAACTTCTTATGGGGAGGAATAGGTGAGGAAAAGAAGTATCATTTGGTTAGTTGGAAGAAGGTTTGTCAACCGTTGGATCGAGGTGGTTTGGGGATTAAAGATAAGGGTTTTTAATAGATCTTTTCTTGGGAAATGGCTTTGGAGATATCAATTGGAGAGTAAAGCTCTATGGAAAAATGTGATAGATGTGAAATAAGGAAGTTCGTGGGGAGGTTGGTGTTCTAAAGTTTCTAGTGGTGCTTATGGGGTTAGTTTGTGGAAATTTATTAGAAAAGGTTGGGATTCCTTCTCCAATAACATCAGATTGAAGATGGGAAATGGAAAGAGGATACTCTTTTGGCATGATCTGTGGTGTGGGGATACTGCTCTTAAGCTGGAATTCCCTGCCCTTTTCAGAATTGCAAGGGATCAAAGTGCAGCTGTTTGTGATTTGTATTGCAGTAGTAACAATAAGGTTGAATGGAATATTATTTTTAAAAGGGATGTTAATGACTGGGAAGTGGATGAAGTTAAGGCTTTGCTGGTTAAACTTTACAGCTCAAATCTGGTCCGAGATAGAGAGGATTGCATGGTGTGGATTCCTGCTGGAAATGCTAAGTTTTCAGTTTCATCTTATTACAGAATTTTGTTGAGCCATAGTAGTTGTGTATTCCCATGGAAAAGTATTTGGAAAGTGAAAGTCCCTTCTAAGGTTGCTTTTTTTTGTTGGGCGGTTTCTTTGGGCAAAGTATTGACTACTGAAAACCTTAGAAGGAGAGGTTTGTTTATTGCGGATTGGTGTGTTTTGTGCAAAAGGAATGGAGAATCTGTTAATCACATTTTCGTTCACTGCGAAGTGTCAAGATTCTTATGGAACGAGGTTTTGAGTTGGATAGGTTTACATTGGGTAATGCCCAGGGAAGTGGTGGATTTATTGGTAGGGTGGAAGGGTGTGAAGGGCTGTAAGAAGGCGATGAGTGTTTGGAAAATGATTCCTCCTTGTCTTATATGATGCATTTGGCTCAAAAGAAATGGGAGATGCTTCGAAGATAGAGAACGTTCTTTGGGAGATCTTAGGGTTTTTTTCTTGAGTTCTTTGAATTCTTGGGCTAAAGCTTTTGTAATGGCGGATAATTTTCTGAATCTGTTTTAGCTTTATGGTGGTAGTTTTCTTTTTTAGTTCTGGAAGTTGTAGGTATTTCCTTTGTATACGTCTTGTGTACTTGGGCTTATGCCTATTTCTTTGAATAAAATTTATTACTTATCAAAAAAAAAAAAACTATTCATTTTTTCCTGTTCACTTCAATCCAAATAAATTGCTCTCCCAACCCATACACAGCTGTATAGAAGGAAGAAAATGGAAAAATGATTAGTTTCAGTGCTTTTTAACTATTGGCTCTGAGAAAGAGATGACATAATGTCTAGTGTTTTCAAGGATTTTAACTTTAGTTTGTTGTTGTTGCCTATTTTTTACTGCATGCTGTTGGCTCTTAGCTGTTCTCTCTTAGAAATATCAAGGTGCCATAACACGAGTGTTTAATTTGGCAGACAAGTTTCATATTCATAAGCATGAAAAATTGTTTGATGCAGGTCCACCTGGATCGGGAAAGGGTACTCAATCACCTATTATTAAGGATGATTACTGCTTGTGCCACTTAGCTACTGGTGATATGTTAAGAGCCGCTGTTGCTGCAAAAACCCCGCTTGGGGTTAAGGCTAAAGAGGCTATGGACAAGGTAGAAATTTTTTAATATATTGTTTTCCTGTAGATTTGTTCTCTGTGCTTCTGCCCTAGTAAAAGGATTAAGGCTCTGTTGAGTTGAGTAGCTTAGCTTCCATCTATCTTAGATTATTGCTTAGAAGGTGTTATGAAACCATTTTGCAGGGAGAACTTGTTTCTGATGACTTGGTTGTTGGCATTATAGACGAAGCTTTGAAGAAGCCCTCATGTCAGAAAGGTTTCATTCTTGACGGATTTCCAAGGACTGTGGTCCAAGCACAGAAGGTGCCGTATTTTCTTCTGGATATTGCTTAATTTTGCCTCTCCTCGGTTAGTCTGTTCAAATATATTTGTGTATTTGCACTTAACCATTCTTTTTTTCTCCTTTACATAGCTTGATGAAATGCTGGAAAAGAAGGGAGCCAAAGTTGATAAGGTGCTGAACTTTGCAATTGATGATGCAATCTTGGAGGAGAGAATTACTGGTCGTTGGATTCACCCATCCAGCGGTAGAACCTATCACACAAAATTTGCACCTCCCAAAGTTCTGGGTGTCGATGATGTAAGGCTGTTTCCTTTTTAATTCTTTTTGGTCTAAATATGTCATTGAAGGTTATCTCATAGGAATCTTATCAACATCAAAGGTTCTCTCGTAGGATGCATGCACATAAAAATATTCATGCTGCAATGGAGGCAGTAAACTCATACTGATGATCCTTAATGTGAACTTTAGTGCTATATATCAACATGTTTCTTGCTTTTTTATTTATAAGTAACTTACACTTCTTACTTATAAAAAAAAGTAACTTACACTTCTCGTTCTGGTCTTCAAGGTTACTGGAGAACCTTTGATTCAGCGCAAGGATGATACTGCAGCTGTTCTCAAGTCAAGGCTGGAAGCATTTCACAAGCAAACTGAACCAGTACTCTTTCTATCATCCCTTTGTGCAGTTCTTTGAATTTGATTGCTGAATTCCAGATGAATGGAAATATGAAATATTATCATGCTGGTTTTAGAACAAATAATTTAACAATCTGCTGTTTTTGTAGAACAAAACATTTGACAATAGTCACTATTGAAGTTTTTTTTTTTTTTTTTGTATATGTTCTGGAGTGTCGTGGTGAGAAGGGTGGGGCAGGCGTTGATGAAGTCGTATCATTTCTTGTTTGTTTGGTTACCTATCAAAATTATTTTTCTGTTGAGAACTGTAGTATGTCTTATTTAAGGTGATGATACACCAACAACTCTCTTACAACTACTTTACAACTCATTTTACAATCAATCAATGCATTCATGCCACTTCGTTAAAAATGAATTTCAAAACTACCTCCACTTCCTGGAGTTGTAAGGGAGTTGTAAATAGTTGTAAGTTGATCATTTTCCCTTTAATTATAAAGTGAACCAGGCAAAAACTTGTGGTCATTATCTTATACAAATTGTTTGGAGGGTGGGTACATCGGGGTTTGGAAGGAGGTTGTTGCTGATGGAGAGTTGTAAGGGTTAAACAGGGATTTCTGGGCAAAGCTTGACTAACTTTCCTAATCCTAATCGTACTTATAAAAAGAAATTATAAATCTAAATAGTTTGTTTTAATGTAAATAATATGTAGTGGATGATAACCTTGACACCTTTTATCTGGGAAAAAACATCCTTCCAGGTTTAATGTTGGATAATAACTTTTACCGAACTTTCTTCTTGCACCATTCATCGTACTTAGCCTTCAAATGACTTTACGAGGATCTGTAATGATCTAATAGAATTGCTCGCATTTGGAATGCAGGTTATTGATTATTATTCCAAGAAGGGCATTGTTGCCAATCTTCATGCAGAAAAACCTCCCAAAGAGGTCACAACTGAGGTTCAGAAGGTGCTCTCTTCGTAAAAGCGGTCTCCTTCTCATAGAGGGATGGATTACTTTCGTTAGAAAGCTTAGCATTATTGCCCCTTTTTATTATAAATACACTGTTGAATTTTCTGACTAATATGCTTCACTCGATTTTTGCAAACTGCACATGACGGCTGCTGTCAACTCTTTGAGGTTTAATTGCATTACCTATACATAATATAAAAGCGTGGAACTGCACGCAGGTGGTACACTTTTCTGTTTTGTTGACAATCTTTCTTCTTCTCTTGATGTATATTTACTGGTTGCCCACTGGTATCAGTGCTTGCCTGAGGTATTTTACCTGTGATATTGATCTTTACCTGAAATTTATTAATAATTCCTGTTAAGGGAAAAATGAGTGTGTTATAGTGCTAATTCTTTATGCGTACATAGTCCAAAACCTTCATTTAGTAGGTCAAACTACAGCCCATTAAATTATGAGGTTTCAGTGTGATGGGATCATGGGAAGTACCAGCTAGAATTAGTCTGAATTGCTTTGGAACTTTACATATATTCTGCATTTGAAATTGAGAACTTGTCAATCAGAGTGTTCGGGTGCATTTTAATTTGATGGTTCCTCTGCAAGTCAATCCAAATGTCATAAAATGTATTCTGTTGAGTGATTTGGTGTTACCAGATTGGAAAGATGACATGAAAGTTTGATGGGGGACAAATGCAAACTGAAAAGGTAAAGGAAAGAAACTGAAAGGTGGCACGGGGAAAACTCAAAATTAAGAAAGTTTGTGGCAGGTTTCTAGACTTTGAAGTTTGAACAATTGGTACCCTTCAGTGGAGTTTACCACTATCAATTCTTAAATAAATTTGACAGGTTCATAGCAATTTGTTTTTTTATTCTTGATTTTGTCATCTTCAATAGTGATTGATGCAACATATTTTAATTGGCTTCGTAAATCAGTTATTTAAATGAGGCTAATTAAAATGTTGGAGATGACAAAATTACTAAATTAGGATGAACAACAATTTTTCGTGAGCAGGTATTTGAGCTGATGCTACTATTGGCATTTTATGATCCAGAATTATGTCTTAAAACAACCTGTAAAGTAGCCAAAGTTCCCAAAAATTGACATTGATTATGATTATGTCTTGGAAACTAGGCATCTTGTAACATTTCAGGAGAATCAACTTCTACTTTGAGGGTTTGCAATGGGATCTCTTATGGCTCGCCGGGTCAGATCCTTTGCAAGGGGAAAATGGGGCATCCATGGATATTGGATAATAATAATAATAATAAAATCCCACTCTTTATTGCTATACAACCAAAGCAATGGCTCCATTCATTTTCAGCCAAGCACGATTTTTAAGTGATTCTCAGGTTTTTTTTTTTAATATTTATTTAAATCTAAGCTAGCAAATATATTATGTAGATAAGGAAAATGAGATATATGAGGAGAGGGTAAGGTTTCTCAATAAACATCCCATTATAACAAACACAATACAAAAGTGGAAAAAAAACAAAAATAAAAACAAAAACAAAACGGATTTTATGACCAAATACTTGGTCTTCACTCATATCTTGTAAAAAGGGAGCTATCTTACATGATGATTTTTTGCAATTCGCATAGATGTGCGAACTATGAAGCCACCATTGAAGGTAGTGGAAGTTGAAGATGCACTGCGATTTGTTGTTTTGAGAAGTTTCCTGAAGAGATTTATATTCTCTTCCTCAAGATCATCAAATAGGGAAAGCGAAAACATAGTAAGAAGATCGACATCAGATGGGCTGAATTGCGGCGGGCCAAGTTTCTTCACATGCACTTGTGGTGGTGAGTGGAGACCACGCATCAGTGATTTTGAGATGGGATGGAGTAGATCTAGAAGATATTGGTGGAAAATTTATTGTGTAGCGTGTGTAGCTATGCATTATGTTGTGGCGGCGCGTGATGGTCCATGTGCGGAACAAGTCACACATGAGTGTCACGCATCGATATTTTTGCCGTGGTTCTGCTTCGTCCCAATAGATCAGCAGTTGGGGAGTTGCGTGGTGGAGCCTGTGTTGATAGTCGATCACCAAAGTGTGGTAGATCTAACCAAAACCGAATGGTGTAAAGAAGAGATTAAAAAAATACTAGCATAAAAATATATACACAGATCAATACTAGAAAATGAATAAAGAGGAGGATGTGAGTCTCTTCTATGAAAAACACTCATAATGGATGAGTAGCTTTTCCACAGAGAAGGGGGAGTTTCTCTTCTAGAAATGAAAAAGACTGGGTCTTTTTTTATTTTTAGGTTAGTTACTTGAATGAAAAGTCACTTAAAACATAACTTATTCATTGCTGTGATTTGGTTGAAAGCGAACTTGGGAGAAGAAAAAAAGAAAGAAAATAAGCGCATTTTTTTCAACCATTTTTATAACTGTTTATACAACCATCGTACGAGAAACCCTCTCAAACATAACTTTTTTGTTGAGTGCTTCCTAGATTTTTAAGTTTTTGCATCCATGCCTTGAAATGATCATCTATGCCCGAGCAGCTAAAGGCAAACACTTTCTCATCCATCGGTAGTTCAAATAAGTAAAAAAGAGCATTTAGACTTTGGTTTTGGGTCTCACCGCACGGCTCCGTGGTCTTCAGTTTGTTAGTGTAATCAGTGTCTTACTGTGGATCTCTTAAAATGCTGTCTAGCTTTTATTCCAGTGTGGGACGGACGACCACACAATGTCCAGACTCCAAACCCCTCTTCAAACCAGCAAATTTGTAATGCATTTACTACCAATAAATAAAGAGAAGAAAAAGGCTTAACTTTGTAGCTTGATTTTGATCTCGGAAAAAAGGACTTAACTATTTATTAGATTAAAGGCATAGTTTGTTTTTACAAATAAGATAAATTAATATTAAAATTAAAATTGAATAAAATATTATTAGAATATATTTTTTAATATTATTTTTATTTTGAGATTTCAAAATGGTGAATTGTTTATTTTATTTTATGTGAGAATTTATAAAAGTTGTAATGATTAAATAAGATGAGATAAAATGAGTTGAGACGAATAGTTGTTAGAATTTAGTTTTAGCTATATGTTCCTTCTTGCAGTATTAAATAAGAAAGAGCCTAGCCTTGTAGACTTGTAGTTCAGTTTAGTTGATAAGTTTAGAAAAATGATAGTTGCAGTCGTGAATGTGCAAGTGCTACACAATCATTTTAAAAAAATGAATAAATACGGGACTCACATGAAAAGAAAAATAATTTTTTAATAATAAATTTCATATTTTTCCAAAGTTACGCTTGCACACTCCATTGTATGTAGCATTAGTCATAAGTTTAACATAAAAGATTCTATTTTCTCTCTTTTTCATCCTTGAATTTCATCAATTACTTTCCGTCCATACAAACACCATTTAGAAATTAGAAATACTCCGGAGTTGAGTGTTTTTCAATGGGTCCAAGAACATATACTAGCATTCAAATCAAATGGGTTTCAGCTAAAAAAACAAACCCCAAAAAAGAAAAGAAAAGAAAAGCATTAATCAGGGTGACGAGCCCAGAATATCAGAAGCGCTCTCCCCAACTTGAACGCACCATCTTTCAATAAAGTGAGAACCCATGTCCTCTCTAACCTCTACTTTCATCAGCAATTATTTCTGTAATTGTCTGATCATTCAGAACTTCGTAGATACTCGCTCCTCGTTTGTTTAAGCAAACAACATCTCCAAATCATTAAACAATTTGAACTAGAAGAATTTTAGGGGCATCCCGATTAAGAGAAACCCCTCCAAAAATAGGCGTATGCCACTATTTGCGGCGCGCACACGGTATTCTTTAGTAAAAGGCGAAAGAATAGTTCGCTTTGTGCTCACCGCGTGGCTGCGTGGTTTGAAACATGCATAGGCTGCCTTCTTTTATAGCTGCCATCTTAAGACTAGTCTTCGCACTTCCCCGATGTGGGACGCCTGCTACTGGGAAAGGAAAAAATTGAGCGCAATTTGATGGTCAAGAGTCATGACTCATGGACGTGGTATTGGTACCAATCCCTCCTCGTACCGGGCTTTAAGCCCTCTTAAAACTCGTTTGTTTTGGGCTTATGTTCTAAAGTTTTTCTGTTTGTCTGCTCTTTTTTTCGTTCGTAATATAGTCTGCCCTTTGTTAACTAGGGATTTTTGCCGACGAATATATCGAACCAAAATTATTTTATAACTAACCAATGTGATTGTATCTCTAAAATGCCAAAATTCTCTTGATTTGAATCTTTTAAGAGAAATACTTTAGTCACAAACGAATTACACAAAAATAATCTCACAAACTGACGTAACTTGATGTGATTCGTCAAGTTATAAAATTACTTTTATTAAAAAGTAAATCTAACAGATCACGTAAAGCCACATCAATTTATTGAATTCTTTTTATATAATAATCCCTTTGTGGCTATAGCAATCCTCATCTTTTAATTATTAGATAATTATCTTTAAAATTATAAAAGAATCGTTGGTGCATATTACAACTCTTATTAATTTTGGATGACAAAAAACTAATCCAACAAGGTGTTGCTCAATAACTCATCCTTGGATGCGGTTCAGCTCCAAAGTTTTGGTACGTTTTCTACATAAATTACTTTTAAGCAAACATCAAGGCAAGGGCAAAACTATTTCTATTTTACAGCTTACCAATTGACAACTTGGTAAATTTGGAAAAGTTACAACGATTCATGACGAGGCTTAAGCTCAATGTTTTGAAGAAACATTGTAGGTTTATCATTTTAAGAGAACGATTTATTAAAATAGGACAACAAACCTTCGGGATGAGAAAACTTGCTCAGAAAAGTAAGGGATAAGGAAAATTGCAAGGAATGTTCAAAGCATGTAGCAACATATAATTTACCGAAACAGATCCAAAGTACTTTGCAGATCCACTACAACATTCCAGTTAGTTTTGAATGTGTTTAAAGCAAGAGCCTACGATGGCACACGGGCAGCGTTGGAACTGCAAAAGATGAACATTCACCTAAATATCAACTACTATCTTAGCGTCTAGATGAGAGAACTCTTGGAAATAGGCCTTGAAATGCTCATATGAATGCTTCACGTCATCTACAGCACACATTTCTCGTATACTATGCATTGAAAGCTGCGGCACACCGACATCAACTGTACGAATCCCGACACCACTTGCAAGGATAGGGCCAATGGTTGAACCACATCCCATGTCATTGCGAACCACAAAATCCTGCATCACACAGGATTTCTCGTCTCAATTACTTTGTTATTCCACAAAAACATCTCAATTCTGTTTGGTCAATTATATTTTCAATTTGTCCAAGAATTCCCTTTTTTTATATAAAAATCATGTTATTAATTATATTTCCAATTTGGGCTACTTCTATTTATAGAAGTCTTGTACCCCGGATTATTTCGCAGATACAATAACCAATGCAGGGCAAAACTGACCTGAACAGGAAGTTTATGATTTGTTGCTATCTCTCTGAATATGAAGGAAGTGGCTGCATTGGTTGCATAGCGTTGATTTGCATTGTGTTTAATGACAAGCCCTCCATGCATCTTGGGCTGATGATTTTCTTCATGCTTATCCTGTGGGAGGAACTCTATCAACATGTGCAACAAAAAGAATATATATTGCCCCCGCTGGAAAATTACAAGCACAGTAGACAACACACCATATAATTAGGGTGTAATGCATGTGCCATGTCAGCTGAAACAAGGAAACTCCTCTGGATTGCTTTCTCAAGCACCTGGAAAGAAATAAAATAAGAGTAACAGTATATAAGTTTCCAGACTAAAACATAATCACTGAATGAGTGTATAGAAAGGAATATGATTATGCCAAGCCTAAATTCCAGCCGATGCTACATGTTTGTGAATCCAACGAATCCAATTGAAAACTCTTGCGTAAGAGAAAGGGCTCAAACCATGGTGGCTTAAATTGGGAAAGGAAGTCTGAAGCATGATTCACGCATCATGGTTGAAAAAACAATACAGATCTATTAAAAATCGCAAAGTTTGGATTTAAAACAAATTTTTTCAGATGCTCATTATTTCGGTCATCTAGTCACTTCCACATCCTGATGGAGAATGATGAACAGAAAATGTATCTCTAAACAGGATTCAGGAAAGAGTATGGGAACAGCTATTTTGTTGGTCGGTTGATTATTGGCAGTGAAAGTTGACCTTTTTGAAACAAATCAGACGTATAAAAAAGATTGCATTGCAGCAAGGTATGGGCATTATTACGAAAATTTAAGGTTCAACACAGGAAACAAGAGGTTGCTGTAATGATAAAAGTAGGAAGCCTAACGACTAAGGGAAACCTCAAGTCATGTTTGGGTCTATATTTCAAAAGGAATAGTCAAAGTTACACTTGGAGATCCTTGGAGTCATTATAAGTTCAGTACCTAGTAAGGTTTCGATATGGGACTCACCACTCACTGCACGTGTTGGACTTAGGCCTGATTTGGATAGCAAGAGCCTCCCATCTCATCTCATTTTATCTCAGTATCCAAACTCCACAAACACAACAATTTTCAATTTCAAATCTTCAACCTTTTCATCTAATCAATTATAAATTTCCCAAACTTCCAAACAAAACACAAAAATCAATTCAACTTTTTCAAATCCCATAATAAAAATTATATTAAAAAATTATATTCTAATAATATTTTAACTTTATAATATTTTTATTCAACTTTTTCTCTCTCCTTTTCCAAAACCCCATAAAACATCTCAGCTCAAACCATTTCACTACTATTCACAAATTATCTCATCTCATCTAACTCGCTACTCAAATCACTGATGTCCTTGTTAGTACCTTTGTCGCATTGAGTGCCTTAATGCTACACGTTATGACTTGATACCATTTTATAATGACCCAAGGAAAGTCCAAATCACATCTGAGCTGATACTCTAAAAAGAATAGTCAAGGTTATAATAAGGTATTAGAACCATTATGAAGTTTAGTTCTGGTTAGTAAGGAATAAATGTAGGACCTAACAAACAATGAATATTCATCACCCTCCCAATGAAGGATATACCGGGGCGTAATAAATGTATATCCAAACAGGCCCTTCTTAACTGCTAAAATAGCAAGTTGCAATTCTTTAAACCTATTTAGAGTTTTTCCAAGTTGTGACATGAATAATATATCAGATTCCTTTATTTTCAAATTGCATTAGTTCAGAACCCATAAGTTTGCACACTAAATCGACAAAAATATAAGCATCTACCAGGATCTATATTTTGAAGCACGCAATCAGTCAGAGAATAATAGTGAACATTTCATTTTTTCAATAAAAATATAGAATCATCAGGAGGACATGAAGCATTTATCACCTTAGCATCTGGGCCAAATGAATTTGTAATTCGTGACAAAGCATCTACCATGACAGGAGACCCAGCTCCTTGGGCAGAGTTAGACCCAACCTCCTCATGATCAAACAAGGCTACCATTTTAACGCCAGTCTCATCCTCAAGACTGCTTTCAGAAGATGTAGCATCTATCAATGCCTGAAATTGAAACCATAATGTAGCATATGCAAATCAGCAGCTTTGAACTCAAACAACTAAGTACCGCACTATATTTTCTACAATACATAAGGAAAACCAGCAACACGAGAAAGTAGCAATGGTGATATACGTGGAAGAGGAAGAAATATATTGTAGCTTTTATCTTTCAGTTCCAAAACATGCATTGGACTGTCTGGGTGAGTAAGAGCTCAGACAAGTACTTCTTTGGGCCATATCACGGCCAAGAAATTTGCATAACTAAGCTTTCTGTAGTTATTGGCAGTTCCAGAAAAACTTTTCTTATCAATTCACTTTTATCATTTCCAAATTCAATTCAATAAAGTTTAAGATTAATCGGTTCGTCCTCAAGGAATCAATCTGCATGTTGCCCAAGAAAGGGAAGCAAAGAAAATATTTCTGAAAAAAGGGCCAAGCCTCATGTCCAAATGACAGATTTATTATAGATAATGCAAGTATTTTAGACTTACCCTGTGGCACCTATGATCTAGCACAAGAGAAAATGAAGCAGACAGTTCCAATAACTGACGTTATTCACTGTACCTTGTTAGATGACAAAACGCTGAATTGAAAAGCGTAAAGACCAAACAATATAATTAGGAGAAAAAAATGCAACACGCTATACAATACTGGGGATGGGACAAAAAGCTCATGCTCAATATGTATCTAGGACCATAAATTATCCACAACAGGGCCAAGCCATTGACATCACAAAAGATGAAGATCAAGGGAATCACACATAGGATCAGAAGAGGAATTCATTATATAAATAACTGCATTCACCTGAAGTGTTCGTGATTTTAGAAAATTTTAATATAAAAAATCCATAAGGCACAACCTTTTATCAGCCATGAAGAATTTCAAAGGCTCCCAAATTCGACATGAGAAATGAGTGAAGCACATTATTTAGCACATTGCACAGCAAGAAAATGGTGAAGCAAACAATTGATTCAGATATGCACCTCTTAATTCCGTCTCAACAAAAAGAGAAGACAACCTATATGCCAAGTCATACCTTTAGAGAGCAAAATGACATGCAGAGATTATCGAGCCGCCCAGAGAAAATGAATTCTTTTGTGGCACCAGCTACAATACTTGGTTGAGTATCACACACTTGTAACTCGAAATCGCATATATCATCTGGCTTACAGCCAATCTGACTTGCAAGCAGCTAGAAAAAAAGAATAGTCGAGAAACACAAATCACCAAGAAACATAACCAAAAAAATAAAGCTAAGATACTCCAAAAAGTGTAACAACTACACGTGATCATACCTCTAACATATTCATGTACTCTGGACCATACCAATATAAATTAATTTTCCCTATCTCCCCCCAACCCCCAACCCTGCAAAAGAGAAGAGAAAAGAGAGAATTTATTAACCTGTAACAGAAGCGAGTGATGCTTCGTGCTGTTATTGGTAGTTCTTTCATTAACTTTTTCTCCATCAATCTGAACTCCATTTTCAACTGGACCATTTTCAGCAACAGCTTTATTGAGCTCTGCCTACAAAAGGTAGTTGAAAAGAATAAAGCAAAAATTTGATCAAAAGGAGTACATTCACTCAAACTTTAATCAAGCCACATTCGTCTGAGGTTCAGTTACTCCTCTTTTCATTAGATCAGACAAACATGTAATCATGGCTAAACATACAATACCGGCATTCTTAAACAAAACAATTCCTCTTAATCATGTTATATGACCATCAACAGAATAAACATCACTTGAAAAAAAAACAAATAGATAGGATGAAGCATGTAAGTGTGTGTAATCTCAAGTTCACCTTGATTGATGTTGCCAAGACGGGAAGAAGATGGCTCTGTGTGTTGATCTTGAACCCATCATTAATGCCCCTGTTCACAGAACATAACATATTGTTCAAAGAAGGTAGCTTCAAAGTTAAAATTCACATTTCTATCTAAATCATGAACACAACACCCAAACAGGTGAGAAAGCATTTCATACAGCAAGGCAACCTGTCTAAGTGAATCGCTAGGGTCGGGATCCGCATAATGGGCCTCTCGACTCTAACAAGACAATGTGAGTATGAAACAGAACCATCTTTTTCTTCTCTGATTATCATCCTTCCCGCAACTGTTAAGTCACGATCAAACCAAGTATGCCACAAGCCGCCCCCATATGTTTGAACACCAACCTCCAAATACCCACCTTTAGTTACCTGCCCAAGCCACCAGATTTCCCCAACAAAGAAGGAAATTCTCCTTAAACCATCCAATTATATATTACAGCATGCAAGTAATATTTCAGATCAGGTAACAGCAATGAAACGAAGAGGTCACCTTGGAAACGGGCTTCAGTTTCAGACAAGGACTATCAGTATGAGCACCAACTATATGGAATCCATTTCCCGCAACATACCTAAATAAAAGTTAAACAATATCAGCAATAAATAAACTAACTCTTTATCAAGCAATAATTAATTGTACAACTAAGAAAAATTGGACTAAGCCGAACACTTTCTATTTAGCTCAATATAATGTGTTTTATCTATGTTAACTAGGTGCTCCCAATGGTAAAAAGCATAAAATTCACAAATCTGATTGCTTTTGTTTTACTGCATATTTTCAGCAACCAAACAAAATCAAAAAATGAATATGGCGAAGTTATTGAAAGAAAAGAAGAAATGAACAAAGAAAGCCGTACTTTTTTCCGATCGCGAAAGCGACAATCGTGGAGTAATTCCGCGTGAAGAAATATCTCTTTCCGGCTTCCAATTTCCAATCCTCCCTCTCCGAAACTTGCTCATACCCCGCGCTTCTCAACCGCTTCTTTGCCTCATCTAAAAATAAGTTAATAGACGCAATTAATCACTCCTAACAAACAGAAAAAGAGAGCCGTCTTCGAAATCCAAACGAACATTCAAGAAAGGGAGGTAAGATATTAAGATGGGACATATGAGGAACTTCAAAAAACGGAAATGGACAACAGAAGAGAGATTAAATAATTACCAACGGCGTGGTAAGCAGTAGGGGAGGCGTTCAAGAAGTCAATGAGATCGGAGACCACTGAGCTTACTTCGTTCTGCGCCTCTTCCTTGGCCATGGCTTCCAAGAATTTCACAGAGCTTACTTTGCTTCGTATTTATTTTGGACTCTCTTTTTTGAGCCTATCATGTTGTATATATTATATACTCGCGGACACAGCACGGAGAATATATATTGTTTCGGCCCATGGGCCCGTGAGAACAACTACGGAAGAGCTATGCTACACTTACGGAACTCCACGGATCAGATCAGGGCCGGCAAAAGTTTCCTAAACAGTTCAAACCGTATCCTGTCCGTATTTCTATCATTTTTTTTTTTTTTAAATATTTGTAAGAGAGTAGGGGATTTAGGAGACTTTGTGAATATTAATAAAATATTTTATAAATAAAAGTAAAATAATTTCAATAAACATAACATTTCAACTATCTCATTTAAAGGGAGATTTGTTATTCATAACCTCTATACATTATACATTATATTTTTTTATTTTTTTATTTAAAAATTTTGATTTTATTCTTCTTAAAATAATTGAATATTTTTACTCATTATCCATATACCACATATTTGATAAGATAAACAAAATAAAAAAAAATAACAATAAGAGTGGTGTGTAGTGTGTGAGGCTTATGAATAGAATTTTTCTTATTTATAAATAATAATATTTTATAAATTTTATTGAGATGTATTTATATGTATGAAATAAATTCAAATATATATGAGAATGTATAAGAGTATTGACATTGGCTTCTTCAAAAGTCAGTGCCTCTTCAAAATTTGAAAAAATGTAGATAAAATGATCTACATTAACTTATTCAAAAAGTAAAAGTGTGAACTATGAACTACAGTAATTTTAAGTATATATTTAAATTAATTTTAAGTAATTTGAAGATATATTTAAGGGTGTAACGGGTCCCGTTTGGTCTAGTTTTGGACCGAACCGGTATGTACCAGTTTTACATTTTCTAAAATCGATTACGTATCAATTACTCTCTAAAAACGGTACCTCCAGTTTTACTGATTTTCGGCCCGATTTTAATAAAATACAAATTTATCATCAAAAATCTGTTTATTAAAAAAAATGTTTTAAAAAATCTGTTACTATTTACAAAAATCTGCTTTATAAAAAAAAATCTGCTATAAAAAAATCTGCTTTATAAAAAAATCTATTATGTAAAAAAATTCTGCTATAAAAAAATTGCTATAAAACAAAATGTTATACAAAAAATCTTATATACTAATACTATATATTATACTATTATGATGTTACTACTACATATAGTATATATATATATATATATATATATATATATATATATTTATGAATATATATTATATATTATATAATAATACATTGATACTAAATTATACTAATATATACTATATTGATAGTGATATTAATACTATATAATAATATATGGTCATGGTGAATAAGTGATAATTATATAACATCTTATATATAATTATAATTTATATTATTATATATAAAAATTATATATAATATAAATAATATTATATATAATATTAAAAAATTAATTTAAATATATATTATAGTGAGCCGGTCTGGTCCTAAAAATCATAGAATCGGAACCGGACGAGTTTCAGCCAATTTTGGCATTTTAGAAACCAATTCAGGCCGGTCCAGACCGATTTTTCAGTTAAAATTTACATACTTAGATGTACTGTTCATCTTTAAAAGTAATATTTTATTATAAAAGTTATCCTAATTGTTTTGCTTTTCAATTTTCATTTTGCACGATTTTCACTTCCCTCAAACTTTCTTTCACTTTCATTTTTGTGTTCAGTTTTGAAATATGTGAAGGAAGAAATATGGTTATTAATTAACATATAGTTAGTGTAATTGTAAAATATAAAAAAAAAATTAAAAAATTATATTATTATTTTGACTAATCCAATGTAGGGTTATGGCTAGAGAGGTTTTAGATTTATGAAAAATATGTACTTTTCATCAAATTTTGAAGATTGCTTCGATGAAGCCAATACTAATGCTCTAAAAAATGTTAGAGATATGTTTAACTTTTTATGAAAAGTTGAAAAAATAGTAAATCTCATCAATAATTGATTTGAGATAAATTGAGATGAACTTATCGGCAAACTTTGGCATATAATATTAGAAGATCCGGATTTGTAATTTATAAACACTTATAGAAATGACTTTTGATCTAATGATGCCAACTCAATATTGTTGATTATGAGTTGTAACACTCTTTGTATTTACTTACAAATGGGAAATACAATAGCCAACCGTCTTTATTTTTCATCTTTTCATTTTTTTTCTCTTAACATGTGTGTGGTATAAGAATGATGAGTAAACAAACAATTTGACTTTTGAATCCCATGATTGTCATGTTGATTAATCTTTTGCATACAAAAATGATATAGACATAGCTAACTTTTACACAACTCTTGAATGAAATATTATTATTATGAAAAATTCTTTCTCATCGACCACTATTCACTACCCCATATCCCATACTCTATGAAAAATACCCCTATACTCTATAAAAAATACCCTACACCTTATAGAAAAAAAGCTATAGATGTGAAATGTGAAATGTGAAAGTGAATAGTGACTGATGCATAGAATTTTTCTATTATTATTATTATTATTATTTTCCTTTGATGGATTTGAATTCAAAAAATAATAATATTTTATTAATGAGTTGTGTAGAGCTTAGAGCATTGGTAATGGTCTAGCCATTGCCAAATCTAAATTTTGGCTAGAACTTCAAGTTTTAGCTATACAATTAATCTTTGGCTAGGTGAATCCACATTGGACTAACCATCTTAAAGTCAAAATAATAATATAATATTATATATTTTAAAAATATTTTATAATTTTTTTTAATATTTTGCAAATACACTCTATATATTAATTAATAATTTAATTTTTACTTAAAATTATGTTTCTCAACTATTTTCTTCCTCAAACTAATTATTAGTAGTAGTGTGCCACGAAAAACCAACAATATACAAATAGGAATTGAGAGAGTACCCTCACAAGAACAAGACAAAGAAAAGCAACAAGTTCCCATATGTAATCATAGTCTTCTGCCCAGAAGTCAAAACATCTTCCTCCATATATATATAACCACGCAAATCCAACAAAAATTCAACACAGTTTCTACCACTACTGAACCGTGTTCAAAACACAAATCCAATAAAAAAAATTGCAGTTTCTGTCAACACAGTTTCTACCATATGGAGAATGTCCTAGTTTTGTCATAGCATGCTCCACTTCTTCGCTGACCTGCATTTACGAAAATAGCAGAATTAATGAGAAACCTCAACATAGTTGGGCCAAAGTGGAAGTATTGATGCTTAAGAAAAGCTATAGACATAATTCACGATGGCCTATACATGTGAATGTACAAATAATTGGAGGAGTCATTACACGGCCAGATGACTCACTACCATTCTCTTGGTAATATATTCACATAATACCAATCTCATTCACTAACTAATCCACACCTCCCAACGAAATTCCCCATATATACATGTACACACATGGATTTGAACCCATGCCATAAGATTTCACTATGCAAAGATATTATAGAGATTGCATATAAGACCTATCACAGTAATAGTGCATCAATTAAATTAACTGATCCCACCATGAAGTGACCTAGAGACAGATTCAAACAAAATATTGAAGTTTCAAGAATAGCCTAATTTAACCTGCAACCGATGACCCACAAAATTTTAAACCTGCCTGTGAGTGTTAAAATGTTCATTACAATTATATGACGCCATAATGCATGGCTAAAGCTTTTTCAGCCAATGCCACAACTCCTTTTGTTTTTCTTTTCACAATGTGGATTATAAACATTCAAAAGTAGAATAGTCGAAGTTATCCTATCAAACTTGGGGTTATTACTGATTATTAACTCCCAAATCCTGCCCCCACAACCTAAATATTGTCAATTAATAACTCTCAAACTAACTAAGAATCCAGAACCTACTTAATTGTCTCTTTTTGACATAAAAGAACATTTGCAGCTCATTCATCAGAGCTTAATCTAGGCGATTCCTCCTACATGCCACAAAACATATTATTGTTGATATCAAAGTCTCCTAAGATCAGTGAAGTAAAGTAACAAACACCACATTTCCTGCAATATCGAAAGCCAATATCATATTTCACCAAAAAGCATCAATCTATAATGAGTTGAGTCATCTCATTCTTGCAAAACAGCATTTTCAGTAATCAAGTAATTGACAAATGAGATGCATACAATTGCATTTGCAATACAATTTCAGAGTTCATTACAATATCCAAGTAGCCTAATGACTACATACCCAAAAGGCAAGCCTCCTTTATATTGCTTGTCTGGCTTAAAATATTGTGAAGACCAAGTCAATCTTTTGCCAAAAAGGGAAGACCTGTATACAGAAAATCATTCATGTCTAACTAAGAGCCAACTTGAGATCAACTTTAGAAATAACATTATTTTCCATGTTTCCCAGCAACCATTTTTAATGTATAAGTTTAGGGCCTCTAATATTAAGTTTCTGCCAATTCATCAACCTTAATTCCATTCAAACTGCTAAAAGATCATGAATTGACATCCTATACAATTAACCCATTTTGTTTCGGGAATTCCCTTGGTTCTTCAACAAATCAGCATTTATATGAATTCAAACAAATTAACAACAAAATATTCAAGCAGCAGACCACATAAAAATGCACATAGCAGACCAATATATGAGTTTCTAAGGAAAAGGCCACAAAATTTGGACTTGATAAACTAGGATCGCTATAAAATCAGAGACAGATTCAAGAAATTGAAAGCAATAACCCTCCAAGAATACAAATACTGCAACCATGAGCAGTTCATTTTAGCAGCCATGAATACCTGAGTTCGTCGAGGGAATATGGCGTTGTGGATCTCGGCAATCTAGGGCAAAAATCATGGCTGGAGAGAAGTTTAGATACTCTGTGTTGCTGATGCCTTCATTGGGTTCTTTGCAAATGGAAAGGAAAGAAAATCTGGAGGGAGGGAACAAAAAAGGCGTGGGTTAGTCTGCAAATGGGTTCCGAGAGCGGAAAGGAAAAAAAGTTTTGCTGAGGGAGTCAAAAATGGGAGGGGGAAAGGAGAGGGTGCGATTTGGTGATGGTGTAGAGAGAAGACGAAAATGGGAGGGAGAAACGAGAGGGTGCGATTCGGAGTGAGAGAAAAGGAAGAGAAAAAGAAAGAAATGGAAAATGATGGCAACTTGGACGATCGACGGAGAGAAGGGTCCGTGCGGGTTGAAGAAGACGAAGCCGAAGGATCAACGTGCTGGGAGCTTTCGGGGAGAAAAAAGAAAAAACGAGGGAAATGGCTCTTCAGGATGAAGAAGGAGAAAAGAACAAGGGAAAAAAAAGGACGTAAATGAAATAATAAAATATTACTTTCCAATGTGAATAGTAGCTCACCAGATTTGGAGAGGACCCAATAAATATTGTAGCTCAAGTCTTAAATTTTAGACTTTTAGTTAGTCCAATATGAGGGTTTTTTTTCACATATAGCTAAAATTTGAACTTATATTAGCATTCGGCTAGTTCATTGTCAATGCTCTTATAAGGTCCGGTTTGGTTACAAAAGTTTCTCAAATATTCATCTCAATTCATTTAATCTTATCATTATAATTTTTATAAATTTATAGACAAAATACAATAAACACTTTAAATTTTTTAAATTTTAAAATAATAATAATATTAAAAAATAATATTTTAATAATATTTTATTTTATTTTCAATTTTTATCCCAATTTATATGATCTTAATTCATTATCCAAACCTAAGTTAAAACATTTGTGTCATATCATCGATAGTTCTATTCCTACCAAGGCCATGTGGATAAGATTATTAGGGGGGGCAATAAAGCTGCAATCTACACCACGTACATCATTTTCTCAAGGGGGTTTTGCTACACAACCTCTTACTATTTATCCACACTCTACACTCCATATTTTTTAATATTTTTTTAAAATTTTTTTTTGAATTTTTTTTAAATATTTCAAATTTTTTATTTACTATTCATATAAAAATTATTTAATAAAAAAAATTAAAAAAAATTTTTAAAAAAAGATGGAGTGTGGAGTGTTGGGAGGTTGGAAAGATTTATTGTTCTCAAAGGTGATATGTTATATCAAGAAGCATTAATTCATTTTGGAGCTCCAAATTACAATACCATGCAAGTTATAGTCATAGAATCAATATTTTAAATACCGTACTGGATGCTATATCAGTCAAAATGCTGTAATAAAATATTTCGATACCGATATTGTTTCGGGATAATCGATATATGAATAAATTATATTTCAAAATAATAGTTTATATATGAATAAATTATATATAAATACATAGATATATAAATTATAAATAGCTTAATCTGAATTGGGGTCAAAAAATGAGTTTGTAATTTGAAAAAATGAAAAAAAAAATTAAAGGCCGAAATATCAGCCGGTACGGGCCGAAATACCGGTCGGTATTTAGGCCAGTACGAAACACTGAATACCTATACCGGACTAGTGGCCGGTACGGTACGGTACGGTATTTAAAACACTCCATAGAATTCCTCTTAAGTTTTCAATCTCCTTTGTTAGGGGAGCCGGAGTAGCTTTGTGCTGGAAAAATTAGACGAATCAATCATATGTAATTGAAAAAACTGTCGGTTTCCTCCTAGAAAACCTAAGTGACCAAAACACCCTTTGCCATGCCCACACAATTTTATGTTTTCCAATCTTCTCATGTGTAATTTTCATTTTCACTACTAATTTTTCAATGAGGGTCGCTAGAGACACAAAAGAATCTTATAAAGGGATTTCATACAATAAAGTTGTGCACTATCAGTGTGCCATGTCTTTTTTCTCCCCTCTCTTCATGCCTCTCCCCTCCTCCCATTTCTCTCTCCCTTTCCCTCGCCTGCATTGTCTGCCCACCGAGGTGGTTCCCAACCACCCCAACCACTGGACGACAGCTATTGGCCACACAAGCCGTGATCACCATGACACAATGCACAAAACCTATCCTCATGCCTCTCCCCTCCTCCCTTTCACTCACCGGCGATGTCTCCCCCCAGCCCCCTCCCGGTGCGGGTGGTTCCCAACCACCCTAGCCAACGGATGACGACAGTCGGCCATGCAAGTTGCGACCACCCCAACCACGCAAGTCGCGACCACCATGACACAGTGCATAAAACGTGCACTGCAAGCTTACAAAACTTTCGTGAGCTCCCATATCCCTGTCGACGGTACTGCTTGGACTACCGATACCTTCTGTACACCCTGAGGTGATCCCTAAGGGGGGAGAGAGAAAGAATGGGCCAGAGGACTGAGGAGGGGAGAGGCACGTGGCACACTGGTACATCAGTGTGTGATACATGAGTGTGTAAGATTCTTTTACAAAATTCCTTCGTGTACGAAGTGTTTTCATTTTTCAATACATATGGGTATACTTGACATTTGACCTCAACTTCAACGACCCTGAACTCCTGATCTTTAGCGTTATAGAATGTAATAGTTTCAGAATCTCAGTTTCTAGCATAAACTTCATTTCATGTTCTCTCTCTCTCTCTCTCTCTCTCAAAAAGCTTTCTTTCATGGCCAAAACAAGAAACGTTAAGAACCCTTTCATCACAGTGAACCCTTCACCATTCTTTTACTACTTGCTTTCGAATTCTCCGCTGGCTTCCATCGTCTCCTCCCCCAAGAAAAACCCAAGAAACCGCAAGCTATGCACGCTCCCAAACCTCAGTCTCTTCTTTCTTTCTCTCCTCGTTTCCTTCACTTTCTTGGGAATCTCCGTTCTCAGCTTCATGCCCATTTCCTTGCAGGACTCATCCTTGCGTCCTCTCATGTCTCCTTCATCAGTACTATTTTCATCTCCATCTTTGTCGTCTGCAGAACACAGATCTCGGGTCACCTTGGCATCGCTTGCTTCAACTTTTTTGGACGGTGAAGAAAATGAGCCAACACTTGCAAACAGCGTGATGGTTCCGTTACCAGCGCACGGGATTGGTCGGAGCAATGTTTCCGAGGAGGAGAGAGAGTTCTGGCAGCAACCGGACGGGGAGGGATATCGGCCATGCTTGGATTTCAGCATCGGGTATCGGAAAGCATCTGTTAGGATTACAAAGGAGAAGAGGAGGTTCTTGATGGTGGTGGTTTCAGGGGGACTAAATCAGCAGAGAAATGAGATTGTTGATGCAGTTGTTATTGCAAGAATCCTTGAAGCTGCATTGGTTGTTCCAGTTTTGCAAGTTAATCAGATATGGGGAGATGAAAGGTACAAAAAGAAAAGTTTTATAACTAAGTTTGATATTTTGCATGATATTTTCTTTTCCTTCAAGAAACCGTTACAAAAGGAAACCCTCGAGCACTCCCAATAGATTTATCTTTTTATTTTTTTAAAATACATCATTAAAATTTATTTTTTATATTTTATATATTAACTTTTACAATATATTATATATCAGTTTATCTATTTTTTCTTTATATCATTTAAATATGATATTTTTTAATATATTTTATTTATTTTAAATAAAGTAAAAAGTAGAAAATAGATAAATAATGAATAAAGAGTAAAAAGTAGATAGAAAAATGAATTAAATATTTATATAAATGTGAATAGTATTCAATAGATGTAGAGATAGTATTGTAGCAAACTGAATATTAGTTATAAAATACATAATCTATTGGATAGGTTATATTGCGTCATTTCCTTCAAATTTTGCAAAAATATGTTTTTTACATAACCCAGGGAAAATGCTCTTATAACCAAGTTAGTGTTTAAGTGTATGAATTTAATTATCTGTGAATATTTAATGTTTTTCTTTTTGGGTAATAATTGCAGTGAATTTTCAGAGATATTTGATGTAAAACATTTCAAGAGAACTTTACAAGCTGACGTACGAGTTGTATCATTTCTTCCTTCCACGCATTTGCTGTCAAGACAGACCACTGAAACCAGGATTCCTCGTGATGTTTCTCCGCTTTGGATCCGTAGCAGATTCTTCAGAAAAGTAAGAAATTCCCTGCTGCTGGAAACTCTGTCCACTGCATTTGACATAATGTAGCTGCTAACTGAGGTTAGGGTGTGGTAATAGAAAAGTCCAAAATTTGAAAGGTCGGAAGAGTTGAAATGATTAGATGAAAATTTAAAAAATTTAAAATTTAAAATACTTATATTTAAATGACGTTTGAGAATAAAATCACGAGAAGTTTTGAAAATTTCCCAAACAATGTTAAGAGAAAGCAAGTGGATCACAAGAAGACTATTTTGCATTTCCATTTCTAAATTACTTTTTAGATATGTTCTCTTTCTTGCTTATCAAAATTTGCTGGTTCATGTAGCTGAATAAAGATGGAGTTTTCGTCTTAAAAGGGTTGGATTCTAAACTCTCAAAGAATCTTCCTTCTGATCTGCAGAAGCTTAGATGTAAGGTACAGTTGCATGGGAACAAACCTCCATCAGATTCACATACAACAGACATTAATTACTATCCTAATTGTTTCCATTTCATCTTCTTCATGTTACAGGTAGCATTCCATGCACTTAGATATGCAGCTCCGATAAGGAAACTCGGAAATCGGCTTGCAAGGAGAATGTGGATTGAAGGACCCTACATTGCACTCCATCTCCGGCTGGAAAAGGATGTGTGGGTCAGAACTGGATGTCTCACTGGTTTAGGTGCAGAATATGATGACATTATCTCCAAGGTTCGGGGGTCTCAACCTGAATACCTTACAGGAAGACAAAACATGAGCTACTTGCAGAGACGTCTTGCTGGACAATGCCCTCTAAATTCACTAGAAATGGCAAGGTTATATCACAAAACTAGCTTGCAAGCCTTTTTTATAACTATATATAATATTAATGTGCTCATGTTACTGTGCAGGCTCCTAAAGGCTCTAGGAGCACCCGGAAATGCACGGGTTTACAAAGCGGGAGGAGAGCCATTTGGGGGCAAACAGGCTCTGCAGCCACTTGTAACAGAGTTTCCAAATCTGGTCACTAAGGATAATTTGGCAAGAGATGGAGAACTCTCGCAGTACAGTAATAGATCGTCAGCTCTAGCTGCCATTGACTACATTGTCTCTCTGAGTAGTGCTGTGTTTGTTCCTTCCCATGGTGGAAACATGGGCAGAGCCATGCAAGTATGTGGCTAAGGTCCCGTTTCGATTCAAAAAGTATTTCATTTCATCTCATCATTATAGTTTTATTAAATTTTTATACAAAATATAATAAACAATTCATCGTTTTTCAAATCTCAATTCAACTTTTTCAACTTTCATCTAAAACCATCTCATTTCATCTTTGAATCCAAACCAGTCCCAAGACTTCTGCCAGCTACTATTTACTCGCATAAAAAATACTTGATCTCTTCGTCTTATTAGACAGATTTTGAACTGATAACAGGGCCACCGTGCCTATGTGGGGCACAGGAAATATATAAAGCCGAACAAGAGATCCATGCTTCCTTTACTTGAAGACACCTCCATCTCTGATGCAGAATTCAGTAGCACCATGAGGAAGTTGCACGTCAAATCTCAGGGCCAGCCTGAGATGAGAACTAACAGGAGAGATCGAGATGTGATGGCATACCCTGTCCCTGAGTGCATGTGCAAACATAGCACTGGCATTTTTTGATCAGAGAATTTGCCTTTCTGAGTTCATTTGAAGACAACTTTGTAATTGTAATTGTCATTTTTTTTTTTTTGTCACAAGGAAGAACAGAAGCCATTTTGCAGATTTGTCAGGGTGACGTTTGAGATTGGCCACGTAATCCACGTAGTAAGTCACTGTCTCATTACAGATTTAAGAAAATTAATGCTACATCCAAAAACAATAATACAAAATAATTCCATGATTTCGAATTATTTTATAATAAAAATAATTTTATAATATAATTTTATAATATAAAATTATATTAATTTGTAGGATTAATTTAATGTAATCTCTTTATGACTAAAATATTTTTCTTAAAAAAATATATTTTAAATTCTCTATCTAAATTTTATTGTCTGCTAAAAGAATTTTAAAATATTTAATATTGTTGCTACCGTATTTTTTAAGTTTAATATGATATTTGTAAGAAAGAATTTATTATATAAATTGATATCACATAATTTAATTTAAAAAATAAATTTTAAAATTTAAATATTATTCATTAAATATTATTATTTAAATAGTGTAGATGATATATTGATTAAAAATAAAAAAAAAATTTACTCATCATTCTTATTTCTTACACCACACATTACATATAATTTTTATTTTTTTCTCATTAAAATATTAAAATATGATAACTTAAATAGTGTAGTGTATAGATAATGAATAAAAGAATTTAATTAGTTTAGTAAAAATAAAAAATAAATTAAAAAATATATAATGTGTTATGTATAAAGATAATGGATAATAAAATTAAATAAAATAAAAAATAAAATTATCGTTTAATTCCTATAAATCTCACGTAAATATTTAAGGTAGTGATAAGCTTACTACCTATCTATTACCTATTTATTATTTGTAATGTATTTATTTTTTTATTATTTTATTTTAAGTATTTTTTTAACATATTTAATCATTAAAAAAATTAAAAAAATATATAATTTTACTAATAATTACTTCTTTAATTATTAAGTAAAATAAAAAATTAAAAAAAAATTAAAATATAAAAAAAGTAGTAAATAAATTGTAAAAGGATAGGAACCCATTTTCCAAATATTTAACACACTCACAGGTTGGATGGTTTGCTTTTACTTCTCGGACCCAAACATTCTCTCTCTCTCTCTCCGTTGCCCGATCGACGTTCGTCTCCATCTTCTTAAGGTATTAGGGTTAGGGTTTTCTTTAATTAATTATCCTGATTTGAGCTTTGCTATACTTGTTGTCTGTGGTTAGATTGAATCTAAATTTAACTGAGAACTATTGATAAAAGGGTGTTTGATTTTAGGGTTGTTTTCCCAATCTATTTTCATTTGAAAATTAGCCCAATAACTCTTGCTCGTGGTATCTGACGATAAAATTCAATGTTCCCGGCTGCGCAATCGAATCTTGGATTTTTCCCATCCTCGATCGACTTTGGATCATTGACTTTGATTTGTTGTTTTTCTTTTATTGTTAGAGAGAGCCATTCCGGCGAAGAGTCGATCGAACATGGCTTCTTTTCGGGCATTCTTGAACAGTCCGGTTGGCCCGAAAACAACTCACTTTTGGGGACCTGTTGCCAATTGGGGATTCGTCGCTGCTGTATGCTCCGCTTCCATGATTCTTTATTGTTATTTTAAGTTCATGTGTGGATTTCTTGTTTCCAGGTTCCAGCTATCGTACTTGACGGATTTCTGAAACTTATGTCTTGCGGATTTGACAGGGTTTAGCGGACATGAAGAAACCCCCGGAAATGATTTCGGGCAACATGACAGCAGGTTGAACGTGTCTGGTTTGAAACTATTTTTAGATTTTTTTAGTTTCTAATCTCACCTCTTGCATCGGTGCTTGTAGCAATGTGTATCTACTCGGCATTGTTCATGAGATTTGCGTGGATGGTACAGCCCCGCAACTATCTACTCCTGACATGTCATGTCTCGAACGAGACTGTGCAGCTCTATCAACTCTCACGATGGGCAAAGGGTCAGGGGTAAGTATCTGAGCTGTGATTAATGTTGGACTACTACAATTTCACCACCTCTGTTTGTGCTGTGTAACTCTGTCTCAGACTCAAAGCTGAAAATGTTTTACAAAGATGTTACTTGCCCATATTATATAGATTTCTTGTTCGAGTGAAAAACTCCGAAATGTGGACCAAGTGGTCACTTTTACCTGCTGCGGTTCTACCATTAATTTGAGAGCTTCAGTCAGTCTCTTTGGATTCATCATTGTACCCCGAATCTTTACAGTTACATTTGGACCCTTCTCAAGAAAAACACGAGAAACACTTATTTCTTGTTTGATTCTTAATTTTTTTTTATTAGAATAAAAACTGAATGACTGATGATAGAGAAGAAGATTGTTTTTTTTTTCTTTTTTCTGCACTCATATATTTAACTTTTCCTTTGTTTTACATATAATTTTCGGTTTTTTCAACTCTGAATTTGCTTTTGGGAATTTATTTTTGAGTTGTCTATGGTCGTGTTTTTTTTTTTTTAATCTTGGGAACTCAGGTTGATTTAGGGTTGTAAACGAGTCGAATTCAGACGGGTAGTAGATTATCATACTTTGTTTAATTTTATTCAAACACGAGTTGAACTCGACTTATCAACGAATTATATTTTATGTTCATGAAGAATTTACTTATTTTTCAAACAAGTTCAAGCTTGTCCATGATACACTTAGCCCCGTTTGGACAGTGAGATGAGATGAGATGGTTTTAGATAAAAGTTAAAAGTTAACTAAAATATTTTTAGAATATGATTTTTTAATATTATTATTATTTTGAGATCTGAAAAAATTGAATTATTTTTTTATTTTTTGTGTGAAAATTTGAGAAAGTTATAATGATGAGATGAGTTTGGGATGATTTCTCGATCCAAATAGGGATGTTTGGTAATGCTTTTCATCTTATCTCATCTCATTTTCAAAATCACTCAAATACAAATACTTTTAAACTAATCATTACAACTTTTTCAAACTTTCAAACAAAATACAAAAAATAATTCGACTTTTTCAAATTCAAAAGCAAATATAATATTAAAAAATTATATTCTAATAATATTTTAAATTTATAATATTTTTATTCAATTTTTTCTCTCTCATTTTCCGAAATCCTATAAAATATCATAACTCAAACTATTTTACTACTATTCACAGATTTTTCATCTCATCTCATTCTCCAAGCATCCCCTTAATGTTGGCAAAATAGATTATTGTATCAGCTAGGTTTTTTTTTGGTAGGAGTATCAGCTAGTTAATCTGTTGGTAAACATTGTCTTTCCCCCATTAACTGCAATATAGCAACTCTGATAACAAAGTTTGTTTTGTATGCTTTCCTTTTGATAGGTACTTGTCTGAGAAGAAAGACAAACCTGCATCTCAGTAAATGCCGATATCTTTTGCTTACCCGTTCTACCGATTTCAGTTTGCGGTTTCTGCAGAAATGATTCATTATCTCATGTGAGCCATTTTGCAGCTCGTTGGATTTGCTCTTAGTATACACATAACTGAGAAATTTTGTGATCTTGTTGTCAATTGTCTCAATTTGTTGAAAATTGTGTATCTTGGTGGATCACCGTTTTTGGTATGTGGGAATTGATGAAAGTTATAACCAAATAACCGTCAAGAGCTCCAATATATGATTGGTGATGCTGAAATCATGTTCAAATAAATATAGCGTTCCGTTTTTTTTCCACCATCTTGCAGAGAAACTATCTGTTGGTTCTATGTAATGATATGATTTTCAAAGTAGAGTCGGAGTGGAATTTCTCCTTGGAGTCTTGTCTGGCCATCGATACGTAGTGTTGGAGATTTTGCACTGCTCTAACTAACAGTGAACATCATGTACCATATGAGCTGTTATACAGATGAGATGAGATGAGATGAAGAATCAGTAAATAGTAATAAAATAATTTATAGTAGTGAAATGATTTGAGATAAAATTTTTATGGGATTTTGAAAAAAAAGAGAAAAAAGTTAAATAAAAAAATGATAAAATTAAAAGGGGTAAGAATATAATTTTTTAAAATATAATTTTTTGGATTTAAAAAAATTGAATTATTTTTTATGTTTTATTTAGCAGTTTGAGAAAATTGTTATAATTAGATAATGATTAGATAAAACAATCGAGAATTTGAAATTGAAAAATATTTATATTTGAATGATATTTGAATGTTGAGATTGGATGAAATGAGATCAGACAATATGAGATAAGATGAAATGGTTTTAAAGGTTTGTGAAACCAAATCAACTGGCCTCGTTTGGTTATACATATGAAATGAGATGAAAAATTTGTAAATAGTAGTGAAATGGTTTAAAAATAGTAGTAAAATAGTTTTAATTGAGATGTTTTATATGGTTTTGGAAAATGAGAGAAAAAATTGAATAAAAGTGTTATAATTTTTTTTTATAAAAAATATTATAAAGTTAAAATATTGTTATAATATAATTTTTTTAATATAATTTTTTGTTTTCAGATTTGAAAAGGTGGAATTATTTTTTGTATTTTGTTTGAAAATTTGAGAAAATTATAATAATTAGAGAATAATTAGATAAAAAAGTTAAAAATTGAGATTGAAAAATGTTTGTATTTTAATGATATTTGTATATTGAGATGAGATGAGGTGGGTTGAGACTATATGTGAAACCAAACGAGGTTTTATTGTAAATTTTGTGCCTCAATTTAGTTGTCAATTGGATAGTGAGTTAAGATGAGATAAGTTGATATGAAAGTTAAATAAAATATTGTTAGAATATTATTTTTTAATATTATTATTATTTTTAAATTTAAAAAAGTTGAATTGTTAATTATATTGTAAAAAAGTTGTAATAATGAGATGAGATAAAATGAAACACTTATTGATTCCAAACGGAACTTTAGTAAAATCTTAGAACAAATTATTTATATTGGTATTAAATATTAAATTTAGTATGCAGGGCTTTGAATATTGAAAATAAAGATCTAAATTTTTGTTTAATGAAATGGTTACTGTAGACAAAGGATAGGGATCGCCACGTTCCTAGCGTGACAATTCATAACGGACAATGCTAGGGATCTCATTGGGAGCTCCCGCTATTTTTTGTGTTTTAGTTTTTTTTTCTTTAGTGATTAAGAAAGTATTGTTTAGTAATATTGTGATTTTTTTTTAAATATATAAAAGTGTTAAAACAATATGTAAAAAAAAAAAAAAAAAAAACTAGGAAAAAAAAAAAGAAAAAAATTGTTGCGGGAGCTCCACATCCTTATCATTTTCCATTCATAATAGAATAACTTCGGATTCTCTCGTAGAAGACTTACTTGGAGGCTGGGTGGATAACATTCTGATTCTCACATCCATGGGTTCTGTGACCCTTTTTTTTTTTTAAAAATTAAAAATAAAAATAAAACTCATTTTTAGTTATGGTGGCCTTGGGATGGCCTTAAGCAATGGCTTAAGTGGCCTTGCCCTTGAGCCGCACCTGTTGGGAAGCTGTAGCCAAATTTTCTTAACTTTTCATGTTTATTTGACTAAGTAGCAATTATGGGGAGGCCAACGTGATCGCTCAGCTAATGATAATTTTCATAAATGTAATTGCGACAATAGTTGTTGGATTAAAAATAATTTTAAATTTGAGGATGTAATAATGTTGATTGATCAAGTTTTTTTTATAAATAAACCTCATTGTATTTATTTTTAACTTGTAACAGAAACTGTATACATCTTATCTATACACAACTGATTTTTAATGGCCTCAGGGCCCTACTCAATACCTATCCTTATCACCATGTGCAGCCAATTTTGCTAGTTGATGAGCAACCTTATTGTATTCTCTATGAATAAATCCCGTCTCCCACCTTGAATAGTAGCTCAGTTTCTTTTGCAAATTGTCCACCAAGTGACCATAGCTAGATTCATCCTTCTCCCCATTATTCACAACATCAATAACACCATTCGCATCCCCTTCAAAGATAACATCACCTAGCCCTAGCTCTTAATAGAGAACCATGGCCTTCCACATAGTAGTACATTCTGCACCATAAGCACCATAGTTTAACTTTCTTGTAACACAAGTTGCAGCATAAACCTCACCCCTACAGTCTCTGATTTTTACTTTTAGTTTCAGGCCCTGTGGTTTTTTCCATCCCAAGCCTCTACTAATACCAGCACTAGCAGCAACCCAATTGATTTCACCCGCTTTCCTTCCTCGAACTAATTTGAAATCCTCATTCCTGATAATGACATTTGTACAATACTAGCAGGATCTGTAAATTTATTGTCAAAAACCACCTTATTCCTTCTATGCCATATGTTCCTCATTATCATAGCCATTTTCTCTATATTTTTATCTATAAGTTTGCAATATACTCCCTCCCATAACTGAGGAAAGCTCTCCATACCTACTCTCCATTTATGCACAGGATTGCCACTCTCAGCCCAAACATCAATGGCTACTGGACACCACCATATAGAATGCATAACAGATTCTTCTTCAATCAAACAAATTGGACACATAACATCCTTAACAATCCTTCTCTGATATAGATTTAGCTTTGTAGGGAAAATGTTATTTGCCAATTTCCAAAGAGAATGTTTTATAGCCCCTGGAACTCCCAACTTCCATATTTGCTTCCATATAAAATCCTCTCTACTTCCTTTTGATGTCTCTCCCTCCTTTTGTCCCCTAGCTTGCTGTTGTATATGATAGGCACTCATAATTGAAAACTTTCCATCTTTAGTTAGGTCCCAGATAATAGGCATTGACAATATCATTTCAGCTTCTTCCTCATCAAAAATCTGCCTCACCACATCCACCTTCCACCCTTTGAAAAATTCATCAATTAAAGCACTCACACGAGCATCAACATTAAGCCCATTCACTTGAGTTTGAACACACCCAATCATAGGTTTTAGCAGCCATTTTTGACCCCATATTTTAATGGATTTACCATTTCCCACCCTCCATTCAAGCCACTCCTAATCACCCCCAAAGCAGACCATACACTCCTCCAAATGAAAGAAAGAAATTTACCCGAGATGGCATCAAGTAAGGATGTTTCTCTAAAATACTTCTCCTTAAAAATTCTGGCAACCAGAGAATTAGGGTCTTTTAGCATTCTCCACCCCTGCTTGACATTGCATAGCCAAATTAAAATCCTCAAGTATTTTGAAACCCAAATCCACCATAATACTTACCTTGTCCCAATCTACTCCATTTCCACCAATGAATTCCATCCTCCTTTTTATGCTGAGCCCACCAAAACTTTGCAAAGAGTTGCTCAATTTTCCCACATAATCTTTGAGGCAATTTGAATACACTCATAGTGTATGTGGGAATAGCTTGCAAAACAACCTTTATAAGTATTTCCTTCCCAGCTTTTGAGAGGAAAACATTTTTCTAGTTTTGAACCCTATTCCATTCCCTTTCTTTGAGTCCCCTTAATGCATTATACTTAGATTTACTAACAATAGCTGGCAAACCAAGGTACTTCTCATATCTATCACAGATAAAGGACCCAGCTTCCTTGAAGATCTCATCTCTCACACTTGCCTTCGTGTTTTTGCTAAAGAAAATAGAATTCGTATGTTTATTTAATTTATGCCCTGAGGTCTTTTCATAACACTTGAGAATAGCATACATATTCCTCCATTCCTCAACTGCTGCATTCCCAAAAATCACACAATCATTTGCAAACTGCAGATGATTCTTAAACCACCTCTTACAGCTGCTACACTCTTGATCACCCTTTCCCTTTCAGCTTTCTTGAACAAATGGCTTAAGCCTTCAGCACAAATAAGAAAAAGATAGGGAGATATGAGATCTCCCTGTCTTAATCCCCTCGAAGGGATAATTTGCTTTCCAGGCTTTCCATTAACCACCACTGAATATCTGACAGTTGTATACATAACATAAGTAGCCTTGTGATCTTTTCCCCAAAACCCAATCTGATCAACATGACCTTCAGAAATGGCCACTCAACTCTATCATAGGCCTTAGACATGTCAATTTTTACAGCCATACTACCAGATTTTCCTTTATGCTTTGACTGTATTGAGTGTAGCAACTCAAATGCAACTGTGATATTATCTGTTATAAGCCTATCAAAGGCACTAATGCCTCTGATAGAATCCAGCCCCAAATCCGTCAAGACCAAGGGATTTCCATGATAACATTTGCTTTAGTGCCCTTTCCACCTTTTCCCTTCTAAAGGTTCCTTCAAGTCCCTTTCTCATTTCACTAGAAATCTTTGGCTCAATATCAGATATACACTCTTCAATATTAGCTTTAGTAGGGCTATTGGAGGTGTAAACTTCTGTAAAATATTCCCCAAAAGCCCCTTCAATGTCTTCCTGCTTCTTTAGAGTACACCCCTGCACATCAATGATTTCATCAATGGTATTCTTTCTTTTCCTTTGGCTTGCACAAACATGAAAGAATTTTGTATTACGATCCCCTTGTTGCAACTAGTGAGCCTTGGCTCTTTGCTTTCACCAATTATTTTCCTGCTCCAACAACCCCTCCAATGCTCTACTCACCTTCCTTATTTCCTCAACATTATTAGGCCCCTCATATTCTTTTAGTGCTTTTAGTTTTTCAAAATGAGACTTGATCTCAGCCCTCTCCTCCAATCCCTACCTGAAGATCATTTTCTGAGGGCCTGCCTGCATGAATTAAGATTTCTTTGAACACTTAACATGTTTCCTCTCAACCCACATTCCTCTTCCACCCCTCTTTTACATTTTCCCTACACTCCCCCTTCTTTATCCCAACACATTTCATAACAAAAAAGCCTCTTTTTCCTTCCATTAAAAGAACTGTCATTTGAGCAGGAAAGCAGAATGAGTAAGTGGTCAGAACTCCATGCAATTACAGATTATACCTCAACTCTATTAAAGAGCCTTCTCCAAACTTGGTTAGCAACAACTCTATCTAGCCTTTCTTTTACAAAGGAGCCATCAGTGTGACTATTGCTTCAAGTAAATTTTGTTCCCTGCCATCCAATGTCACTCAACCCTCTAATAGATAGAGCATTTAAAAAATCTTGTATCTGGCTCTTCCTCCTTTCATTTCACTCCCATTTTTCATCTTGAGAGACCAACTCATTAAAGTCTCCAAGTACACACCAGCCCACCTCAGATGAAGGCTTCAACAATTGTAAGAGTTCCCAAGAACCCTTCCTTTTTGCAACTTCTGGATGCCCATAAAAACCAGTCAAAAGCCACTTATGATTGTTCCCTTTACTCTTCCCCCAAGGATTTATGTGCCATTGAGAAAAATTCAGCAATTCCACCTCCCCTACATCTTTCCACAGCATTAGCAAACCACCACTCAAACCTCTCAGTTCCACCATCATGCAGCCTTCAAAACCCAACATCCTTTGTGTCTTTTCTACTTTAGAATATCTCAATTTTGTTTCCATAATGAAAACAAAATCTGGCAACTTATCCTTTACAAGCTTGCAAAAGACTTGAACTGTCCGAGGGTTGCCAAGCCCTCGACAGTTCCAACTCAGGACCCTCATTGGTCTTGGCAGGCTACCAACAATAGTAAGTAGTAGAGTATCACTTTCTTTTGAGCCTTTCCTCTGCTTCTTACTCCAATCACTTTCTCCTTCCGCCTCTTCCCTTTCTCTATCCATCACCCTTTTTCCTCCCACAAAGTTTAACTCATAACTTTCTTTTTTCCCTATCTCTCTTGCTCTCCTCTTCCAAGTCTTTTTAACCTTCACGTTTTCTTCTCCCACACTCTCCTCATGAGAAAATCCCTCAAATTGCTCAGGAAATTCCCCCACCATCTTCACCCTCCCAATATTTGTTCCTACATCCACACCTCCCTTTAATAAAATATTAATGGACTCCTCCTCTTTATTTTGTATCTTAACCATTGTTTGATCCCTAATACTCTCCCCCTATCCTTATCAACTCCCTTCTCCCTCACCTCATTTGACTCAGACTCCTCACCTCCACTTCCTTTTGAAACTGACCCACCCCCAGCCTCATTTTGAGATACACTCCCCTCACCTCTAGCATCTCCTCCATAGTTCCCTTTCCTTCCACTGAATCTCTCCTCCCCCCTCCCTTGAAATTTCTTCTTCTAGATCCCCCTCAGATCTGAGCCATGAACCAAACTGCTCCTACCCAATCTTCCCATTCCTAAGCCCCTCTTCCTCCCTCACACAACTCTTCTCCCCATGAATCAACAATCCACACTGAAAACATAACTTCGGTAGTTTCTCATATTTAAGGTTAACCCATACATTTTTCCCATTCACCTTAATCTATCTACCTCTAACCATAGCTCTTCTCAGTGGTATTTCTACCCTCACTCTTAAGAATTCCCCCAACCCTATTCCATCTATTGGAACATCAAACTCAAGCACACTCCCTAATGATTCACCAATCACACACCCCTTCTCCTTCGTCATACAAATCATAGGCAAATTATGGATCTGAATCCAAAACACCTCATTGTCAAACTTCCAATCATTTGGTTGGGCAAAAGCCTCAAACGTCTTCAGTGCAAATAGGTGATTGTCAAACAACCATGGTCTGTTGTCAAGCATCTATAACTTATCAGCCAAGGTTTGAAAGGAAATCAAAAATTTATTTTCACCTACCTTACGGGATTTAGCTGGCTTACTAATTCTCCAAATCTTCCCCATCGTCGTTGATAAAATCTCCCTACCAATCACCCTATCCATCCAGATCTTCCCAACGATACTACCCTCACAACACTCTCATACCTCCTTCTCAGATTCCTCTCCAATGTCTACCACCAGCCTCTCCTCCTCTGAGAGTCTCAGCTTCTCCCACTGTGCTTCCAGTTTCTTCATACCTCCACCAGAGGACTCTTCCATGGCTGCCCCACGCTCTTCTTCCTCACAATTAGTAATAATTATTTTTCACTACCTCTGTTTTCTAGAGAGAAAAAGGAGAGGAGACTCTATTAATTTTCTTTTTACTGATCAAGTTACTATGCTTCTATTGTTTAGTCTATTATTATTATAAGTATTTACAAAGGAAAAAAAATAATGTTCATTGGATGGTTCCTTTCAATCTCACATGGACCTTCATACTTTACATGATCAAAAGCAGCATCAGCTATATTAGCTTTTTCCATCACATCTAAATATATTCAGTAACACAGTCAAAATTTATATTTTTTAAAAATAAAAATTAACAGTGGCTAACAGCAATTAGACTCTGGTGACCAGATTTTAACGAGTGACCTCTTGAGTGATGGCCGCCATCCTGGGTGATGGTCTAAATAATAGCTAAAAAAATCTCTTAGAAGTAATTAGGATTATAATTTTTAAAAGTTTAAGGTTCATGTTTTGGAGTTTTTGACAAAAAATTATTTTGTTGTAGCCTAGCGTAGAAGAGTTTGCTATAGGCAACATCAGCCCATAAAAAAAAAAAAAAAGAGTAAAAGAAGAAGAAGAAGAAGAAAACACAGACGGGAGGGAAGAATTCATGTTAAATAGCAAAGACAAAGACACAGATGCAAAGATTGCATCGTCTTCGTGTCTTTCTTCAACCATGTATTTCTTCATGGCCTTTGGATCATTGGTATGCTAAAGGCAATGCGATATTTTCTTCTAGATCTAAAGACATCATTAGAACTAAAAAAGAATACCCATAACAAAAATTGCAAACCCAGCATAAAGTTTGTGATTAGACCCTTAACTATTGCCCAATCTTGACCTGAACTCTTATGGCTTCACTAAACTCAGCAATGGCAACTTTTTGGGGTTTTTTTTCCTACATCATTTAAGTTTAGAAATATGATCATAAGGAGTAATATTAGGAATACAAATAATACAAAAAAGAAGAGATTAGTAATAATGGCTTGTAAATGTAAACAAGATAAAGGAAAAGAAAAGATGGGTCACCATTAACAACACTAATAAGCTGCAGATGGTTCGTTGAAGTCCACGGAGGGAAAAGTAGAAGAATATGAAGAGGGAGGGAAAAGCTGGTTAAGTTGGTTTTGAGGAAGAAAAATTCTATTTGCAACCGGCCACTTAGGACGCGGTGCCCTCGCGGTTCCCCTAGCCGATTGCAAATAGACCTTTTCAGTGTAGAATTGGTAGAATCATGAGTTGGTGGTGGTGTGTGACCGGAGGGTATGATAGCTACTTTTACTAGACATCCTAACCAAAGATGCACCATTTATTTAACCAAAGCTTCTTAGCTTTTGAACTCTACTTTTTATAAGTAGTGCTATTTAGGACCTGTTTGGGGTTGCAATTGGAGTCTTAAAAAGTACTTAAATGGCTTTAAAAGTTCTTTAATGAAAAAAATTAGATCGTTTGAGTGTCAAATATCAAAACACTTTTAATCTCAAATAAGTTAAAAAGTACGTTTGAGGAAAAATATCTAACGTGCTTTTTCAGATAATGCGAAACGTAATTCAAATTTAAAAAATATTGTCAATAGATGAAAATGCCCATACAACTTTAAGATAATTATAACTTTCAAACTTTCAAGGATATAGTCATAATTTTTAAAAATTCAAATAATCGTAATTTCTACCTCAGAATGCACTTTTTAAATTTGTTTCCAAACAAATATAACATGTTTGAAAGTGTTTTAAATATATGGTTACTAAACAATAAATAACTTTTTAATAATAGAACTTATTACTTAAGTTATAAGTTATAAATCCTAAAGCTATAAGATATATTTCTCAATGCAATTCCAAACATGCACTTATTAATGTTACTTTTAGAAAAAGTGATTTGTACCATAAAATATGATTTATCTAGAGAATCTAATTTTTTTCACAAGTGTTGTTCTATATTTGCACACATAAACTTGCATAATTTTTTTAAAAAATGTTTTCACTAGTTGTATGATGATGATGTTGAACCAAATGAATTAAATAATTATATATATTATTTTGAGTGAGTAGTGCTATTAATTGAGATAGTTTGTGAGAGCATTCTTAATCGATTAGTCAAATGTTAAAAAGAAAAGAAAAGGGAGAGATGTTGAGAGCTATTGGGATAAAATTCAACCCACATTGGATTAGACAAAGCATTTGAAAGTTAATATTTGCTATAGTATATCTAAAACAAAAGTCAAATTTGATGTATACTGTAGATGAATCAAATATTTTTTTATTATTACTTTTGGCACATTCTCTCTCTTCTCTCGACATTTCCTATCCCAAATATCATTCCGTTTATTTTCCTCTCAAAAAATCAGAAACTCTCTTCCTTCTGCACACGACCTTTGTTCAACCAAGGAGCCCCGCCACCGCATCACCACTTCACCACCAACCCAAGTCTCGTTGGCAAGAATGCCACTACACCACCATACCCTCGCACTCCAACTCTAAGGATTGAAAATTGCCAAGTTGACTCAGAACTAGGTAAACCCCTCTTTCTCTCGTAGACTCCTTGGTCCTTCTGCCCCTGCTTTCAATTCATTTTCCTCTGACCTCTCCTACATCTTTTGGTCCAGTGGGTTTGTCTATTGGTTGGCTTGCGTTATTGTTTGGAGCCCCAGGTGGTGGTGCAGTATTTGCTGGTGGATTCTCAGGCGGTGCTAGGGGTCTTTTGGTGGATCTAGTGGTGGGGCTGTTTCGGTTGGTAGTGCTTCTAGTGGGGGAGGGTTCGTGCATAAAGGGCTAGTCCACCACCTTCCTGAGGTGCTTGTTCTGTTGGTGGAGCAGGGGGCTCTATTGGTACCGTGTGTGAACAAATGATAGCAATTTTCCTTGTCTTCTTAAAGGCTTTGACAATTTTTTCTAGATCTGCCAACCGTATTATTGTTAATTTCTGTTGAGAGAAGTTGATGTAGAAATCATATATACTTGTGAAAAATCAAAACCAACTCAAGAATTAGCAGGCACACCCAATTTTGTTGATGATTCTCTGTTACCATGAAGGAAAATTCTGAAGACAATAATTCAAGAACTTTCTTGATATCAGTTACTTACCATTAATGCCATGTAGTGCTTTCTTTATCTTTTGTACACACCCATTGCAGTCCATTCGGACTTGTATCTCAATAACTCGAGGTTTCTGCATTTGAAAAAGACTATACGGTTGGAAAATGCCTTGCAATGTACAATATGGAAATTAAATATTCTCCATGAAAATGATATAGGTGATGTGGGTTTGGAGGCTTACCTCTAACTCGGGAATCATGAGGCAATAAGGAAGATAGAGGAACAAAGAGATGTGTGCTTGGTAAATAATTGCTGAACCTCTTTGATAATTGTTGAAAAGCCATTGCTTAACCATACATCCAAATTTGTTTATCTAGGTAAGATCCTCTTATATAATTATTTACCATGTTAGTTTGTATCCTACTATATCCCAACTATTTCATTCGTTATAATTATAATACGATGAAGGATAACCGCACCATTTGATGATGATCCTTTCTACACCACTCTCTTACAAAGTGGTGGACATAGGGAATGTAGCACCCCGTTCAATAGCATGGATAATAATATTCCGGTCCTAGCTTCACATTGCATAGGTGAAAGAATGTCACCCCTAAAAAATCGTTTCGAGGTGTGTCTTTCATCGTAAAGGAGGACACCCTCCATGTTTCAGCTTGGTTAAACATTAGCATTGATGCTATAAGCGAGACTGACCAAAAATCTACTCAAATGTGGGAGAGAATATGAGAATATTGTAATTAGTATAAAAAACCAAACAGTCCTGAATGTTCTGTAGTGTCATTGACTAATCGATGACAATGTATCAAAAAATGCACAAATAAATTTTGTACTGCTGTTGTCCAAGTAGAGTCAATACATCTTAGTAATGCCATGGAGCAGGACAAGACAATAATTTAGTTTCTCCTTTATGTTTTTTAGTGCTTGAGCTCATTTTTACTCTAACATTCTCACTTGGCTCATTTAAGCTTGAGAATGCCAAAATATTGTATAAAGAGAATGAGAAGGCAAAGTACATCATGGAACATTATTAGTGTCTATTAAGACACCAACCAAATTGACAGCAACATATGTCGATATTGCACACGAGGAGGAGACCCACTAGAAAATGTCCTACTCTTGCTGACTCAACTCCACTAGCAAATGACACTCTCGATGACATCGTCGAGATCATTGGTGAGAGACCACTGGGCAAGAAGAGTGAGAAAAAGAGAAAGAGAGAAAGAGGAAGTCTAGAGAAGATGAAGATGTTGAGTTTAATAAAGCTTAAAGTCGCATGGCCAATGATAGAACCATACGCATGGTGGAGAGGAAAGAAGTGGTCACCAAGGCCGAGAGCGATCAAATGTCATTAATTGCACTTAGAAGAAGATTGATATAGAGATCATGAAATTAGATCTTGATGGCATGAATGCAATGCAACAAGACTATTTTCAAACTCTTCAGAAGGAAGTTTACGAGGAAATGAAGAATAGATCTACATCCACATCTACATCTCCATCCATACCTTTTGGTGGGAAGTAACTATTTGGTACTCTACTCTTTTGTTTGTTGCAAATGCATATTAATGTAGTTAGATGGTAGATTCTAAAATTCTGATTTTAGTGGCTGCCTAACCACATATGCTGGAAATACAAAGCTTGGGCAATTGCTTGGCGCCAGTGCAACTTGAACTGGACTTCAACACTTTATACATATTAGCTACATTCTATGATTCGGTGTGGTGGCAGCAGATTGAATGATGGGCCTAAATTCTAATTAAAGCAAGAAATTTTTTTTTAGAATTTTACTGGTACTACTAGGGCTGTGCATATAACCTGGTAAACCGTCGAATCCGCTTACAATAATCTGACCCGACCCGACTTTTATCTGGTTTTATCTTTTCGGATCTTCAACCTGACTAGTAGTGGATTTATGTTATCGGTGTCAACCCGTCCGACTATAAAAACATACTTATCTTCAGTTCTCAAACCCTAGCCATCCAAATCCGGATAAGAACCCTGCCTCCCATCTTCAAGTTTCAACTTGCTGCAAGCATTTTACAACTCACGATTTGGACGACTGAAATGGCGTGAACAGGTTTGGTTTCGATGCTCGTGTAAGTCTCCACTTCAAATTCCCTTTGCTCATATTTAATTTGATTTGCAGCAACTAATGTTTTTGTTTGCTTTCTTTTATGATTTTTCTTTTGTTTGCTCATATGGCTTTCCTGGGTCTTTCTTGTATTGAATGACATGGGGTAAGTTTTTTCTGATTTCCATTATAGATTTGGAGTTCTATGGCTATTTTTGGTTCCTTTAGTCTTCAAGTTTATGAATTTTGTGGGTTTTTTTCTCTGTATTTGAATAGAATCTATGTGGTTTTAGTTGTTTGGCTCATGAGGAAACGAAGGAAAAAATGATATCTGATGTTGAGTAAAGAAAATGAAAGGGGTTCCTGTTGTGGAGCATGGTCTCTGTTTTGGAGTCTAGATAACAGGGTGCTGTAAACTGTTATAAAAGCAAAAAAAAAAAAAAAAACAGCTATCTTTGTTTCCTTCCATCTTGAAAAATAACTCGAGGTTGAATAAGCATAGATGATAGATCAACTAATGTATGTAATCTTGAACATGACCATTCTCCAATTCAAGTATATTTTAGCAAAATATGGAGGTGAGTCTCTATTGCTTTTTTTTTTTTAATAGAATATCAGAAACTTCATTAATATCAAATACCAGGGAGGAAAACAGATTACAAAGCTGGACCATTGACCAGTTCAATCACATCCTCAGCTAGCTCAAGAGAATCCTTAGCTAGACAGTGAGCAACTTGGTTGCCATTCCTTCTTACAAAAGTCACCCGCCATTCCTTAAAATTCAACGACATAGCTCTAATATCATGTAAGACCAATCCTACACTATCCCATCTATCAAAGACTGCTGGAGGCCTTGTATTACAGTTTGAGAATCACCTTCCAGGATAATAGATTGCAGCCCCATATCCTTTGCCATACCAACTGCATAAAGGCCACCAAGAGCTTCAACTAATAGGGGGTCCAAGACACCAGGTTTTGACAGCTTCTTTGTAGCCAAAATAGAGCCCACATGGTCACGAGCCACCAGACCAATTCCAGTTTTGTTTTTGGTAACACCCAAGGCTGCATCCCAGTTAATCTTGATGAAATTCACTGGAGGAGAAGCCCATACCGATAGATGGTCTTGTGATTGCTGAATCACCTTTTTTGAACCAATCTGTGCTGCCTTAAAATCTGCCAAAGACAGAGCTGCCTGTCTTGCAACCTGTGTGGGGTGCATAAAGGAATCCTCAAAAATCATCGTGTTTCTTCTCATCCAAATGCATCTAGCTATCATGGAGAATAGCTCCATCAAAGTCTGATCAGAAGCAGAAAAGAGCTGTTCCACCAATTCTTTGAAACCGCCTGCAGAGTTAGCTCCTTTCTGAAATATTTTAGGCCCCTGGCTCCACACATCCATGGCTGAAGAGCAGCTCCATAGGGCATGAGTGGTAGATTCAATTTCTCTATAGCATATAGGGCATAGAGGAGAGTCAATGATTCTTTTCTTGTATAGGTTCAGTCGAGTAGGGAGAGACTCAATGTGGCGCCCCCGACTTCCATGTACGGACCAACACGGAAATCGAGACACCCGGGATGATGACAACCGGTCACGCATCCCAACGACAAGTGTCAGTGTGTGCAAAAAATAAACAGTGCACAAATAAAAACACAGCGGAAGGTAATAAAGTCTACTAGTACCAGAATTTTAATTAATACAGATATCCAAAATACAAAATACCTTAAAAACAAAGCCAAAGTCCCAAAATAAATACAAGTCTGAAGAAAAGAACTACAACACGAGTGATCCCAGATCACTCCTTCGGCGGAGCCAGATCCTTAGGCTCGACATCTGCATCATCAACAAAATCTGCAGTACCATGAGATGGTACCGCATGTAAGTTATAACCTAACCATGTCCAGAGATAAAACCATACTCTAACAATTAACCATGCACGCCCAATGATGCAATATGAAAAAAAAGTGCAACACACGCCAAAAATCTCATTGGCTCAAAATCATTTCCAGTAAAATCCATTTCCACCATTTTCCCAGAAAATGGTACACAAAAACATTTCCATCATTTTCCCAGAAAATGATACACAAAATCAACTCACGCTATTTTCCCAGAAAACAGCTCTTTTCCAGTTAATCCAATTAACCATATGCACCATGGCCTCCCCTATGGACCATCCGCACGTCCTGGCTACTTTACGAGAGATGCCCAGTTCCGCACCCGGTGCGTTCGTGGCCAGGTCATCCTCTAGCCCCCGCCAGCAGAAGGGCCACGGAGTCGGCACGTCCAACGTCCGATCCCGTTGTCGCCCGGCGACAACCCAGGGGACGTCACTCAGTATATTGCGCTCCCGAGTGACTAGAGGAGCTCCACCGAGATAATGCCTCATCTCGGCTTGGGGTCGTGATACACACGCACCCACAAATCCAGTTAACACATGAAAACCCAGTTTTCATAAAAATCACATGAACATGAATGCAATACACGAAAACCCAGTTTTCTATTTACAAACATGCCATGTGTGCAATATGCAATGAACCAGATCAATCCTCACAACCAATGATCAACTCCCAAAACCACAATCAACCAAAATATCCAATATCCAAATCCAAAATCACAACATAACCGAACTCCAACAAATATCCAATCACAATTAATCACACACAACAAGTACTCCGATCAATCCAACCACCCCCGAACTCCTCGGACTCAGTCCGGAAACCAACCAGGATACATAAATAAATAAAAGCTGTTAATTGCATAAATATAATTAAATCTCAAAGAAATGTTTAGGAAATACTTACAGTGCTTTAAAATAATTTATGGAGGATCACGGGAGAGCTGGAAGCGCCAAAACAGCAACACCACAGTGTAAAAATACACTGTGGCTGAAATATACAGTGAATCTCAAATTTCACCCGGGGTCAAACGAAGACTTGGGAATGGTAGGGTAGGGCCTATAGGAGGTGGGGAATCTAATGGTGGTGATGGTTGGCCGTGGGTGGCGGCCGAAACGGCGGTGGAAGGCCAGAAAAGTGGGTTCGGGTTTGATGCTCGTTGGGGCTGCTCCGGCGACGGATCGGAGCCGGGATTAGGTCGGTTAGGTCGAAAATGGGCCGGTGATGATGTGGCTAGGAGCTGGTGGCCGGAGGTGGCCGGACGGCGGCGGAATGGGCGAAGGAACGCCGCGGCTTCGCACGGCTTCCGGAGGCTAACGGCGGCACGGCGTCGGCTGGAATTTGGAGGGGTGGCTCGCCGGCGCACGGGGAAGCCGGTGGTACCGGCGGTGTCGACCACCGCTGGCCGGTGGCGGTGTCGACCACCGCCAGCCGGTGGCGGTGCAGGGGCGGTGGACCCGATTGAGCGAGGGAGAGGAGAGAGAGAGAGAGATCCGATCGGGGCTGGGGGAAAAAGAAGAAAGAAAAAAGGGAAAAAGAAAAAGAGGAAGAAGAAAAAGGAGATCCCGACTTTCCCAACTTGGGTTTCGAAAGTGATCCAACGAAAACGATTTTAAAACTACTAGATAAATAAATAATTCAAACTCAATGAAATACTCAATTAAAACAGTAAAAATATTAAAATCCAAAAATAAGTCCATTTAAATAAAACAAAACTATTTTTAACACAGCTAAAATAAATAAACCAATTTAACTCAAAATTAGCTAAAATGAAATATTAAATTCTGACAAAAACATTCTTTAAAATAAAAAGAAATTAAATTGCAGATCACTAATTTAAATTAATCAAACACAGTGAAATACTTTAATAAAACAATAGAAATTTTAAAACCCACAAACAAACTAATTTAAATTAAAAGAATCAATTTAAATCCAAAACAATAATTAACAATAAGAAAGCCCAATAAAATAATTTTCACAACTTAAAAATATTATAAAATAATATTTAAAAACTCCCAAAATTTTAAAACAAGATAATTAATCATGAAATAAATTAAATAAATCCTTCATTAAAATACACTAAAATTCGGGATGTTACACTCAAGGCAAGCTCTCCACATGAAGACTTTAGTAACATTTGGAATCTGAAAGCTCCAAAAACATGTACAATCCTTGACATTTTTTGAGTGATTGGAGGTCTGACCCTTATGCAATTCCCACAGCTCCTTCTACTTATGATACGCACTCTTAACTGTAAATTGACCATCCTTTGTCCCTAACCATATAAGTCTGTCCTTGGCCCCAGTAACACTAATGGGAATCTTATGAACCACTTCAGCAACTTCATTCCCAAGAACAGAAACAACCAGGCCTCGGTTCCATTGTTTAGTCTCTTCAATGATCAGTTCAGAAACTAGAGCCTTTGCTGACAAGATCTAGACAGGAGTTTGGACCATATAGCTTGAGGGACGAGGCAGCCATCTGCAGCTCCAAATCCTGGTATCCTGACCATTACCTATCCTCCATATAGAACCCTTTTCAATAAGATCTCTCGCAGCACAAAGGCTTCTCCATATAAAGGAAGGCCTAGCTCCCACTTTGGCTTTAAGAAAGTCAGTGTTAGGAAAATACTTTCCTTTGATAACCTTGGCAGCTAGTGAGTCAGGAAATTGGATAATTCTCCAACCTTGCTTAGCTAGCAAAGCCAAATTGAAACTCTCAAAGTTTCTAAAGCCCAGTCCACCAGCCCCCTTTGCTTTTCCCATCTGTCCCCAAGAAACCCAATGCACTTTCTTCTCATTAGTCATATGACCCCACCAAAATTGCTGCATTATTCTATTAATTTCATGAAGCAACGATTTGGGTAATTTGAAGACCCCCATGCAGTAAGCAGGCAAGGCTTGAATAATAGCTTTCAGTAAGATTTCCTTTCCTGCGTGTGATAGGAACTTAGTTTTCCAGTTGCTGATTTTACTCCGCATCCTGTCCAAAACTCCTTTAAAAGCAGCATGCCTTGATCTACCTATGAAAGCGGGTAAACCAAGATAGGTTTCATAGCTGGATGTTGATCGAGTTCCAGCTATACTTAGAATATAGTCTCTGGTAGCTTTCCTTGTGTTGGCACTAAAGAAGTTTGAAGTCTTGGATTTATTGAGCTGCTAACCTGAAGCAACTTCATAGATGTACAACAACCTGTTAAGAGCAGCCCACTCCATAGCAGTAGCTCTACAAAAGAGCAAACTATCATCAGCAAAGAAAATATGGTTTATGCTTAGTTTGCCTCTGCAGATAGGAAAACCATGAATTTCTTTGACAGCTTCAGCATGATTCAATAAACTGCTAAGGGCCTTAGAAATAATTATAAACAGATAGGGGGAGAGAGGGTCCCCCTATCTAATTCCTCTAGATGGAACAAAACTTGCTTGAGGAGCTCCATTTATGAGGATTGAGTAAGATACCGATGATATGCACTTCATAATCAGAGAGATCCATCTCGGTTTGAAACCCATCCTCACCATAGCCTTCTCCAAAAACACTCATTCCAGCCTATCATAAGCCTTACTCATATCCAACTTAACAGCCATGTAGCCTTGTTTCCCTTTCCCTTTAGTAGACATCGAGTGCAAAGCCTCAAAGGCCACCATGACATTGTCAAGAATCATTCTTCCAGGGACAAAAGCACTTTGTGTAGGTGATATGATCTGGGGAAGGATACTCTTGAGTCTGTTAGACAGCACTATTGATACAATCTTATACAACACATTGCAAAGAGATATAGGTCTATAATCCAAAACAGTTTGAGGACATTTTAGTTTGGGAATTAGAGCAATGAAGTCATTGATGGGCCCAAGATCCCCTCCATGGTTCAAAACCTCTAACACAGCCTTTGTGACATCACTTCCTACCACACCCCAGTGAGATTGATAGAAGGTTGCTGAAAAGCCATCAGGGCCGGGAGAGACTAGAGGGTTCATTTGAAACAATGCTTCCTTGACTTCCTCAGGAGTGAAAGGGCCCGAGAGATTGTTGTTCATGACCTCAGTTACTTTAGGCTGAATATGACTCAAGCATGCCTCAAAGCCTGTAGGATTTGAAGAAGAGAAGAGGGTCATATAATGCTGACAGAACACCTCAGCAATCCCTGTCCTTTCATTGATCACTCTGCCATCTTCAAGAACCAGTTTAGTAATCTCATTAGTCTTCCTTCTTTGATTGGCACACTTATGGAAAAACTTTGAATTCCTGTCTCCATCTCTCAGCCAACTCTGTTTGGCCCTTTGCTTCCATTTGAGATTATCCTCTTCTAATAATCTATCAATATCCTTCTGAAGGTTCTTAATTTCCACAGTATTTGATCCCTTATTCGATTGTTGTAGAGAAGATAACTGGTTCAGCTTAGATTGTATGAGTTTCCTTTGCTTATGGAGAGAGGATCCACTCCAAGCAATTAGTGAGTCCCTGCATTTCCTAAGATTTCTCTTGACTGCACTCAAAGAAACACCTTGCTGAGAAGACTGGACTGGCCAACTGGAATGGATAAGGCTACGACACTCCTCATGTAAATTCCAACTAGCTTCAAATCTGAATAGTTTCACCCTACCTCTTCCCTCAATATGCAGACCCATCCGCCCCTCCTGAAGAGACATCACAATAGGACTATGGTCAGAGGTTTGGGCTGCAAGGGTCAGAATACTATAGTGGATAAACAATTCAATTCCCAGGAGATTCCCAAAAACACGGTCAAGTCTCTCCTTTGTGAACTGAGCTCCCTCTCTGTTATTACACCAGGTAAACTTAGGCCCAACAAAACCTAAATCACTTAAACCATAAAGTTCCATAGTTTCTCGAAACAATTCCATTTGATGATAAGGTCGACAGGCTGCCCCATACTTCTCATGATGATGTAAGATTTCATTAAAGTCTCCAAAACAAAACCATGCCTGCTCAGTCTTTGGTCTCATCATTCTCAGTAACTTCCAACTGTCTGGCCTGTTAGCAGTAACTAGAGACCCATAGAAACCAGAAAACAGAATCTCTTTTGCTGAACCTTCATGAAACAACTTCATAGAAATATGGTATTGAGAAAAAGACTCAAGAGAGAAGTCAAGAGTACTATTCCATAAAAACGCAAGACCACCACTAAAACCTTTACTGTCAACTACGAAGTTGGAGTCAAACCCCAATTTATTTCTTACTTCTTCCACCCTCCTTCTTCCACATTTTGTTTCCATCAAGAAAACAAAATTGGGCCACTTAGTCTTCACTAACAAGTGAAGTTCTCTAACTGTACGGGGGTTCCCAAGCCCCCTACAGTTACAGCTAAGGCCAATCATTGTTGTTGGTGGAGCTGCATTGCAGCCTCCACCAACTCATAATCAAAACTGTTAGCATCAACACTATCAACAGCTCTTTTTTTCTTAACTGGTTCAAGACCATCCACTTGAGTAGTAACTCCTCTTTTCCTTCTACCTCGAGTAACCATTCCTACACTATTCGGCCCATCCTGATTGACCTCCTGGCCCTTCTTTTCCACTTGGCCCTCCGCATATGAGGCCCATTAGCTTTTAGATCTTCCACCTTATAGACAGGAGGCACAATCTGTCCTTGAGGTGAATCCCTTATTAGAGGGGAGTCAACTTTAGTAGTACTTTCCAAAACAGAGAACAGAGACTCATGTCCCCCTTGGAAAAGAGGAACCTGCTCTGCAACCACCTCAAATACGAAAAGATCTGTTTGCATATCACAGGCTGAAACAGCTCCCTCAAATGGAGCAGTCGTATCCACCCCCTTAAAATCATTACCATCCTTCGAGCTAGCTGACTTTCCTTTTGAACTATTCATCTCAGTATCTGCTTTAGTTGGTAGGACCAAGACTTGCTCCTAAACAGTCTTCTTTCCAAAGATAGGCACCTCCTGATGGTACCTTTCAGGGGACTTAGTCTGCTGCCGCTTAGGGAGGTGTTGGTCCCCCGTAGCACTGCCGTACTTTTTAACCTCGAAAATCTTGGCGTTCATCGGTTGAGCCCTTAGCCATGGACCAAACTGCATTGGCTTGGATTCGTCATTAGGATCAACCGCTCCCTGTGATTGACACACTTTTGTTTTGTGAGACAAGATACCACAATGAAAACAAAATGATTGCAATCTTTCGTACTTCATTGAGACCCAGAACGTTTGGTTCTCTATCTGCACCCATTTTCCACGTAACAAAGGCTTGTTCATGTCAATTGCCACACGTACCCTCATACACTTACCCCATGCCATACCATTTGAATCAGAATCAACACGGAGCACATGTCCAATCGATGCAGCAAACTTCTTTCCAAAATCTGCGTTCATAACAGCCAACGGTAGTCCATGCATTTGAACCCAAAAAGGTTCAAAATGGAATTGCACCATGTTCAGTGGGATAGATTCATCAAGCTCTTGAAAGGAAACTAGATTCCTATCAAAAAACCATGGACGTCCCCCAAGGACTCTATCCTTATCAGCCCGGAATTGAAACTCAATAAAGAAACGATAATCACCCAAATCCTTAAATTTAACCCATCCCTCCAATCTCCATATTTGTGACATGGTCACTCTGAAAGCTTCACTATTCAGACCCTTCTCAGTCATCACCCTCCCTACTATGCAAAACTTTCCACGTAGAGCCCCCTCCTTCACCTCATTAGTAGGAACCAGGAAAACTGCATTTTCCTCTGTTGACAAAGTAAAGTTCTCCCATTTCCTAGTTAAATCCTCCTCCTCCATTACCTCGCACTAACGAACTCAAGACTCTCACAAAAAGAGACTTACACCCTTGCACAGACAAGAGTACTCAAACCTTACTCGTTCTCCAGAGAGAAAGAGAAGGACCCGCCTCGGCTATTCCTCATTATGATCAATATTTAGTATTTACTATATTATCATGATCATGATTATAAACTCTTTTGTTGTGTAGGACATATACATGTTGCTGAGCAAATGATTTTGGATGCCGTCAATGGTTATCTAGTCCAATATTTAGTGGGTCTAGTATGGTTATTTCAGTCCAATATTTAGTGGGTTTGTACTTGTTTGGTTTCCGAGAAAATGTAAAGGGGAAGGAAGCTGTAATGTTAGTATTTTTCAGATTTCTTGTTCATAATATTTTTCTTTGTTTTCTTTTAATCTCAGCACTCCTGTAGATATCAGCATGATAAAAATTGTAAATAAGATTGAAAGTTGAAGTTTGATTAGGGGAAAAAATTAGTATTCAATTAGAAAAATAAAATGGGTACAATGCTCCTCTGCCAGATGAAAAGCGTTCAATATTTTCAATTTTATGTTAAAAATAAAATAAAATAAATTATAAAACATAAAAATCGGGTCATATGGGTTCAACCCGTTTTTATTTTGGGCGGGTCGGATCGGATCGGTTTGGCGCCAAAAAAGTACTTTCTTAGGTCGGGTCGGGCGCAAAACTGCTTATGGAAGGCCGGGTTGCAGGCCTAGGTACTACTATTTCAGCGATTACAATTTAGCTGCCAATTGTTTCACTAAGTTTCGTTTGTTTTCATAAATAAGATGTGATGAATTGAGATTAAAGTTAAAAAATTAAATAAACTATTATTAGAATATATCTTTTAATATTATTTTTATTTTGAAATTTGTAAAAATTAAATTATTTATTTTATTTTATATTAAAATTTAAAAAAATTATAATAATTAAATAAAAAAAAAAAAGATGAGTTGAGATATTTTTTTTATAAAGTTTAGATTTCATGCCTTTGCGTGGCTTTCATGTCTATTATTATGTGCTATTGTGAATTGTGCCATCATCATTATTGACAAGTTCTCCGGTATTCCTCATCATCAAAAATCATTAATTCTTACTCTAGTCCAGTTGTTTTAAGATTGATGCAGGAAGCATCTGTGAACTTTGCAATGCGTTGGTAAAGCTCCAAACATGCAAATTCTAGATATGATTACTAATTAATTGGAATATGATTATTAATTAATATATAATAGGTAGAATGGTAAAATATGATAAAATTAAATATATTAATAATTAAACAAATTAAATTAATATTATTTTATTAATTATATAATAAATAAATAGATAATTTAATATGAAGATTTGATGTGAATAGAATAACTAAAATCAAATTTATCTCATATTATTTTATTATTATATAATAAATAAATGAATAATTCAATTTGAAGATTTGATGTAAGTGGAATAGTCAAAACCAAATTCATTCCATATTAACTAAAACTTGGATTTGATTTTGGTTATTGCAATAAGAGTGTAATAGTAATAAAATTATTAATTAAAATTAGATGAAATGAAACAAATTGAAATCTGTATCCAAACAAACAGGCATATATAAATCAAGAATCAAACAAGAGAAAAAAATGTTCCACGCCTACTAATTTAAATAGGAAAGTGATATAGTTTCAACTATACTACAAGTCAATTACAATTAGCTATTAAAAATTATTATTTTTTAATGTTATTTGATAATAATTTTGAATTTCATTTAACTGACAAAAAAAAGTCCCCCACGCCAACCGAGGATAACGTATACCGGTCATAACATATCTGGAGCTTCTCTCTGTCGCGGGTAACGACTATTCTTTTTATTTTTTATTTTTTTGAAACGGGTTACGACTATTCTCTCTACTCTCTGCAGCACAAATTATGCATTAAAGACCTTCCCTTCTTTTGTCGAACTGAACACATCTCCAAAACTTCTGCCACCAGTTCCAGCATCTCCATGGCGGACGAAGCAACATTTTCCGGCTATCCGATCGACCCTAGCAACGGGTTCTGCCACAAAACCAAGATTTTCCACAGCCTAAGGCCACGGGTCCCACTCCCGCCTCCCTCTCAACCTCTCTCCATCGCCCAATTCTGCTTCTCTCTCCTCCAATCCTCTCCGTCTGCCATCGGTTCCACCACCGTCCTCATCGACTCCTCCACTGGCCGGCGCTTGTCTTACTCCGAATTCCTCGACCAAATTCACTCCCTTGCGGTCGCTCTCAGAACCTCAACCTCTCTCTCTAAAGGTCACGTTGCCTTCATTCTCGCGCCTTCCTCGCTCCAAGTTCCGGTTCTCTATTTCGCTCTCTTGACCTTGGGGGTCACCATCTCCCCAGCTAACCCGCTCAGTTCCGACTCGGAAATCGCACACCTGATCCGGCTATGTAAACCGGTCATCGCCTTCGCCGCCTCCTCTACCTCTGACAAGCTTCCGGCTCTTCCTCTTGGTACTATATTCATCGACTCGCCCAAGTTTCTCTCAATGATTAGCGGAAGTCGGACTGACACTGACCAACTCGAGCAAGTCCAAGTGAGTCAGTCAGACTCGGCGGCGATTCTGTACTCCTCGGGAACCACAGGACGAGTGAAGGGCGTCATGCTTACTCACGGCAACTTGATCGCTCTAATAGCCGGGCTCTTCCATCTCCAGCGCGAGTCCGATCAGAATCAAAATCAGCCACAGCCACATCCAGTGTCGATGTTCACACTGCCTCTGTTCCACGTGTTCGGGTTTTTCATGCTCGTGAGAGCGGTGACAATGGCGGAGACTCTGGTCCTGATGGGGAGGTTCGATTTCGAGAGCATGTTGAGGGCCGTGGAGAAGTACCGGGTCACCTACATGCCGGTTTCGCCACCGCTCGTGGTGGCGCTAGCCAAGTCCGACCTCGTCAACAAATACGATCTCAGCTCTCTCCATTTGCTTGGATGCGGTGGCGCGCCGCTCGGAAAGGAGGTCGCCGAGCATTTCGCGGCTAGGTTTCCAAACGTGGCGATTACGCAGGTAGCCCCGTTCTCTCGGTGAAAAAAATTAACTAACGAGAAATAAGAAATTATATTAATTTCGGATTCTCTTTTTAAAAAAATACCGATCATCTTAGGGTGTGTTTGGATGTTGAGATAGTGCGTTTGAGTTGAATTGAGATAATAAAATATTATTAAAATATCATTTTTAAATATTAAAATTATTTTAAGATTTAAAAAAATTAAATTATTTATTATATTTTATATTAAAATTTAAAAAAATTGTAATGATAAATTAAGATGAATTGAGATGAGTTTGACATCCAAACGAAACCTTACTCTATCTCGTTTGGACTTAAAAGTTAGACCGAAAAGTTTGTGTATCATTTTGGTCGAAAAGTTATAACATTTCACAATTGTACTCTATTGTCCTTGAAGCCGAACGAAAAGGTTGTTACTGATATGAATTTATGGGTTTTGCTATTTATCCTTCCTACACTCTACACTCCATATTTTTTAATATTTTTTTAAATTTTTTTTTGAATTTATTTTTTTTAAACTATTTATAATTTTTTATTCACTATTCATATAAAAATATATTTGATAAAAAAAATTAAAAAAGAAATTAAAAAAAAGATGAAGTGTGGAGTGTGGTGTGAATAGTAAGAGGTTGAGTAGATTTTTTCTGAATTTATTCCTGGAAAAGGTGAAAAGGTTTGGGGGGCGGCGGGCATTCTAGCAACCTTGAATAAAAGTCCTACACATTTCTCTCCACTACATAGTAAAAGTACAAGCTCGTGCAAAAACTAGAGGACCACCACGAGCAATAACAAAACACATTGGTCTTGTGAATACCAAATCATTACACAACTATATTTTAAAATGAGAGGTATAAAACATTTGTAACTTTTATAACTTTTGTAATATGATATAGACATATTTTATAACTTTTAAACAACTCTTCAATGAAATATTATTATTTTTCGATTTTTTTTCCTTTGATGGGTTTGAATTCAAAAAATAATAATATTTTATCAATGAGTTATGTAGAGCTTATAAAACATTTGTGTATGTATCATTTTCCTTTACCATATGGATAGTTGTACTCCTACGCCATATTGATAAGACGTATGTGGACTGGAAAAAATGGGTATAAATCACATTCCTTTTAAATCCCACCAGTAAAAATTGGGTCTCATTGCTGTTGTGTTGAGTATTTTTTTTTCACCATGGCCTAACTCTATCCCTACCAAGGACATATTGGTAGGAAGTTGGTGAGCTAGGGCTGGGTAATGGGGTCTGTAACTGAGCCCGCCCGCTCCAACCCGATTCCACCTGCTCGCAGGGGTACTGTGGATTTTCCCCACCAACATCATATTTATGATGTTTATGGGCAAAATTAATGGGCATGGCCGCACGAGTCACATCCCTTTTACATTGCACCCATAGAAATTGAGTAGGAATATGTCCTATCTCCATCAAGGACATTGGTAGGAAGTCGATGAGATGGAATAATGGGCACGGATCATATCCCATTTACATCGCACTCATGAAAATTGAACCCATGAATTTCCATTCGTGAAACTTTATAGAAGTGAGCTTTACCACCAAGCCAACCCGATTGTTGTGTTGATTACTTCAATTGAAGGTTAACAATATTTTTGTTGAACATTGTAACGATATTGTCAAACTTTGCTGATTGTTGAATGTTAATTCTTCTTGTTCTTTGTTTAGGGATATGGTTTGACTGAGAGTGCAGGAGGGGCAGCAAGAATGATGCGGGAGGAATCCCAACAGCATGGTTCTGTTGGTCGCTTAGCTGAAAATATGGAAGCCAAAATAGTTGATCCTGTAACTGGAGAGGCCTTACCGCCTGGCCAGAAAGGAGAGCTGTGGTTGCGAGGGCCAACTATCATGAAAGGTCATAAACTTTGCTACCGACTTCATCGTTGACAATCCACTGCTAGCATTCTATGCCATTGGGCTAGACAACATTTTGAAACCGTCATCTGGCATTAAGATTCTCAGTGTACTAGTGAAAGTATGACATGTTATGCAGTGAAACATTTTCCCATTTATTCTATACCTGTTCATTCTTTACGTTTTAGAATCATATGATTTGGAGGTGATATCTTGGTTACATAGACAGACATTAGTAACATTGATACTGTTGCATTCATTATATAGGCCGGCAGACTTTCTTTTCTGACCCTATCCCAATTTTACTTTACTCCCCATGGGTGTAATATGTAACATGACTTGGTCACCTCTGCTAACCATGCATTTTTATTGAGCAATCTGCTTTCTTGAGTTAGTGTGGATATATTGCTTCACAAGCCAATTGCTTAAAGCTTATGGCCCTTCTTACTTATCTTTGTCCCTCGTTACTGAATTTGACATGTGCGTTCCTTCAAAAGAATTTGTCAATCCTTGACATAGACTGATTTTTATGGAAAGTGTATAAGCAAAGGCATCATTGTTTGATGTGATTATGAATTGAACTCAGAGAAAAAGTTATTCATTTTCAAAATGCCAGATGATGTCTCAGCTTTGTGTTTCCATTGATTTTGTGTTTTTCCATTCAATCCATTCCAATTAGGTGATGGTTTCGATTAATCTTATCCAGCTACCGATAAGTTTAGACCTGTTTTTCAAGCTTCATAAGACCAGTATAATGCTTCTTGGTTGATGAAAAGAATCATGGTATCTAATCTGCAGGTTATGTTGGGGACGACAATGCAACTGCTGAAACTTTGGATTCGGAAGGGTGGTTGAAGACTGGTGATCTCTGTTATTTCGATTCTGATGGATTTCTCTATATTGTAGACAGATTAAAGGAACTGATAAAATACAAAGGGTATCAGGTGATTGAATTGCTCTCTAACAAACGATTGTTGTAGGTATCATCTCACTCCATGTACATAGTTCATCCCATTGTATTTAACAAATTGCAGGTCCCGCCAGCTGAGTTGGAACATTTACTCCTATCACATCCTGAAATTGCTGATGCTGCTGTGATTCCGTAAGTGTCTAGTATTGTGATCTTTTTCCATGTTATAATAGGCTTCCTTGATTTTCACATGACAAGGTGCACTGGGATCACATTTTTTTGCACAAGTCCCATCTCATGCGTTTAATTGCATGTCATCTATGAAGCAGGTATCCTGACGAAGAAGCAGGGCAGATTCCCATGGCATATGTGGTGAGAAAGCCCGGAAGCAATATTGGGGAGGCTCAAGTTATAGGTTTCATTGCAAAACAGGCAAGCTTCTATAATCTTTTTACATATTGAAACAATGAAATGGTCTCTTGAAGATGCAGATTTGAGTGTCTTGGCCTTGCAACTTATCATACACGGCTGCATAATATTTTCTCCTATCCTACCTTCACCTTCATTTGCATTGAGATAACATAACTTGGAATTTGTTTTCGTGTGTTTCACAATGTAAGATGTCATTCAATTGGGTTATCTGTAGATGTCATATTTCTGTGCAGATTTTGGGTTCTTATTTAATGGTTTGGTTTAGTAAATTTCATAGGTCATCTAGATAGTAATGAGAATTTATTTTAATAAGCAAGACATTCAAAGTCCCTGTCTCTCTCAGAAGAAGGGAAAGTTAAAACGATGTGATCCTCTTCTTTCTTTCAGGATACAATTTATTGCGTCACTCATATTGTACCGTTAGGAACAAGCCTTATTTTAGGCAATATACTTTTAATTTGAGCATCCAGTTGGTTTTTCCCAGAGGATAAAAACCTCTGGATACGACTCCGAATCTGTTGGGATTTCCATATCAAAGTCTTTCTCCAATGAAGTCGGGTCAAATTTTAGATCTACGGGTTTTCACACATCGCCTGCTTCATATGATAAATTTATAGACATAAATCGGTACAAGAAATAATTCTTCATATGATTGACTCCTCAATCTCATAGTCCACTTACCTGGGCGAAATCTATTACCTATTCTTCTTAGGATCCTCCCTTGTATGCTTCAAGGGAGGATCCGTAGAAAATTACTTATAGGCAATAGATATAGATTCTCTTTTTATGCTAATCATTTAGTCTTTATATAATAAAATATAAACTGCTGTTTCCACTATTATCAAGCACAACTTGCACCTTTTTTGGTGTTCTTACTTTTAGAGGCTGCACTTCGGCTTGCAGGTCGCACCATACAAGAAGATCCGCCGTGTCTCTTTTATCAACTCTATTCCAAAATCTCCGGCGGGGAAAATTTTGAGGAGGGAGCTGGTCACTCATGCTCTCTCTCGTGGTTCCTCTAGACTATGATCAATACTCTGGACTTAGAGGTGAAGGGGGCAATGCTAGGAGAAGCAGGCAACTTGCCTGATTTATCAGGTGTATATCAGAGTGTTAGTCTGCTCACAATTTTCCATCTTCCATATTTTGCGTTATTGTATTATATCTTTATTGCACTCTCCTTGTACTACATTCTCTCCCCATATTATAAATATGGCTCCCTACTATTTCATCCCTCTCTCTTCTTCTGCCTTTGTACTTTAGCATGGTATCATCGCCACCTTTCTGTGGCCTTCATCTGTCTTCTCTCCTTACAGGGTTCTTCCACACACACAAAAAGATTGAGCTTGAATCAAGGAAATAGGACTGTAGGGTCTGACCTAGGTGAGTTTTGGAGGTGCAAGTTGTCCCACATAGGTTGACACAATTTCTTCGGATCTAGCAACCTTTCTTAGTAGCAATGTCCGCCGTGCCCACAAATACCTCAAGAGCACTGCTACGCAGCAGCCTGCACATTGCACACTTTTTTTTGTTTTTTGTTTTATTTGTCAGGACCCATCCACGTGTCTCTCCTAATCTCTTTCATAGAACCCTCTCTCTCTCTCTCTCTCTCTCTCTCTCAGTTTTGGGTTTGCTTCATTTTCACTTTGTTTCTTTTCGTCAAATTTTTTGCCACCAAGCACAAAAACACGAAGAATTAGGAGCCAATTTTTGTGTTTTTATATTTAACTGAAGAATCTAGTTTGCCACGTTAGGGGTGTGGTATAGAATTTGGGAACCGGCTGACGAAAAGATTTTCTCATACCTCAAAGCTAAGATATAAGCTTAGGAAATCCAAGATGAACTTATTGTTTTCCGGTGCCAGTTTAAGTTTTATGGCATTCCTACAATCGTCCCTGCATAAGTGACTTCATACATTTTTTCCTCTTCTTATTGCAGCTGAATATAGATAGATGCTTATTCATAAACATAAATCTATATCATCAACAATGTTTAAACAGGATTGCTATAAAATCTTGTATGTGTCCATGTAATTCTAATCATGTAAATAGTTTGAGCTCACCTGTACAAAAGGATGATTGGTGAGACAAACCCACGCCACATATGGTCCTTCAAAGTGATAAGGGGATGATGAATACGGACAAGATAACGTGGAAGAGGGCAAGGTTTCTCAAGCACAGAATATTGCAATGTCGAGGTGGGGTGTCTGAGTGTCTAAGAGTGATTCTCTGAGAGACTTGTGTGTTGATGAAGATTTTCCCCACATGGGACGGTCAAATCCTGAGAGCGGGGAGCTTTAAATAGAAGATACAAGAGGCTTTGGAGTGCATGTTTGTGGAGATACCGTTTGTGAATGCTACAAGTTTTGAGAAGCTTATTTCCAAACTCGAACTAGGAGGAGGATGACAATTTTTATAGGATTAAAGAGCCTAATGTCCCTAACCAAAGAGGCGTAAACATGCTCAAGTGTTGCAGAAAGTTCATAAATATTGAAGTTGTCATGGATGATCTTGAGATAGTATTTTCATGGTTATGGAGTATGATCTGAGGTGGTTACTGACACCTGGCTTCTTCTTCTTCTTTTTTAATAAAAAAAATTTAAAAAAAGAGAGACAAAATTAGACAACATAAAAAGCCCTCTCCCAAATTTGAAACCTAAGAGCTCTACTGCCTTAGCTCACCTCCATCCCTCCCGTCCTTCTAGTTTGAAACCCTAAGACCTCCACTTCCATTTTTTGCAAAAATCGTGGTGCAGATCTCCATTTCTGGCATGGCTTGGTTCCCTCGTGACATTTTACAATAACACTCCAGGACCTCCACTTTCATTTTCGGTAATAACAGTGGTGCAAATCTCCATTTCCAACATGGCCTGGGTCCCCTCACGATAAAAACCGAGGTTGTTACTCTGTATGTTTCTGTTGAACCCAAAGTTTCAAATTCCATATAATTATATATCTACATATAGATTTTGATAATAGCAAATGAATTCAAACATAAAGAAGTCTCAAACTCAAGTTGTTTACATAATGGAGCCAAGTAAATCAACGAATCAAACATGAGCAAAAAAGGGAACAAGCTTATAAATAAAGCTCGTAGAGTAATTTTGTACATCTCTTAAAAAATTCTAAATTGGATTAAGGCTCAAAAAGAATTTTTTTCTCATAAAACATCAAATTGCATTTTCCCACGTGTATGATATATGTGAAAATTAAAAACTTGAAATTTAAAATTTTGAAAGATGATTGATTGTCATTTTTCACATATGCATGACATGATTAAAAGTTTAGATTTTGAAAATTTGAAAGATGATTGATTGTCATCTCTCACATGTGCATGACAAGTTTGAAATTTTTCAAAAGTGATTGATGCTCTTTTTGACATATACAAAAGGTAGTTTCTTTTATTTGAAATTTTTGAAAAGATAATAATGCTCATTTTATTATATGTGAAAAGTAGAAGATTTGGTTTGAAAATTTTGAAAAGTAAATGATGTTGTATTTGATAATTGCAAAAAGGATAATTTTTTATTTGAAAATTTTGAAAAGTGAGTAGTGGTCCTTTGTGAGATGTGAATCTTTTTAAATTTGAAAATGAAGTCTCATTTACCTATAAATAGCTCAATTGATACCTATAAAAAAAAAACTCAATTGAAATCTTAAAATTTACAATAAAAGCATACACACATCAATTGCAAACTTTACAACATTCATTCAAGGTTTTTAATCTCTTCTATAAGTATTGAGCCTTAATTTTTGTTCATTTTGAGAGAGATATAGTTTTGCACTATATTGTTTTTGTTCATTTTGAGAGAGATATAGTTTTGCACTATATTGTTTTCATTTCACTCATTGAGAAGTGTTCTCTAATAATTTACCTACTATCAGCTCTTATATCAGTAAAAGGAAGTATATAATCCTTGTGCGTGGGGAAGGTGTTCTACATAGAATATAGCTGAATCACCACATATAAGGTGATTGTAAATGTAGAAGGTATTCTGCATGGATTATTTGAAGCGGTACTACTCAAAGGTGTAGTAGGGTTTTATCTCCACCTGAAGGAAGTTGAATGGTAAATTTGAGAATTCTCAAGTGGTAGCTTAAGAAGAGGACGTAGAAAGTGGAGCTGAACCTTGTTAAAATACTCAGTTTGCTTCTCTCTTACCCTTACTCTTTATATTTATTGTTGTTTTGTATTTTATTCACATTTTATATTGTGGATTTGGTTTATAATTGCTAATTTCATAAAAACAACCCAATTCACCTCCTCTCGTGTTAGTCATCTGAGCAACAAACTTCTATCATATTTTATCTTCTCTTTTACTTTTTCTTGTATGATTGGTCTCTCAAATTACTCTATGGATTTCTGTTTGGTAAGATATGTGTTCTGCTTAATGGGATAGCTAAATCCCGTCTAGAAAATCACAGCAAAACAATAACACAAGTCTAAAATTGCCTGCTGAAATAGCCTTTGCTTCAAAGTAGTTTATGAAATTATAGAATGTATAACCAAGCCGAGTCTAAAATTGTCTGTTGAAATCTAGCCTAGAAAATCATAGCAAAACAGTAACACGAGCCTAAAATTGTCTATTGAAATGACCTTTGCTTCAAAGTAGTTTATGAAATTATAGAATGTATTTAAAGAAGAAAAAACAGTTTAGTTTTCTAAAACTGGATTAAATTTAGGAAAGCTTGGTCTTATAGTATTATGTTTAATATATTTTAGATAACAATTTACAAAAATAATTGAGATTGGTTTTTACAGTCATAACACAATATAGACATAGTGGAGGAAGGGCCATAGTCAGGGCTAATAATCTAAATACAATCTGAAATGAATACCTGCTTTTTCTAATATGCCGACTCTTGGTTTGTCCATTATATGTAACCCAAAAGCCTTCCATGCATCCTTTTTCTCTGATTTTGCCATTTACATTTATACTAGCTCATGTTCTAATCCCTCGACATGATATTGGCTATACAATAATTGTAAATAGTACATTAATTGAGGATCGACCAATATACTCAATTGCAATTTGTACTTAAGTCTTGGATTCGTTTATAATGCAAAGAAACCAAATAAAACTAAGTTTGGTTTGTTTCCAAGAGTTCAGCAACTAGACTATATTGATCACTTGTGACAGACATTAGCTCAAAAGTCATGAATGAATATTGGCTTTGCCATGACCGAAAATAGCAAATAAATTTAGAATAATAGAGGAAGTGACAGAAATTTAAGAGTATATATGTGATTGATTATTGAATAAATATAATTTTGCAGGCTAGGCATACTTGCGGGTTTTTCTATTGGTATGACCCAGAAATAGCATATGGTGAAAAGATAATCAACCGATTAGAAACCAAACTTCAAAAGATACAAATAACAATGGATATCCAAACAACTTGACATCGACTAGAAATAGAGGAGCAAGAGAAAATTAGAGAAATCAAGTTTCTTTATAGTAATTTCAATGTCGTGGATACTTTGTTTGAAAATTTCTAAGAAAACAATGTGAGCAAGATGTAATTAAGCATGCTTAATTTTATATGAAGGTGTTTTCATTTTAGCTTAATTTTTAGCTACTTAATTTAGCTTTTATCTAAGAATGTGGAAATTATTTTTCTTATAAGAATTGCCTCTGCTTCATTCTATTAAAGTGATGTGAGGCAACCAAGTTAAATTGTTTTACACATTTTGCATCTAATTATATAAAGATGGTGGCGAAGTGAGAACACCTGTATGTGTCGGGACCCATAGTAGAGACAACACATGATTCAAACACCTACGAAAGAAATGAGAACAAGAAACAAGAGAGAGATGCAAATATGATCCATCCACGAATGGAGGTTGAGGTGATCAGTGAAGAGACATTGGCTTCAAAATGGGGCCAAGATCGATGCCAAACACGTCTATCTGAGATAGAATGTGAATGTTGATGGATGGTTTTGTTGTAAGCAGGTATGTGGTTTCAACCCCAAATCCTAGCCCCTGTATTCATTTTGCATCGCCTTATAGGCATTTTCTTATGTATGATAGCCATTTTTATTACAAAAAAGAGATCAAACTTCTCTGTAAAGCATTGAAATACTCAAAAACAATAAAATCTATTATCATAGATGTTTGGAATTTACCATAGCTGGATAAATTGTGTTGCTAGTATCATGATCAACGATACCAGGGTACTCTACCTTCAACTACTTTAGTTGACTAATCAGTTCCACACAACTGCTCTCGGCCTATGAAGGATTCAAACACAGTTTATAGAAGAAATTTTGGATCCTTTTGTACCTTTGGGCATCATGGTTGCCACTCGTGTCATAACTACTTTTGACGAATGTGTGTTTTTGCTTTACATCATTCCTCCATTAATCCAAAATGTATTTTGATGGTACTGTAGTCTTGCCTAGTTGAGCCGAGATACAAAGAGCGTGTCTGCATAATATGCCCTTAAACTCAAACAACATGCAAATGCATTTAACATCAAGGGATCTTCATCAAGTTTGACAGTGTAGTTTGCACGTTTTAATAAGTCATCATGCACTTGAATCTCATCGGCAACTATGAACATATATTTACCATCCTCACATCCCAAAAACGAGGTAGTCAAATATAGAAATCCTCGCAATTTGTCTTGTACTTATTTGAATTTAACAATTGTATATGCTTTTTGAAATTTTTTCTCTTGAGAATAAAGACTAATGGAAGGAATATTAGTGTTCAATAAATTAAAGTTAGCAATGGCTTCATTCTCTACCTTCCTCTTAAAGGCTGAATTGGAGTAATTAAAAAATTATTTTAGAGTTGTCTTAGAGTTAACGTAGTCATCGAAAAATGCATTCATGCATTTACTTTGTTGTGCAGTTGACATTCCACCTCAAAATGTGTCTCTAACGTAGGCCGGCACCCAAAAACGCTGGTCACTATGTAGTGATCCCAACCATGTATTCTCATGCAGATCATAGGTATTGAGCAAATCACACTAATGTTCTTCGAATCCATGCTCACTTAAAAATTCATATATGTACTTCTGTAGAGTACTCTTGATCTCTTCATATAGAGAATGTGATCCAAAATTCTCAGCAAACTTTTTTATTATGTGCCACAAGCAGAAATGATGCCTAGATGTTAGAAACACCTTTGAAATTGTAATTTACATTATCTTGTCTTGGTCTGTGATAATTGCATTGGGTGGTTGGTCATTCATACACTTCAACTATGACTCAAACAACCACTCAAAGGTATGTGCATCCTCACTGGATATCAATCCACACCCGAATAGGATTGCCTGGCCATGGTGGTTCACACCTACAAACGGTGCACAAGACATCTTATATGCATTAGTCAGATATGTTGTGTCAAATGTAATCACATCTCCAAATGATCATACGCAGCTCAACTTTGAGTGTCTATCCAAAATACATTCTTTAACCGCAACTCATGATCCACGTCTATCTGAGAATAAAAATTCTAATTTTTTTGTGTGCATATATTAGAAATAGATACATAGAACTTCAGCATCTCCAACTGCGAGATGAAGTTGTCGTGTTTTATCAATATAGTTTCAACATTCCTTCTCTCCAAATGGAAAATTTTCATAACCCCCACCTCAATAACCAGAGACTTGAAGGTTTTTGACATTCATATTTCTACCTCGTTATTGATTTCAAGCCTCTTAACCACACAAGCGTTAACCTTCTTAAAACATCTGAAATGTCTTGCCTTTCCTAAACTACAAATATGCGTGTGATCCAAGTTTACTCTAGACATGATATATCCACGTTCATCATTCAGTGTCACATTAATTCTAGCCATACACCCTATCTTTTTTGTTTGTCTTGGCTTGAGAACATTGGCAGCCTTACTCTTTGATGTGCCTTGTCACACACATACCAAGTTAAACCATCTCAAATTCCCATCTTCTCTCGATTTAGAATTTCTTTTACACATCCCAAACCCCATATGCTTATAATACTTCATATAATAAGACCAAACTTCTTCTACAAATGAAAATGTCATTTCAACCTTAGGTTCTTCAATGTTTTCATCACATTCTTGCTCATTATCAATTCCTACCTCATCATGCTCATTATCTACATGTCCTATGTCAGAATCCATTACAAGTCCAGCCTTTGAATTATCTAAAAAGATCCAACCAGATTCAAATAAAGCTAATACCTTGTATATGAAAGAAATCATATACAATCAAAGGGAGTTTTTCTTTAAAGAAAAGTGTATGATTTTATTTCAAATCAATCAAAGGGAAAAGGAATTGAGAGGGAAAAAAATTATGGGTTTGAAATTGCATTACATTACACTCAAATGGGGCATTTTCATACCCTGATGGAGAATTCCCCTAATGTTCTTTGGTTTTCTTTGCTTACAATATAAATAAATAAATAAACAATCAAACACCAGCAACTGGGCATTCCCCTGATTGTCTTAATCTCCCATTAACCAATTCCAAAGATTAACTCCAAAATGACCCTACAACATTATTAACAAATGTATTATTTAAAGCAAACGAAATATTTCTTATCACGCCTTTATCTTCAACGTTTCCATTCTATGATTGGCTTAATTTTAATACTAACTTTAGATTGTAGTTCTGGAATCCTCGTAGCACTAAAATTAGAATGTACCCATTAAAAGTATTCACTACCAAAAGAATCCCAATGCATAAATTAGTTTTAGTGATCAAACAATGTCTAAATCCTTAACAAAATACAGCACAAACTAAAAAAAAATTCACCAAATTACAAGACCTCTATAGATAATTGAACCGAACTTTGCAAACTGCAACAAAAAAACTTCAAAAATACATGTAATAACCATGTTTATTCTTGGAGTTGATGAAATTTGGACAAACCCAAAAGAGAAGAGAGCCTCTAGACAGCTTGAGAAGAGGGAAATGGTGTTTGTGAAGGAATGAAGATCTTGCTGTAGAAGTCGTAGAGAGCCTGAACAAATCACTCTGAAACGGGTCAAGTCAGTTGTATCTATATATAGGAGTAGAATCAAAGACAACAAAATAAACATAAAAAACCCTAACATTTGCAGATCGAACAAAACAAAATAAAAAACCCCAACATTTGTAGATCAAAAATCCTAACATTCGAGTAAGAGGAAAAGATGGAAATCTAGAAAATCTACCGCTTGGATTCATGGGAGAAGCGAGGCCAAGTAGAGGGGAGACGGAACACGACTCTGGAAATAGAGCTTTGTTGTTGTGCAGACTGGAGGACGGTGCCAAACGGAGGGAAAGGGAGGATATCATGCATCAATATGTTGTGTTATAAGGGTATGTGGTCCTATCAATATGGCATTTCAGATCTTTTTTTATTTTATTTTTTTAAAAAAAATTATTAGTCACAACGTGGCATGTCATGTCAGTCAGGAGGATAGGAATCCTCGGTGATTGTAGAACCACCCATGCAAAAAATTCATACAGCTTTTGCACTTTAGTCCTACTACCAAACTTGTCTCCTCTAGGATCTGAATCACGTACTCTTGATGAATAATGGCACTCATGCTTATATCTGGTTCAATGGTCGTGGCCACTACTGTCCACCCTGCAAGAATCTTTCATGTTAAAATCATACTCTCTTTTAGAATCCTTATGAAATTCCTTTCTCCTCAAAATATTGATTTGCCCTACCCTCATGTGATTCGCAGCCACGACTCTTCTCAATCAATAATCAAACTCAAAAATACTAGAAACACATACCTTGACTAACAACCTATAATACAAATCCCAACCCCCAGAATCAACAGTTAATTTCTTCTATTTACTTCAAAATTACAAAAGCATAATCCTCAAACAAAAAATTAACATTTATAGATAAAAAGAGTTGGAATATTTTTTATAAGTAATCAAGAAGATTTATTCATAAAAGAAGGCAAAGCCAAAGTATACAAGAAGTATACATGAGAAATACCTAATTAGGGTTTATGATTAAAAATAAAAAAGTCATGTTCATTTAGCCTGTTAAAAATAATAGACCCCACCCATAACAACAATGTTTTAAAAATGAAAACTTTAAACTCATCCATTGTTTTCTCGCGATCTTCGAACCTTCTATCATTTCTCTCCTGCCAAATGCACCAACACATACATATAGGAATCATTTTTCAGATTGTTGCCACTAATGAATTACCATGGAAGCCTCTTCAGTTTGCTAGGTAATCCACTAGCCTAAGAGACATGACCCAAGATAATCCAATTTCGGCAAAAAAAAAAAAAAATCATCCCATATGGTCCTAGCCACCTCACAATGTAAAAGCTGATGATCTACTAATTCACTATTTTTCTTATACATGCAACACCAATCGAACACCATTACTCGACAAACTATATGTGTTAAGAATCTTGTCCAAGGATGTTGTCCAAAAAATAAAAAACCTCTTGCTAGGAAAGCCATGTAAAATGAGAAAATGAACCAATGAAAGAAATATAATATTTATTTTCAAGGTGTGACACAACTGGGAAAGGTACCCATACATTACTAAAAATTAATTTTAATGGACACATAGACTCATGAGTTTAGGATACAATGGCAATTGATGGCATTTAGCTTGCAGACAAGTAGAGCATGGACACGAGGGTTTATTTGAAGACACTGGACGCTTGAACTTGGAGATGACACATCGATCTGTTTGAAAAGCTGAGTGGCCCAAACGTTGATGCCAATGGACATCCTTCGTGTGTTCACCAACAAGAGCTTACTTTATTCAAGAAGATGCAAGTGCTAAAAAAAGTTGATAAATGCCATTTCTAAGGGTCCTTGAAGGATTATTCTCTTTCTATCCCTATCCTTAACTACAAAATGAGAGGCATGAAGTTTAGAGAAGATAGAATTATCAAGAACAAATTTTGTAATACCTGAGTCCTACTACATAGATTCTTACGTCATTTTTATTAATTCCTTAAGTCAAATATTTTGAGTTTCTTATTTTATTATCTAATTATTTTATTTTAAGAGATGTGTGCTTTTATTTGTATGAGGGTCATTACAAATAATTTAAGGGTATATTTTAAGACTTTATAATATATTTTTCTTTTAAGCCCTCTACTTTTTATTTAATTAAGAAGTGACCCAAACCCTTTCCACCATAGGATGGGTAGGTGAGAAAATATATTCCTATGCTTGAATCCCTACCGTCCATCCCTCAGCTTATGGGAGAAGTCTTGACTAATCAACTTACTTTTCTCTCCTTTGAAACCGTCGGCTTCCTCAACAAGCCATTGGACTTCTTTCTTTCTTCCCTTGCACGTTGGTTCTAATCTCTAAGACAAGCCAAGAAAGAAAGTTCCTTCAAACCCTAAGAGCAGCCCCTTCATGTACACGAAAATACCCTTTCGGTTTTTTCTAGCCGAACGATTCCCTCTTCATCCTTCAAGCCGATTCTTTCCTTTATTTTCTAAGCTTAAGATCTAAAGCCTCTTCAAGGAGGACAATTTTTTGTAGCCTCAAATCTTCAGATTTCTTCTCTTCTTCTCGTTTGTTGCTTGTTTTTGTGTCTTGAAGGAAAAGCAACGTCAGGTAATACTCTATTCTCCAAATTTCTTGTGGATTGAAACCATGCTAAGCAAACTCATGCCATGTATTTGGGGTTTTCAAATTTTCTGTATAGATCGATTATTGTGCAGTAATTTTCTACACTGATTTCTCTTTTGTTTCCTCTAATATTTGTGGTAACCGAGTAGAGGAATGATAGCTTTATGAGTTATGCCCTATTTTGCTTCCAACCGTGTGTTTTTGCAAGGCACCTTGTGGTAGTGCTTCCTTGTATTTTACCAAGCTTAAGTCATGTTTTAATTTTGTTAAAGTCATGTCTTTATGTGCTAAATTGATGGAGTTAAAGTTTATAACTTTAGGCATATTCTCCCTAAGGTTTATGGCCTAAGTAAGCCACTAAGAATTTTAAGTAAAATAGTAAACTTGCCTTGGGAATCTTGAGTTTGTCGAGTGTTCTATCCATTATTTATGTTATGTTTTCAGAAAATGGGATGCTTTTCCTAAGCTTTCTACAACCTTAGTATGGTTTAATTATGTAGCTGAAGTTTTGCTCAAGTGAGGGATGTTTAAGAGCATGAATGTACTAAGACTATTGGTTGTCCAAGTGTTGCAGAATCTTCTGCTATGCTTTCTGTGTGAAGCTTAAATCAACTCATTTCATCCCCTTGTTCAGTTTTATCTTTTGTTCAACCAAAGATATATTTTAATATGAAAAACCATTGAAAAAGAAGTGACAAAATCAACCCTCTTGTGAGTATTAGCCCTTTTGTTGGATTTACCCTCCATTTGATATTGCAAAGCTATCAATGCATTCCTTTACAAAAATTCCAGACTTGGTAACAATTTCTTGTCCCTTTTCCTTTTCAAATAAATTCCTACCATCTATGCATTTTTAACCTATGATTTCCATCTATCCTTCATGTAGAAAATAATGACCTTTAAAAAGGACAGCAAACAAGCTATGTACTTTCATAAGTCCCTTTAAAACGTATGAGATGAGGCTTTTAATGTACGTATGAGATGAGGCTTTTAATGTACGTATGAGATGATGCTTTTAATGTTTTGGCCTAATGCCATATATGGCAGGTAGATAAGCTGGTTAAGGAAAACACTTCATTCCAAGTTATAATTTAAGTAAGCGTGTAAGAGTATCGATTAGTAAAGCTCAAAATAAGATGGATGTTAACGTGTCTATCTCATTTCATTGAACATGAGTCTATTTTCAAGATCAAATGAACCTACTAGTAAAGCTCACAGGTAAGCAGCTATGACCATGCTCTTTACACATGCTCTTTTCAAATGTTCTTCTAAAGATAGAGTAAGTATGAAAATATATTATGTATAAGCCCTTCTTGGTAGCCCCTGTTAAGCACCCTATTACTTATAATTGTGTGTATGTGTATAAGGTAATGCATTATGGGATTTTCATACATGCTCTCTCTTAAATAACTAATGCCTTACTTATATGTAGCACGACATGAAACTCTCTTTTTCAAAAATGCATATGCATCGGACTAAGGAAAGATAATGAAAATGGATGAATGCAAAGGAAAAGAAAGAATGAAAGGAATGTTCAATGTATGAAAATACGTAACGGCCACATGAATGAAAGGGGTACCCAATGAATGAATGGGTAGATTGCAATGTCGGGTAGTAGTATCTAGTAGTGTATCCAGTGCTGCACCCTGACAGAATGGGATTCCAAAGCCTGTGGCCACAGGTGGAGTCCGGGTCTAAAAGACCGCTAACCTAGCACGCGGGGTGTAATAGTGTGCAATGGCCTATGAAAGTGAAAAGATAAAAAGCATGTTTATGCATGAAAGTATGGTTTATTTCCCAAGAATGTTTATGCATGAAAGGATTGCCAAGGATTTGCAAATGTTTATGTATGCATGTTTTCAAAAGAAAAAATTATGTGATTAATAAGTTAATAGCATGGTGTACTGCTTACTGAGTATTAGACTCACTTTTGTGTTTATGTTTTAAACATCCAGGTAATGATGGAGAGGCTGTGAGCCAGGCATTGTCGAGGAGGGTGGGACTGACGCTTAGTATTTCTCGGTTCGTTGACTGATAATGGTTATGGTTACAAGTTTTAGGATGGGTCCCATGTTGGGACGTTTTGTGGAATTAACTTTAAACAATATGGTTTTTGGGTATGTTGTAAATTCTATGGTGGGGCGATGGTAATGGTGTGACTTCTATGGAGGGGTGATGGTAACCCCTCATACGATAGCTTGACACCTTTTGTGTAATGAAAGGACTAAGTTTCCTTTTTTAAAAAAACTAATTATGCTTGATGAATGAATGACGGACTCTGAGAGTCCTTTTTAGAAATGTTGAATTGAATGTCTATCAAGTGTTCTCTCCTATTTGGTTAGGAATTTAGAGTGCATGCATGAGATGTTCACGCATATCCCATGCTACTTCCGCAGAAAAAAAAAATCTCGTAGTAATAATAATAAGGTATACATATACAGATGTAAAAAAGTAAAAAATAGGAAAGGGTCAGGCCTCGTTCTAGTTTGGGGCGGGGTGGTGACAAATTTACTAATGAAAAGAAGGATTTTTGTGATGTGGAACATGTAGGAGTTGTTTTAAGAGAAAGGAATGAGTAGGAGTAGAAAAAAGAGAAGAGCCGATGTGATCAATACGCAAACCTGAGCCATCACCAACGTGGATTTGATTTGTGTCATTGTAAGGTTCCGACGATATGTTGAAGTTTGAGAAATCATGGGTCAGGTGGTGTGTCACAATATCAGGATACCAATTCTCATCAAAGAGTTGTATGCTTAGAAGAATAATAAGCTTGTAGAGATTAAGTATTAAGAAGGAGTACTTTCAAAAGCATGATCAAAGCGGTGATGACAGCTGAGAGCAACATGGTAGGATTTGTTGCAAACTTGGTATGTGTGTCGGGAACCATTTGAGAAGGTACTGGAAAAGGGGGGGATTTCTGAAACTATCCAAGCACCCTTGTATATATACACACAGCAGAAATATCTACCAATTCACTCAACAAATTGGTTAGTCTTTAATCATATAATTATTTAATAATTAAAGAATAATATAAAGTAAATAAATTGTATAACACCATGATTGGTATCAAAGGGAAACATTTTAAAGAACTCTTTAAAGGTAAAATTTTACGGGGTAGCTAAACTTAGAAAAATCAATTTTATTATTTGAAAATCAATTACAAATAAAGTTCAATTACAAAATTTTTGTCAATTGACACTCTTATTTTACTAGACAATTGACCCATTTGTCTTCTACTATAGTAGCAATCAGAACCTCTAACGATGTTCAAACATTGGCTTTTCTCTTGAAACTCTAGTGGCTGAAACTTGACCAATCAATTCTCCAACATGAAGCACGATCACACTTTTTGAGAGAAACAATATAAAAATCTCTAAAGAATCTTCTCACCAATCTGAATCTCTACAGGTCCTAATCAGTAGAATCCCTTAAATAAACAATCGGAAAGCAACTTTAGTTTTAGTAGGACTCTGATGACGGGGCGAGTTTGTTGCAAATGCGTCTCCTGATAGAATGCTAACACCCGCGATAAATCTTCTCTACAGTAATATATTTCAGTTTAACCTCTTCTCTGGATAAGTGTAGATTCCTCGGGACTAGATTTTCTCACTTATGACTTATTTAAACAACCTATAAAACCTCCTAAATAAACTTAATATTGTTATAAATAAAGTCAATAAATAATTTACATTTATCCAAAATTACCAACTTAATGATTGGATAAACTCTATCATCTTAATCACCTAATCCTATCCAAACTTATCAACTTAGTTACCTAGTCCTAGCCAAACTTTTAAGTCTACAATTTCTACCCCCTAGCATGACCACGTTAGCCACAGCCACCAAAGTTGTTATGGCTACTAGAGTTGTTAGAGGACTACTGTTGGTATGGCCTTGGTTTGGATGATTGCAAGAGGCAAGATTGGTGGAGGACAATGCAAGTGGTTTGATGTTTCTCAAGGAGCTGTTCATGCACAAGTAAATGCCCATACAACTCATTGAAGGTAGAGGATCAACAAGAGTGGTCACATAAGTGATGAATGGATCATATTCTGTCCCTAAACCGGTAAGAAAATATGACACGATTTTGTAGTCATTAAGTGGTTGGCCAATGACAGCAAGAGTATTATTGAGAGACAGAGGCTGACCCTTTCTTTAAAGTGGCAAGTTGGTAATGGGTTTAGGTGATACCGGCTTGAGACTTAGAGATAAACATACATTCAAAAAACAACCAAAGATTACGAGAAGAGGAGCAACCAATGACACAAGACAAGATAGTTTTAGAGAGATATTAAATGAGAGTGCTTAGTATAATCTGGTCTTGTTGACTCCATATGTGAAAGGCTGGGTTAGGAGTGATGTCGAAATCACCAGCAGTAGATGGTAAGATTTGGGATTGTTGGAGGTGAAGGTAGATTGGTGCCATCGACAAATCCAAAAACATGTTGGCCACGAAGGTAAGGAATTACCTGAGTACACTAGAAAAGATAGTTTCCACCATTTAGTTTGCTGGTAATCATGTGAAAAACATTTGTAAGAGTAGTGATAGGAGAAGAATAGTGCAGAGAGCTGGATGTTGGTAATTGGTTGTTAAGTCTCAGTGGAGAATGATTGATAGGAAATATGACTTGCCATGAGGATCACAAGACATGAGTCTATTGGCTCTAGACACCAAGCTAGATAATTGAAGTAATGCTCTTGTATAATCACTCATGCATCTATCGATTTTTTGTATCTCATGATATACTCAACAAAAGTGAAGTTGTTACAGAGGATAAGTATGAGAAAGGAACTACATTTGAAGAGATATGACTAAGATTATATTTGAAATATGGGTCATCTATTTGACTTTGATTGTTGATGGATAATGTTTGATTTGGATAAGAACTTTATCTACTAAGTTTGATTTGCATGGTCTTACCATACACTTGGAATAAATGTTCTCAAATATTCTTCGAAAAGATTCAGTTCTAAGACTGGTTATTGGTTAAAAAAAGGGTGGTTTTTTATTATTTATTTGTTTGTTTGTTTAGGGTTCTAGTAATTAGACATTGGGAAAGAATCAAGAGATAAAGTAGAAATGGAGAGAGTGTGGTTTATACTGATTGCGAAATCAATTAATCTAAGGACAAAGCAGATCATCAGAAAAGAATATGCTTCAGCTTTTAAATTATTAGGAACAACACTATACGATCCATGTGTGAGTGAATTTATATAATATATATATATATATATATTACATTCAATTGAAATAAAATCAACAAAAGCCAATAATTTAATATTATAAAGAAATAGGTCATGATCTTGATATTGACATCTTCCAATATTGTCATTTTAGAGAGAGAGAAGGAACGCATGCAGTACACTATTGACACCATATAACATCCATGCGTAAGTGAATATATATATATATATATATATATATATATATATATATATATATATATATACTAGTATAAGATTTTACGTGCCTAGGCATGTATGCCCAGTTGAATATTTTTTTATGTTTTTTTTCTTATTAACAAGACACCTCTCTACTTTATAGAATTTTCACAAGCAGATAAAAACCAAAAACCCTAATATTGGAGAAAGAAAACAAACCAACAATAAAATTAAGTTAAATATTGAAATCCAGTAATCTAACATGCATGAATCTCCGTCTCCGTCAATTAGTCACAGTCTCCCCCATTACTACTTCAAAAGTAGTCCCAAGCAGAATGAGGCCTAAAATGCGTAGTGGACTTTTTTACTTCAATTACAGTGAATTCATCTCATGAAGAGTTCATTTCAACGTGGCTCGTACTCTCTTCAGGAATATTGCTACATATAGCGTAACGCAACTGACTGAAGGTCATGATCAATGTCTTAGGGAGTCCATTGTATGTTGTTCTTGTGCAAGTCAAGAGAAGACGCAGAATGCGAAGCCTCTTCATAGCAAGCATTTGAGGCATTTTTCTCAGGGTTGAGTGAACTTTTGTAGTTCCCAAAAGAGTTATCCATGAACACATTCTCGTCGTATGGAATTGTTGAGGCATTATTGGATATATTGTTTGTACTGAATTGTGGCACCATGTAATTGGTAATTTCTGACTGAAACCAACTTTGGACATCTTGTGGGTGAGAAAGTTTTCCGTAGCACTTTTCATTAGCGTTTGCATTGACAGAACAGTCAAGAAAGCTTTGAGCTGCTTGTAATTCATTAAGAGATGTTAGTAGAGTTTGTAGATTTACAACCTGCAGAAAATAAAGTAGAATACCATTTATTAATTAGGAGTTAACCCAAATTAGAGTTTGTGACGCTCCGACTCCCACATACAAAACAACACGGGAATAGTGACATCAGGATGATGACAACACGGGTCACGCATCCCAACGACAAGTGCCAAGTGTGTGCAACAAATAAACAGTACACAGTAAATACGCAGCGGATAATAATTAATAAGTCAATTAGTACCAGAATTTATTTAATACAAGTATCCAAATACAAAACGTTTAAAAACATAAACCAAATAATACAAGCTGAAAAGGCATAAACCCAAGTGATCCCGGATCACTCCTCCGGTAGAGCCAAATCCTCAGGCTCGACATCTGCATCAACAACATCAAAATCTACAGTACCAGAAAAATAGTACCGCAGGTAAGTAAAACCTAAAATACTCCAAGACATAAATATATTAAACAACTAACACTATGCATGCACATGATGACCAAAGCACAAAACCCGAGAAAACACCATTCTCGTAAAATCACAAGTTTTCCACGCACGCCAAAAATTACCATTTGGCACAAGAATAAAATCCAGGAATAATTCTATTAATTCCAATTTTAACTGTATGCACTATGGCCTCCCCTAAAGACCATCTACATACTCTGGCTCTTTTCGTCACACCACAGATAGCGACCGTGCTAGTGATGCAAAACAAGTAATGCCCAGTTCCGCACCCACCGCGTACATAGCCAAGCATCCTCTGACCCCCGCCAGCACAAAGGGCCATGGAGTCAGATCGAGAGTGCTACCATCTAGTCCAAGTCCGGGGCAACAGTCCCAGGGGACGACACTCAGTATATTCTGCTCTCGAGTGCCCAGAGGAGCTCCACCGAGATAATACCTCATCTCGGCTTGGGGGTGATACACACGCACCTGAAAAGCCTTTTCACATAAAACACAATTTCAAAATACACACCCACGCATGCGTGCACAATGCCATGAAACCGACCAATTACCAAACAGAGCACAATATAGACAATTCACAAAATACTCCGTCCTCAATCCATCCACCCCCGAACTCCTCGGACTCAGTCTGAAAACCAACCAGAATACAGTATATATAACAGATTATTGCAAAAATATATTTAAGTTTAAAAAGCATTTGGAGAAATACTTACAACGCTTTATAATAATTTTAGGAGGATCACGAAGTTGCAAAAGGCAGCTGGAAAGCAACGTAACAATGTAAAAACACTGTGACCGAAATACACTGTATACCCAAATTTACACGGGGTCAAACGAAGACTTGAAATTGATAGGGTAGGGCCTATGGAGGTCGGTGAAGCTAATGGTATCGACGGTTGACCGTGGGTGGCAGCCGAAACGGCGGTAGAAGGCTAAAATGGCCGAAACGGAAAAGAGCTAGTGGAGGTGGCTCCGGTAACGGTTCGGAGCCGAAAATGGGTGGGTTAGGATGGCAAGGGGCCGGTGATGAAGTGGTGAAGAAATGGTGGTCAATGATGGCCAGACGGCGGCGGAATGGGAAAAGGAAGGTCGCAGCTTCGTACGGCTCTCGGAGGCTAATGGCGGCGAGGCGTGGTCTGAGATTTGGTGGGCTGGGTCGCCGACGGCTGGGGAGTCCGGTGGTGCCGGCGGCTAAGGCCACGGACGGCCAGCGGCAGTGCTAAGAGGGAGAAGCCAAAATGCACGGGGGAGAGGAGAGAGAGAGGGTCGAGCTGCGCGGGAGAAGAGAGAGAAACTGAAAGAAAAAAGGGAAGAAAAAGAAAAAGAAGAGGAAAAGAAATGATGGGGAAAAGAAATGAGGTCCAATCCTCACAACTTTTGGGTCACAACTGATCCTCAAAATAACTATTTTTAAAATAGTAAATTAAATAAATCAACTTAAACTCAAAACTAGTTAAAGTAAAATATTAAACTCCGACAATAACATCCTTTAAAATAAAAAGGAATTAAATTGCAGAACACTAATTAAAATTAATCAAATGCAGTGAAATGCTTTAATAAAACAATAATAATTTTAAAACCCATAAACAAACCAATTTAAATTAAAGATCAATTTAAATCCAAAACAATAATTAACAATAAGAAAGCCCAATAAAAATAATTTTCACAACTTAAAATATTCTAAAATAATATTCTAAAATTTCCAAAATTCTAAAACTAGAGAATCAATCTTTAAATTAATTAAAATAATCTTTCATTAAAATACACTAAAATACGGGGTGTTACAGGGTTTCAATAATTTTATATAAAAAGAGAAAGTCAAAGGGTGAAAACCTGCTGCTGAAGAGCAAAAATATGTGAAACAATACCATAAAAATGATCTTGAAGCCTAGCATGTGCTTCATATAAGATTGTGACAGTCGCTTCACAATGATCACTCACTAGGAGGTGAGCAAAGAGTTTTGATACATTACTTGCACCAAAAACCTTATGAATGATGGAGAAATAGGTAGTTCCCTGTTCATGGCAGAATAAGGAGCAAAAACACATCCACTAACACATTTCCTTCTCAGGAATTTGCGAGCTCCACAAGAAGAACCTGACCCAGTCATCTTGATGGTTAGTTTCGGTCCAGGGGGTTAAGTACCTGAATCGAGGAGAAAAAGAAAGTTGTAAAACCTGGAGCTCGTAAAACCCGAAACCCAACAAATGCCACAAAATTCAGAACTGTCTGGGTCCAAACAGATGCTATAAAAATTTGAGCTATCTAGATTTGCGGAATTTTTCAGGTCTGGACAAAAGCTGAAGGCCTCGAGCCCCTCCAAAAGCTACTGATTGGGTAATCTTTTGTTGCCATCAACATCTTTGGCATATCTAGACTACAGCGGCACTAAGAATGGAGAAGACCAGCTCCTGTTAATTTTGTAAAACCATCTTGCTATAGATTCAATCCATTAAGCATCACATCTTGTCATCTTGTCAATCCAAAATTACCTCCAAGTATATTCTAAGATCATTTTATAGTAACTAAACTTAGGTACGATGCAACTATTTTTTGGGACAATCAAAATAGTTGTTACATAGTTAAGGTGATGCATACATCCAAAAGTTATGTTGTTATATCATTTGCCATGTGAATGGAAAGGACGTTGAATTTTTTGTTACGTGATTGCCTTCACTGGTCCATGTCTGTAGTAAGTTGCATGGTCCATTATTTTTCAGAAGTTCTTACTGTCATGTCTTGCAAATTAGGCAAATGCTCCTGAATGGATCAAATTTTGAGTGTTTGCATATGTAATATAGAAATAAATCTTTAATAAGCACCAAAAATTGTAAATAAATATAATTGGTGTACTTAATCTTTTGTTGCCATCAAAATCTTTGAGAAATGTAAGAAGAACATAACCATTCACAAAAAAATGGAATAAAGTTCATATTTTGGTATTAATTTGTTGATCCTCTCCTGACTTTTGATTTATGGGCATGAGGATACATGAAAGTTTTAATTAAAAGAGTTGATTACCTCGCCAGTATGTTCCATAAGATCGGCTGTTGTGTAGGTTAGACCAAGCTCTGCAATTAGACCAAATAAAACTGCTACCAGTTGTCCTGTACCATCATCCACATATGCTTGAGAACTACAAATAATGAAAGTAGAGTTGTGAGTTCAGATGAATAAAAGCCATATATTACAGCTTTGATTTGAACAATTGTGGTTTAAATTTTAAAAATAACATACATACCGCGGCTATGAATTGCTCATCTTCTTGCATTAATAACAAAGGAATATTTTATTGTGTTCATATCATGTTTCTTTGTTACATTCAATGCAAGACATGTAATAGCAAATTTGATGCAAATCAGCCACAATGATTTTTGCTTTTATCCAAAATATTGGTTTCCACATCAAATTTAGAACACAAAGAATTAGAATTTAATAATAAGAAAGTGCATATATTATATTATGATATTTGTACATAAAGAGTATCAATTTATTGTCAAGAGCACAATTTTCCCGTTAGAGGCTGTAACGATTTTAAAAGCCCAATAACATCACAGATCTTAGTTTTGAGCTAGGTATCAATGGTTGAGCTAGATGCAGACGCATTGTGTAGGCTTTTTTCAATGATGTCATCAAGTAATTGATCATTAATTGTTGCCTTTCAAATTAACAAGAAATGGAAATCATAAAGAATAATTCCATATATTAGATTAATACAATTCAGTTTCAAATTTGTGAGAAATTGTGATTGAGATAGTTAATACACTTTAAGATATATGAATAAATCACTGAAGTTACAAATTATGTCATATAATAAAATAGATTGAAAAGTAAGTAAAAAATAGGAATTACCACTTTTGTAACTGTGCAACATCTGGAACAAAAGGATTGATTATGAATATGTTTGTTGGGCGAGATGAAAAAGACAGGCGACCAATGTTGGAAGAACATATCAAAAATAATAGTAGTGTATAATATTAAAAAATGAGAACAATTTTATTTAGAGAGAATACTGTTGTAAGATCCAACTTTGAGATGTGTTCCTAAAATGATTGGTTTGCAAGAATAATTTCAAAAAAAATTTCGCATTTGGCATGTACAAACCGATCCCACATTGTTAAACATATGGGTTTAAGACTACAACATTTAAGCAATATCATGTAGAGATTTAGTGTCGATAAATAAAATGAAAAAAAAATAAATCTGAAATTTTATAATAAGACGCTAACAATTTAGAATGATTTTTACCTCTAATAAAAAAGAAGTATTTCTTAGATTTCTATTGGTCTATGTGCTGCATTTACGTCTCAAGGTGATTTAATGTGAATGCAACTGCCAATAAGTTTAAGTAATTAAATTTAAGTATTTATTTCTTAGAAATCAATTATTGCATGAAAAATAAGTTGAAACTCTTGATGAAATAATTACCTATCTTTGCAAATGTGTCTTTATAGGTGTCAAGTTCATTAAAAGGCACTATGTTGTACTCTGGTGGCTTTAGTGGTTCTTTGTCATCTGGTATCTCTTCAATAATGGTTCTTGAATTTAAAATTCATTGGTACTGATGTGTTTTAGTTCTATGTCTTGGATCTAATGGTTTGACGTATGCATTACTGATTTAATATAACTGAAAGATGTTTAGTGTCATTGCGCAAATCTATATATTTATCAAATATTGTAGCTTGTAACCGATTGACCTGTAAAATATGATAGGTTTTTGCATAAGATAATAGCCTAGTTTATTGACTAAGTTAGACGTGGCCAATAAGAATCATAATAATTGAAAATTGGAACTGGGAGAAAATCTAATTTTAAATCATTATATCACAGAACAGAATAGAGAAAATACACAAACTTTCTTTTTATAAATACGAATTATGATATGCGTAGTACCTCTGAATCAATTAAACTTAGTTTTTGATACTTGACTAGTGAATGTTCTCCACTTCATTTGGGTGATTTGTTAGCCTTAATCATATTCAATTTCCAGTTTCTTGTATTTGGAGTGACATCCTTGATTGATGTATAAATGGTACCCATCTTGAAGGCTACTCATACACAAGGGAAGTAAACGTATTAGAAAATGCAGTTTATAATGTTTGTGAGATTTATTCAGTAAATGAATTCATGGCATTAAAAAGGTATATAAAAGAAAATTGACCAAGATGATTTATATTTTCTATGATAATCACTAAAATTCTAAAAAAGTAGAAGGCATATAATGAAATTATATTACGTATTTAAGTCTCTTATGAATATGCAAGTGTTAACAATTCTTTATAAACAATATTCCTTGTGTAGCATTTTTCAGAATCATTATTTGAGACCTGCCTTATTAGAATTTTTATTGAAGCAGCAGTTTTTGCTCTTGATAATGCTACATATAGTTGTCCATGACAAAATACTGGCTGAGGCAAATATATGCCGACAAAATCTAATGTTTGGCCTTGAGATTTATTTATTGTCATTGCGATGCATAGTTTGATAGAGAATTGAGTTCGCTTGAATGGGAACCTACTACTTTCTTTAGCACTTTGCAAGAAGAGAATCTTTGGTATAAAAACTTGTTTCCCACTGTGGTAACCAATAGAAATTTTTGCATTAATAATGTTGAGATCAAACTTCCAAAAAATAAGATGTGTTCTATTGCACAATCCTTCTGAATGATCAATGTTTCTAAGTAATATGATAGGACAATTTTTCTTAAGCAACAATTCTTGAGGTGAAAGGCCATTTGGAGTCAAAATGTTTAAGAAATCCTCCATAATACCTTGTTCAGATTTATCAATATTTCATCAAAACTATAATATCGAGTAATTTCATCAGGAAATCTTTGAATGAGTATAGTATTTATTTCATCAACAGAATTGTTCTTTGGTGTTAGAATAGCTCGATTCATCATTTCTGAAAACTTTTCTGAATAGTTGTGAATATCTATGAATACAGCATCCATCAAATTATTCAAAAAATAACATCATTTTCATAAGGAATAAGCATCCTATCTGGAACTCTAATCTTTTTTTCAACTGTGACTGGCGTGATTCCATTGCCAACTTGGAGCAAGTAGTTTGAAAATTTTGGATCTAATATTGCTCAGATATTCTCAGTTAATTCAAACTTACTCAATGTAGGCCATAGGTATGAAGAAACTAAACTGGTATCAATTTGTTGTTCTCTTATGCCTTTTCGAACCATAGGCTAGACTTGGCGGAAATCACCACCAAATACAATAATTTTATCACCGAATGTTAATTCTGCATCGTTTATATCTTGTAACATTTTAGACAGTGATTTTGTAGATTCTTTCCTAGACATAGGTGCTTAGTCCCATATGATTAATATTGCAAGATGTATCAATCTTGCAAGACCACTTTGTTTGCTAATACTGCATGTATTATTTTTATCGAGATCCAGGGGAAGCTTAAATCTTGAATGTACTGTCCGACCTCCTGGAAAAATAGATGCAGCAACACTAGATGATGCAGTTACAAGTGCAATTAATTATTTTAATCTAACTGAAGTAAGGAGTGCTTTATATAGATATGTCTTTCCTGTGCCACCTGGGTCATCTACAAAAAATTGTAGTAGGCTAGTTTGAGAAGACTTTTTCCAAGATTGAATTGTATGCATTTTGTTGTTGATGATTGAGAGTTGTTGAAGCAAAGAGATCTTCCTTTGGAATTACAACTGTCGATTCATCATTGATCTCTTTAGGTTTAGTTTGGTCGTCATCAAAAGAAACATTATTATCTACCAAAAATTAAATGTGTCGATGTCTTTCCCCATAGATTCAAGAACGGAACCAATATTTCACAAAACTTTAGTTTTGATTTCTGCTGAGTTTGTACTATCTTGTTGAAAATATATTGACATATCTTGTTCATAGCATTCCCAAAGTTCTCTTGGATTTGTTGGATTACAATAAACAAGAATTTTTTTCAAATAACCGCCTCAAACTGTATGACATTTGGTACAGAGATGCTTCTTGCAAAAAATCTTCTAGACTACTATCTCTTTCTAATAGACCATGTGAGGTAGTTGCTTCACGAAATGTTATTGCCACTACACCATTAATTGTTCTGAGATGATCAAATGATATAGGACCTCTTATATGATTTAATAAGATCCGCAGATAATATCTGTCTCCTTCAAATAGGCTTGTTGTGACAATTCGGCCTAAAACACTTTTCTTTTTTCTATGACTCCACATCTTGTGTTGTTGACTCCAAAAGAAATGTTTCAGAAATTTTTTTATCTAACAATGTTTGGGCAGTTTCATTTGTTTGGTTTGTTGAAAAGGATTTTGTTAACATCGATTTTGCAAAGCGATCAGTGGTTAGAACATTGGTCAAATCTTCATGAGGGTGAAAAGCTACCAAATGTTGATTTTCAAGATGTAGATGCAACCTATACACAAATGGATACATTTCATTAAGAATGAAATCATATATTCTCCAGATGGCTTCAGGTAGAGAAATCCATCGGGCTGATTGGAACTATTGAATTTTATCTATGTCATGAGTAATTTATTTAGAAATAAAATTAAAAGCAACACGATCATGACCTTTATAGATGTACTTATAAAGGTATTTCACAACCTTGATCGTAGAACAAATCTCTATATTAATGTGAGAATCAAATTTTGCAACAAGATATGGATTATAATGGACAACCTAACAATTATCCAAGTCTTTGCCCCTAACTTTGGCAATAACTCCATTGTTGCGGCACCTATATTGTGGAAAACAGTCAGCTCCAACACTTGTACTAGATGCGAAGTTTTTTGGATATTGGTTTTTACAACAACTATTTTTATTCATACAAACATTGGTTGGATTTAATATTCGGCAGGGACCATGCATCATATGCTTCGCAACTGTTTTGTATAAATGTGGATTTCCATTTTGATTAGGGATTTCTGTAGAGACAATCCCATCAAAAGCATTAGGTGCATGAACTTTTCAATCTCTCTGCAATATAATTAAAAAAAGAGCATGTGGTAGTCTTCTTTTCTTATGTTCAATTACATAAACATAAACCAAAATTTTGCCAAAGATTTCTCACTTGAGTAAATCATCCTCAACTCTTCTAATTTTGCCCTAAAAATCTGTGAAAATTAAATAAGGTCGATTTTGTACTTCATCCTGTGGCCCCAATTCTTTTAAGATTTCGTTTCAACTTGGGTTACATGTCATAATTAGAAAGATATCAGGTTTTCCAAAATGTTGGACCAAAGTCATTGCTTCCATATATCTTTTTCGCATATCTCTTGCGCCACCAATAAAATACGAGGGTAAAATAATGCACTTGCAAACTTTGAAAGCATCAGTTTGTCCAACTGAAATACTATCAACAATTCTTTTATATACTTCAGATCGAATCTGTTGTTGTTTAGCACGAAAGTAATCTCATCTTGAAGTTTCAATTTTGACGTACATATCAACAACAAATTGTTGAAACAAACAGCCAAATAGTAGAATGATAGATTTATCATTTGTTCTGATTTGTAACTAGTAATGATAATATTCATGGCATGAGACAATTGGTTCTTTTCTTTTTCTACTCAAAACTTTGAAAACCAAATGGCAAATTAGGAAGTTGCAGATTAAAATGTCAAAATTTTAACGATCAGAACAAGAACACTTATTCTAACCATGTTGCTCTCTCCTAAGTAACTCATCTGCTGATATTGATTGTTTGGGATTAACTGATGGCCTTGTTCCAGTCTGTGAAGATGTTATTCCTTTCTTGACTTTTTGTATACCTTGATGCCAACCAATATTATCTAAAGAAAATAACAACAGATATTGCAAAGGATCATAGCAACCAAAATAACATTGAACTATATGACTGCCACCTTAATGGTTGAAAACGACAATGTCTCGTGCTCTTAAAGGGGCAGAGTCATCAATTTCAATCCAAATAGCTGCGACTTGTGAGGCTAATGGTGCATTAAAAACACATTGATCCAAACCAATATTTGATCAAATTTGGATCTCGCAATTTTTCAGATTGGGTACATTGCTAAGACTTCTAAAAAAGCGCGAATATGAATTAACTTCAAGAATAATCATGAGTTTAGTAATAATCAATGGATCCAATCTTTCTGAGTCATTAACTTGATTTTGTAATTCATATTCAGTGTCATAAAAGTATAACTGCAGATAAGGATGACCATCAAGAGGAAACAATTCATTAATGTAATGATATATCTGTCCTTGAGCCCAAAATGTATAAATTTCTTTGTTCCTTCTGCATAGATCTCTATCAAATTTCACACTGAATGACGTAAATGCAAATATGTTATTATATGTGCTCACACAGGTACGAAATCTGGTAGATTCACTTAACTCTTAAGTAAATAGATGGTAAAGCTGATCAGGAACGTGATCGGCAACCAAAGAAATGGTGTCATCAGCGTAAGAGAAGCCATTTGTCTCATTATGGAATATTTTTGCTTCACAATTCAAGATGGCACCGATGGCAAGAAATTTGCTTCAAGTGGTACGCTTTGTAATATTTGCCTTAAGCCAACGGATCATTGATGCCACTTTCCTAAAGAATTTGTCGAACTACTCAGTTGAAAAGAATCTTGTCCCATTACGATAGATGCATCAACCCATAATTAAAAGCGGAAACATCAACACCAGGACAAGATTCAATTCCTTGTGTAGAGGACACCTCACTCGCCTCAACATCATATCTAGATTTGTTTAGAGCATATTTGTCTCTGTTCCTTTTGCGATGAGCCTCATTTTGTTCTTCTAATAAGGAACTATACCAACATCTTCTTTTTGGTTGGTTTTCAACACCTTGGGAAATTTTATAACAAGAGTTCAATTTATCAAAATTTAAAAAAATTGATTAATTTGTAGATGTATGGTTACTAATGTTTTAATCAATCTTACCACTGTTCATTTATTTACTAAACAGAAGTATTTTTTCAGGAATTGGAAATCATTGGGGAAGAATCAAGAACGATAGAATTGATGAACAAGATTTGAAGGGAAAACTTCACTCTATATGGAAATAGTAAATGTTACAGACATTTTGATAAAATTTCACACTGGATTGAACATAATATTTAATTAATTATAATTAAAATTGAGATTGATGCAAATAATTTTGAACTAAGATAGGAAGAAAACACATCCATAGATAACTGATAAATGCCAAGAATGAAAATCGAAGAAGCACAAGAGATGAACAATTGGGTTATATGCACACTTTTCCTCAATGCTAATAAAAACATGCTTTTGTTATGTAAATATAAACCATCTAGAATATATAAAATACTCATATGTTTAATAATTAATTTAATTTCTAAAAAAATGCGAATATGGATTAACTTCAAACAACACAGTAATTTATGTTGTCTGGCCGAAGGTGATAGAGTAATTTATGTCTTTTCTTTGACTGAAAAAGAAGGAAGATTGGAAGAAGCAACAACAACATAATTGTCAGTTGTACAATTCTTTATGTTCATTACAATATAAACGCACCTCCTTGGTTCCACCAAAAGGAATAAATATGCATCGATTAAGTTAAATCTTTGCACAATGGAGTTTCTTATTACTTTTCAAGTAAAGAAAAAATATGATTAATCTTATTGTAGCTCAATCATATGATTACTCATATCTATTTAAAGTTTTCATTATTATAATTATAAAATAGATCTAATATATTATATTAAATTACGTAATATTCTTAATTTTTAACATATCATACCATTAATAGAAGATAACATCTCCGATTTTTCGAGGGAAATTAATTAAGTGAAGCCTAATCACAGCCGCTTAGCCGATGGCTAATAAAGCAATATATCCAAAGATCATCACTCTGTTCGTGACATCCATTATCTAGGAACATGAAAATATATTTTTTATGTTAAAGTTGTTCCCTTTTCTTTATGCTGTTTGTAGCCATTATTGGACAGTGGCTAGACTGGTTGACCCCCATATGACCGGTAATAATCTAGAGGATCGTGACGTTGCTTGCGGTGATTGGCGGAGCGAATGGTACAAAGTTTGGGTCTCTATCAAACTGGTTTGTTAGGAACATGAGTTTTTTTTCTCTCTCTTCCAATATTCGTCACACTTATTAAGGTTCTTAAAAAATAAAAATTATTTACTTATACCCAACTTACTTAAATTAATATAAAACTATTGCTTTTTAAAACTAATACTTAAAAAATATGAGCTTTTTGGGTTTAAATTAATTTAAAACTATTGCTATCCGTTACTTAAGATTTTCTTGTTTAGGTCTTGTTTTCGTAGACAATAAGACAACAACTATTGTTTCTGTATAAATTTACTTTCCGTAAACAAGCAAAAAAAACAACAAAATCCAAAAAAAGAAAAAAAGTGTATAGAAAGTACATTTCAAATCCAAATCTCGCAGAAAAGAGTGTATAAAAAGTACATTTCAGACCCAAATCTCGTAGAAAGGAAAAAAAAAAGGAATCGAAAGAAGTACACACAGCACACCGCGAAGACCAATGAAGGAAACCAATCAAGATGTACCGAGGAACGAATATAAGCTTTTATTTTTCACCTTTGATATGCCTCTTGCAACCATCCTATTAGCCGATGTTCCGCTTGCAACACTACCACACTGTGCAAGAACTAAAAGTGTAAAAGTAAATGCAAAATAAACCAATTTTGTTCAAATCGAAATAGAAAATAAAAGGCATCAACAAACAACACAAGAAGAGAAGCTACGCTATTAGGAACAAGCGAAATGTAAAAGAAGCAAATTCAAAACCAATAACTGCAATCAACAGGGGCAAAAACGTACATATGCGATAAAAATTTACAGAAACAATAAGGAAAATTATCACACAATAACATATAGTCATCTTTAACTATATTACCTGCTTAATTGCTTTTGAGGACATTGGATACCATACAAGCTCTCAGGTTGGGTTATCATTCAATGTTTTGGCCAACTAGAATAATCATGGCTAGGCTCCTTTAATGATAATACGGCATCCTCGAGCCGCTTGATTCACGTAGATAATGTGTCAAAACATCGAGTTTCGATCTGAGTTTTTATCTTGCTTTATATATACCTTAAATAGACAGTCATTTTTCAGACACTACTCAAAAAAGAGTGAAACTTTAGAATTAAAAACTGTCATACCTCCTCTTTTTTTTTTAGGACACACACCCTCTCTCTCATAAAAATAAATATAGTAGATATATAGATATTGGAGATTGTTCTAATTTGAAATGAATGGTAGCTAAAAAATTAATCCTCAAGGTTACACGTAAGCTTGCCTCTTTGCTGCTATGAGGGGCCAATTAATTAAGAGTTAGTCTACATACAGTCCCCAAATGGAGACTGCTCATACAAGCCTATATAGTTATGTTTAAAAAAATTTAAAATTACAATAATATCCTTTTTAAAATGTTATTTTTTTCCCTTTTACCCACATTCATTAATGCGACTGTACACGCAGTCTCCCATTCAGGATTGCAAATAGAATTTCTCATTAATTAATTAAGAATATATCAATTTTGATTGGACGAGGGAAAAGGCCGGTGGTCACAACTTCCGATCCATTTTGATCCTTCAATGTATAATTTATGTAGACTAACCATACAAGCCATTTTTCGTACGGTCAGATCGATGAAGCCTCATTAATTTGTTTTTATAAACATTCTCATCTCATTTCATTTCTTTTTTTTAATTATTATCATTTTTTTAAATTTTTATATAAAATAAAATAAACAATTTAACTTTCTTAAATCTCAAAATAAAAATAATATTAAAAATATATATTTTAATAACATTTTATTCAATTGTCAACTTTTATTTCAACTCATTTCATCTCATTTGTGAATAGAAACCAGACCGAACAATTTGATAGGGAAAAAAATAGTTACAGAAATTCTTTTATAACGAAAGAGATCAATTCCATATCAATAATTAGGTTAGTTCTTTTTATTATTATTATTTTTATAGATTAATGTAGAGTATTCAATAATGATTAGATTAGCTCTTATTATTATTATAATAATTATTATTGTTTTGATAGAATGTCTCTTGTTGGTGGGCTTCTCATCATGAATATATATCTTTATATATATAAAGTGTGTATCTAACGGCAATTTTTATGTTAACAGTTTTTTATTGTTTTTCTGTTAAAAGTTAACGTCGTTCGGCCTACTGAAAATGCCTGCAACCAAAAATATTATATTAAGCGAGCTTGTTATGTTTTGATACCCAGGCCCCATGCATTAATTGAGGTTTTAGGGATCAGTACGTAGTCATGTAAATGTTATTCCCAATCTATTATTATTATTATTATTATTATATGACCAACAAGCCCTTACGATCAATTTTTAATACTGGTCTGCATAAACATTAACAGTCCTATATACTTAATTAATAATGCTCAAATTATGAAAAAGAATAATAATAAAAGAACTATATATCATGTATATATTGTCAATATTTATACGTTGTACGTACATTATTTGATATGTTTATGACTGATGATCTTATATATGTATATATATTATATACTTAATTAATAATGCTCAAATTATGAATAAAAATAATAATAAAAGAACTATATATCATATATATATATATGTCAATATTTATACGTTGTACATACAATATTTAATTTGTTTATTATTTTACTGAAGTTTAGATTTTCTAATCTTATTTTTTATCTTTCTTTAACCTTGTATTTTCTTTTCCTAGACAAATAAGTTATTGACTTTTTTTTTTTTTTTAATCATGTTAGGTGCAGTACCCCAGGACTAACGCACCGAAAGTCGTTTCCTAGTATAATTTGTCTTCCAATACGATAAATTATTCTTCTGACCGTTGCAACTTTACTTTTTTACTTTATTTCAGAACTATTTCAGCAGACGGTATGAATGAAAGTAATGCTAACCCAGGGGCAAAATGAATACTCCTTTTAAATTGAGTAAAGTAATCTGATGAGATCTTCCCAGATGAGTTGAGATCTTCAAAGGACCCCTATCCTCTTACGGACCTGGCAATAGGAAAATATATTCTTCATAAGCAACGGAAATCTTGATTATGAAATAAATAATTCAAGCATGAAAAGAAGCTTAAAATCATCTTTCATCACAAATATTCAAACCGTGCAAATTAAGTGTAGGGAAGAGCCAAAGCAAGGAAAGAGGTGAAGAAAAAGTGAATTCTAATAAGATAAATAACAGATGAGTTGCATGATAAAACTAATTACTTGAAGCATCAAAGTTACGAGAATAGTAAGACAAAAGGATTTTGCAATTTACAAAATGGTCGAGACCTTACAATTTGTCTTTCCAGTTTGCAATTTTCTAAAGATAGAGATACAGATTTCATAGTTTCACTATCAATTATACTCCCATGTCTCCTTAAATACAGATTTCATAATTCCACTTAATTGAGCAAACCATGCCTACCAAACAGTCACTGGTCAAGGAAGAAGTGATGACCTGGACACCTTTTTTTTTTTTTTTTTGATAGGAGATGTCCTGGACACCTTACCTAAACATCTAGAAGCATAACACTCTAAAGCATTAGTATTGGTATATGTATATACATATACAAAATCACTTTTTTTGCATATTTATTTTATCATTTAAGCAAAACTTTCATGTTGACTTATGCATATTTAAGACAAAATAATAATAAAATTATTTTATTATTATTAATTTTTTTTTAAAATCAATTTTTTATATATATTTTGCAATTAGCATCCACTACATACATTTGACATTAAAAATACAAATGCAACAATAAAAATTATAATTTTTTTATATATTATATTAAAAATATAATAAAATGAAAAAATATATATAATATATTATAATAACAAAATAAATGTGTAGGTAAAAGTTTGTTGTGTTGTTGAGGGAGAGAGAAGATGAAAAGATTGTGAGAGAGAGTGGAAGGAGAAAAAAATAATAATTAAAATATGTTTTGTAGAGTGAATAGTTGCTATCTAAATTTGGATAAAAATTATTCATAGCTAGCTATATATATGTATATGCATAAGCCTATGTAGATGATTTTAAGGTCATATTATGTAAATATGACTTTACATATGCATATACATAGACCAATATAAATGCTCCGAGAAGTAAAATTCTATACCAATAATACGCTAATCCTGTTTCACACATGACTCCACATTTCCACCTCAGTCGACCATTTTCCCATTTTCCTCTCTCAAATCATATCCTCCACCAAACTCCCTCGCTTGAAATTGTTCTCCTTTACACAAGCATTTTATCATATAAAGACATACCACCACCCTATTATGCAGAAGAAAACAATCATGATAGTCTTCGATTCCAAAATCCAAGTGAAGCTAATAATGGCATACACCAAAGAGGCAGAACTTCAAACAGATTATAGGCACCAATCATCATGCACCCATACCTCGTCGAAAACCCGAACAGAAAGCCATCCGCCACAGAAAGCCAGGTTTGTTAACAACGAATGTCAAAGAACAAAAAAAAAATGTTATCACAATTCCCTTTCAATAATTAAAAATGCTCACTAACAACCACACAAACAACAATAACTCTGCATATACATGTGTCCATAAACAATGAAAAGCTTGTAATTTACCTGAAAACAAAGAATGCTTGCATTGTAATTATTGATCTCCTCATGTATAAGGGTTTTTCATCTTGTCTCGCATTTTCATAAGTCTCTGAGCATCATATCACAAGCAGATTAGACAAAAACCAAAGAAAAAAAAAAAACAAAGACAAGCTATGAGTGAGAGAGAGAGAGATAGGGTGGTGAGAGGGAAGCCTTAGGCTAAGATTCCATCGATGAAAATTCTAAAGCCTCTGAGCAGAGTTTCCATCGAGCTAGTTGCTGTCGACCGTGGATAGGTGGTTTGAGTTTCCGAAGACTCGTATTCTCTCTCTCTGTGGGCTTTGGTTTTTGTTGGAGAAAGAAGCATCAAGCAGCGAGGGATGACAAAACCCTAATAGTATCTACAAGAGAGAAAAAAGAGAGAGAAAGCGAGAGAGAGATTTGGAAGATGGTTCAATAACAGAGAGAAAAATAGGGAGAGAAAGTTTCGCAAAATTGGATAAAAGACAAATCAAATAAACAATGGTAAAAATGTAAATAAGAGAATCACAGAGGGACAAAAACAAAAAACCCTTTTACTGTTAAGGCTGTGTTTGGGCATTGAAGAGTTCTCAACTATCTCGAGATACTCTTGTACGGTTGAAGATATCTTTCCATCCAAATAAACTATTTTCAAACCATTTAACACTCTTCTTAAATGTAAACTGTTTACATGTCAGGAATCATGTATAATTACTATTTGCGAAAAGCACCTACAGACAAAAAAATTATGACCTTCTTCTCTCTCCCTCTCTCTGTTCATGGATTCGACAACCCGACGTAACAGCCTCCTTCTTCCCCCATTGAACTCCCATCACACATGGCTCCCGAAAAGTAAAAACCCCTTCATAGACTGACCTCTCTCTCCCTCTCTGTCCATAGAACCCCTTCGCACTGGCCTCCCTTCTCCCCTAAAAATTCTGAACTCCCATCAAGAGGCTCCCCAAAGAATCCCCCCACAGTGAAAGGTGTTCTGCTTCGTACGCTGACCCCCAGCTTCCTCTCCCTCTATCGCTCTCTGCAACACCAACTCCGAATCTCTCTCTCTTTCTCTGTCTGCAACGCGAATATTGCCTCCTTGCACATCGAGGCAAATCTCTAGACAATCCATGCTGCCTACCCAGATCAACCTGCTCGATGGTCCATCGCCATGATGTGAATATCATGCCTCTACCCCTGGGCTTTGGTAGAGTAGCTGACTAAGGGAGAATCGAAAACATCTCCTCTATGATTTGTGATCCTGTCAACACGTGACCTAGGTTTCGCAGCCTTCATTATAAACCAGTCATGGCCAAAGCCACAATATTACAAACCGACTCCACTTCTTGCTCACAGCTTCGATTGCAACAACACCCAAGAGTTGCTGCCACCAGATTCGTTATCACGGGGCCTCAAACGCGCTCCTTTAAGGTAAGCACAAATCTCCTCCTAACATTCAAAACTTATGCTCTGCTTAGTACTCCTTGCTAGTCTAGATCAACCAAAACAATTATATCTCATGGCCTAAGTTATATTAATTATATTTCTCATGACTTGGTGTTTGTAAAAAGGGACGTAGCCCCAATTATAATGAACATGTGTGATGCTTGTAAAAATGTCTCCTACACAGTGAGAGTGTTGAGAGCGTTTTTATTCATATTTATATATGTTATCTACAAGATGTATACTCAGAAAGGAAGAATATGACGGTTTGAATATGATTATGTACTAGGAAATAATCAAATTTAATGGAGTATGATATATATTTATGAAGGTTTGCCATTAGTCGTTGTAGAGAGGATCTTGGTCATTATTGATATTTATATATATATATATATATATATATATATTTCTTTATCAGTCTTCAAAGTGGTCCAACTGCAAAAACCCCATATAGGACTAGAGGAATCAAAATCTCATCTGCTAGCTTCATCATTAATTTTGCATTCCCAAATTCGTTGAAACCAATCAGCTAATTTGTAGAATAAAATACATGTCAATGGCTTCTTCAAGCATCATCATGTTAACATTTAGATTTCAGAGCTTCTTTTCCCACCACACTGGATATCAATATTTGAATCATGATGATCAAAATACGAATAATGTTCCTCTAATTTGATGTCCATACTCTGGTATATTGAATTGTCAGATTCCTGACCTCTTTTTCTCATGTTTATATATGGACATATATAGATTCAATATTATACTTCAAAATTTTCAAACTTAGTTTTTATTATTAGTTTTTATTACTGCCACATCTGTTTTTATATGTTGGAAATTTAGAGGAATTCTCATTCCAGTTCAAACCCATTGAGGAATTTGTACATAGTGAGAAGGGGTGAGGGTGGGTGGGTGAGGGAACATGGGAGTTTTAGGTTTGAAACTCTACTTATAAACCTAGTTTCTTTATTTACTGGTCATATATACATCTATACATACACACACACATGGGTATCCGATAGGTGGTGGGATTATCATGGCTATATGATAAGAGTTGGAAATGGGGGCTACAGATCTAAAATGCAGCTGGGCCAAAATGAAGGGAGATAAAGTATTGTATTAGGTAAAAAGGATGATTTGCAAATGCATGCTTTTATATGAATTATGTATTATTTACATTATGAAGACCGAAGTATAATATAATATATACATATATTATATTATATTATAAAGGATGATCTGCAAATGCATGATTTTATATGAATTATCTATATACAATACTAAAGTATAATATAATATATATATTTATATTATATATATACTTCTTTATTGTCATGAAAAATGTGACGGGATGAAGACTAGCTTTATAAATATATATATATATATATATATATTAGATAATGCATTTTTGTGATTAAAATATCTTATCACAATAGTCGTGAGAAACAGAGTAGCTTCTGTTTGGAAGCTATGGCCGCGGGCCAAGCTACGAGAAATGAGTTGGATAAGCAGTTTTTAGAGGAATGTAGTAGAAAACGGAGCAAAGGCACAGAGTCATTTGGTTCGGATGCGTCATACAGCAAGATAGGTGCCTATGTGAAGTTTTTGGATGAGATCCACTCGCGGCTCCCTGCATTTCAATATAACAAAATGTTAACTCAGTTTTTGCAGGATAAGGTGGTTGAACAGTTCTTAATGCTACCCCGGACCATAAAATTGATTGGATCTGGTCTTTGGAGTGACGTAGCATATGTTTGTTACGTAACTGATCTAACGTTAATTATTGCGGATGTTGTTTTTATTGCGACTATTATTATGACTAACTATTGCGGTTGTTGTGTGTTTTTAATTCTTTTGGTCTATTGACAGATGTTATTGACAGTTTAATGCATTTGGTCTATTTACCTTTAATTTGCACTATTTGACAAGTATTTTATTGTTATTCTATTTAAAAATTACTAGTTATTACATGGAATAAATGAGGCTATTATTTAATAGAGAAAATGATTAATAGTTATTTAAAAATTACTAGTTATTACATGGGATAAATGAGGCTATTATGTCACATATAGAAAATGATTTCTAACCTTTTGACATGTTGCGGGAAAATTAATTGAGAAGCTTATTATGTGCTGTCAGTTATTGGTCAAAGTGTTATTGCCCATAATTTAAAATTTTGAAACCGCAGAATGGATTTTGGAAGTGGGTCAGATGATGAGCCGCAGGTAGAGGCAAACAACACCACCGAAATTGGATCGAGTAGTAACCTGGCTCCAGGGTGGGATGATTATGAAGCTTGGAGGAGGCATGATATATCTAGTAGTAACCAACCTCCAACATGGGATGAATACTTGCTTCGAAGGATGCGTGATGCATCCATGTGGGATGACATGTCCATGCTTACAATTCTTCGAGCAGCAGAGAAAAGCACACAAGCAAAGGTGTTTGAGCGAATGCAAGAACACAATATCGGCTTACGTGGACAAGACTATATAGTTGCAATTCTCAATGGAATCCAAGGTGCTGTTGGTATTTGTTTCGGATAGAAATATATGCATTTGAAGCGTTATGCAATACATTGAGGGCGAATGTACGGTTCGAATTGACTAAGCAGGTTTCTGTGGAGGAAGCTTTGGCAATGTTTGCATACACAATCGGGCATGGCATAGTTCAACGACTAACAAGCGACCGATTTCAACACCCTACTGAAATAGTTAATCGGCATGTCTACGCAGTGATGCTTGCCCTATGTAATCTTGCTCCTAATGTGATTGCACCTACACAGACTGCTGGAGTGGCGCCTTATATTCAAGACAATCCAAGACATTACCCATGGTTCGAGGTAACAATTTCTTATTCTAGTTTAAAGAAAATAAAATGTGGTTGAAAATAAGGGTGTGTGGTCAGTTTTGGTTTTATAAAAAATGGGATAAATCACAATTTTACACTGAACTCGTGCATAAATGTTATGGTGCAATTGACGGAACTTATATCTCCGCATGTGTGCCGCGGAGGCTACTAACGCGTATCTATCTTGGCATCAACAAGTTAGCCAAAATGTGCTGGCAGCCTGTGATTTTGACATGAAATTTACATTCATATGCGCTGGCTGGGAAGGCACTGCCCATGATGCTTGTCTGTTTATGGATGCGCTGACTCATCCAGGGATCAATTTCCCATTGGCTCCTGAGGATAAGTAGTATTATTAATAGACATTTATGGAGGAATGGTATGTTGCCCTCACTACCCATTGAAGTTTTTACTAATGTTTGTATTGGTTTCCAGGTTATTATTACTTGGTTGATTCTCTTTTTCATGCACAATTGGATTTATGCCCCCGTACCCTAGGGTGCGGTGTCATAGGTCTGACCGCCATGGCAATAGTTCATTCTCTGGATATCAAATTGTTTTAATTATCGACATTCTTCCCTCCGAAATGTGATTGAGCATACATTTGGTGTGCTAAAAAAATGGTTTCGAATTTTGAAATCAATGAACCCATACAGAGTGACACGACAGCGATATATTATCATTACATGTTGTGACATGCATAACATTGTTCAATCTATTACACTGAATGATAAGATATGGCGTCAATTTTTCGATCCGAGTGATTATCCAGGACGGACTCGAGTAGACAACCAGAACATCTGCTACATATGCCTGACATGTCATCTGCCTTAACACAAGCCATGGCTGGAACCAGGGACTCTATCGCAATAAATATGTGGGCACATAGGTAGGCCAATTGATATTAGTATGTTGATTTTATTATATTGTATGTTGGAGGACTTTTATTGTATGTGTCGAACTTATTTTGGAATTTCTTATGTTTTGTATGAAATGCTGATTTTCGCCTATATGAACTAATATTAATATACATTAAAAATTCGAATGGGTTTAATTAAATAAGTTTCAGACTGAATAAAAGCATGAAATAGCGCACTTGCTTGTTGTCATTATAATATATAGCCTCTGAATTATAGTGTACTTGTAATTTATTACAATACATTTTTACAAAAAATAATTTTTTAAATCAAGATTCATCATTATAATATTTATCACTATTATATAGAAATATAAAAAAAAATAACTATAATATTTATCACTATTATATATAGACAAAAAATAAAATCACAATTATATTTATTAATATTATATATAACTATTAAAAAAATACTATAATATTTATCACTATTATATATAGACAAAAAATAAAATCATATAATATTTATTAATATTATATATAACTATTAAATAAAATCACTAAAATATTTATCACTATTATATAAAAATATAAAAATAAATCACTAGGATATTTATAACTATTATTTAGAAATATAAAAAAATAACTATAATATTTATCACTATTATATATAGACAAAAATAAAATCACAATAATATTTATTAATATTATATATAACTATTAAATAAAGTCACAATAATAGTTATCATTATTATATAAAAGTATAAAAATAAATCACTATAATATTTATCACTATTATATAGAAACATAAAAAAAATAACTATAATATTTATCACTATTATATATAGATAAAAAATAAAATCACTATAATATTTATCACTATTATATATAGACAAAAAATAAAATTACTATAATATTTATCACTATTATATAAAAATACAAATATAAATCGCTATAATATTTATCATTATTATATATAGACAAAAAGTAAAATCACAATAATATTTATTAATACTATATATAAATAAAAAATAAAATCACTATAATATTTATCACTATTATATAGAATTATAAAAAAAATAACTATAATATTTATCACTATCATATATAGACAAAAAGTAAAATCACTATAATATTTATTAATATTATATATAACTATTAAAAAAATCACTATAATATTTATCATTATTATATAAAAATATAAAATAAAACACTATAATATTTATCACTATTATATATAGACAAAAAATAAAATCACAATAATATTTATTAATATTATATATAACTATTAAATAAAGTCACAATAATAGTTATCACTATTATATAAAAATAAATCACTATAATATTTATCACTATTATTTAGAAATATAAAAAAATAACTATAATATTTTATCACTATTATATATAGACAAAAAATAAAATCACAATAATATTTATTAATATTATATATAACTATTAACTAAAGTCACAATAATAGTTATCACTATTATATAAAAATATAAAAATGAATCACTATAATATTTATCACTATTATATAGAAATATAAAAAGAAATAACTATAATATTTATCACTATTATATATAGACAAAAAATAAAATCACTATAATATTTATTAATATTATATATAACTGTTTAATAAAATCACAATATTATTTATCACTATTATGTAAAAATATAAAAATAAATCACTATAATATTTATTACTATTATATATAAAACACAATAACTATAATATTTATCACTATTATATATAGACAAAAAATAAAATCACTATAATATTTATTAATATTATATATAACTATTAAATAAAATCATTATAATATTTATCACTATTATATAAAAATATAAATATAAATCACTATAATATTTATCACTATTATATATAGACAAAAAGTAAAATCACAATAATATTTATTAATATTATATATAAATAAAAAATAAAATCACTATAACATTTATCACTATTATATAGAATTATAAAAAAATAACTATAATATTTATCACTATTATATATAGACAAAAAATAAAATCACTATAATATTTATTAATATTATATATAACTATTAAAAAAATCACTATAATATTTATCACTATTATATATAGAAAAAAAATAAAATCACAATAATATTTATTGATATTATATATAACTATTAAATAAAGTCACAATAATAGTTATCACTATTATATAAAAATATAAAAATAAATCACTATAATATGTATCACTACTATATATAAAAAAAATAACTATAATATTTATCATTATTATATATAGACAAAAAATAAAATCACAATAATATTTATTAATATTATATATAAATAAAATCACTATAATTTTTATTACTATTATATATAGACAAAAAATAAAATCACAATAATATTTATTAATATTACATATCAATAAAAAATAAAATCACTATAATATTTATCACTATTATATATAGACAGAAAATAAAATCACGATAATATTTATTAATATTATATATAACTATTAAATAAAATCATTATAATATTTATCACTATTATATAAAAATAAAATCACTATAATATTTATTATTATTATATATAAATAAAATCATCATTCCATCATCATTAAAAAAAAATCAATCATTGATGGGACTTACACATTTTTCAACTACCTACTCAAAAGTCAACAACTCAACATATTTTATACATCCAAACAACTCAAACTACTCTCAATGAGACTCACAAATCCACTCTAATCTCTACTCACAACACTTCTCAATACTTCTCGCTATCCAAACACAACGTAAGAGATAGACTCTTTAGATATTACATTCAATTGAAATAAAATCAATAAAAGACAAAATTTTAATATTATAAAGAAATAGGTCATGGTCTTGATATTGACATTTTTCAATATTGTCAGTTTACATAGAGAAGCTTCACAAAGGAACGAATGCAGTACACTGTTGATCGTCATGTTTTTTTTTTTATTTTAAAGCAAGTTATACATAAAGAGGAATAAACGCTTCAAAGTAATAGAAAATAATGTAAATATGTGATATATGAGGAGGGAGTAAGGTTTATTTGAGACCAATTTCTTGGTCCTTATCCCTTTTCCATAATAGAACGTTGTCTTATAGAAAGACGAAAATGTGTTCACAAAAAAAGCGAACAATGGAACTACCTGCTGGTGATAGTAGTTCCTTCGTTGGAAGCGGTGAAGGTGATGGGTGCATTGTCATATATTGTCTAGAGTTGATTTTTGGAGAGGTTCATGATCCTTCTTACTAGATCACTGGTTAGGAAAAGCAGTAATATAGGGTAGCAACCGGAATCCAAATTGAGTCGGCGACAACAGACCAACACAGGCGGTGGCGGCGTGTGTAGGACACGTGCCACCTGAGGAGGTGAACGGATGAGCAGATCTGAAGGACTTGAGGCCTCTGAAGCCAATGGGGCCGCGCGTGGCCACCAAAGCCGCTCTGGTACGCGACTGCAATTGAAAAATCTGCACGGTTGTGGCCGCCTGTGCTTCGAACATGCCAAGTAGAAACACAATTTTCTTCTGCGAGCATGAAGATCAGCGACTAGAGAGGCTGAACTAGCATCGCATGTTGGTCAGAGGTTGCCGGAAGATAGTAGATCGGGGGGGATCGACGCTATGAGAGAAAACTAGAGAAAAAGTTAGGAAAAAAAGAACAAAAAATCATATAAATTGAAAAGCCTCTGGCCTGTCTTGGAGGGGAGGTGGTTAGGCTCCAAACCCCTTCCACCCAATGAAAATGAAGGGTCTATGAACTTCAAAGAGAAAGAGAAGTAGGAGAGAGAAAGAACTTCTGAGAGAAAGGGTCTGGCTACATCATCAGGTATTCATTCATCTTCTTTGTGTGTTTTTTGTATAATTTAAGAGAATTGTTACAGATATAAAGTAAACTCACAAATGAATGTGGTTTCATGAAATCTGTTAGATTTAATTTATAATAAAAGAAATTTTACGACCTGACGTTTCATATCAAATTCTATAAATTTGTAGATTTATTTTTATGTAATCATTTTGTGATTAAAATATTTTCTATAATTTAATAGTACTCACGTTGGTCCCCATCCAAATAAAATAAAATTTTGTTGATGGAGGAAACAGCTGGCTCTCTCCAAAAGGGAAGAGATCAATTTATTTTGATAAAAATAAATAAATAAAAACTACATCTAAAGTTGAACAGTGCTTTATCATTTTGTGTTATACAGTACTGCAAGTTGATTAGGTCTCCATTTCCTTGTAGTATGTACAAAACCAGCTTAGTCAAAAGTTGGATAAACTGCTTTGAGAATTGAAAAGGATATCAGCCCCATGATCGATGTTACTGTTGCTAATATATATAAGTATATATCTATAAATATATATGTATGTATATATTATATCAAAAACTCTACTTTCGCCCGGGATGGGACCTCTCGCATATCCGAGATTCCACATACGTATTAATTAAACGGTGAGTTTGCACCTTTTGATTTACCCTTTAAGCAAGCTTCCCAAGAACGGCCAACCAAACCGTCTTAAACATTCTTTTTCCCTACTTTTAAAACCAGTTTCAAGAAAAAAAGTCCAGTTTCTCTTTTTGAAGCTAGGCATCATCGTGCCTTGTGTCCTGATCTTCCAGTACTTGCATCCATGGACACCACTCAATGGCCGCAGGTAGATAGATCCAAATACTTGATTCTTGATTCAGTCTGAGACTATGATTTTCTTTCTGGGTCCGACTTTTCGCGAGAATAGTTTAGACTCCGAGTTTGTTTTACTTGTTTATTGGGGCACGTTTTTGGAAAAAAGTATGATATTCATGGCCGGTGCTCAGTGCAAGTCCCCACCTAATTGGATTCAGTCCTTATCAGTTCTTCAATTAATATCCCTCTCTTTTAGTTATTTGAAAACTGCAACATCTTTCACTTTTTTTTAATAATAATATAAAAATGACATGACATTAATCACATAACAATTCCGCAAAAAGTATCCGCCGTATTTCTGTAGTAGAATAGATACTATTGGAAAACACTTCGGAGCAGCCTGTTAGGGACCCCGGTCTTGTCCTTAAACATTAAGTCCGCGAGCTTGCCTTAGTGATGATGGTGACCGAGTGTCAAGCCTCCTTGCTTGGTCTTGCACCTATAATGGCAATGATGGGTTCCTAGGTTGATGAAGGTATAGTGTTTAGTGATGGAAATGATGATGATGATGATGAGTTCGGGTGATCTAAGTGGTGAATATGCGTGTTTGATGCAATGTGGAACGGCTTATGGGTTGCCCTTGATGTTGGGCTCTTTTGGATGATGTTTAGGGTTGATATGATGAAGTTGGGCTAGGGTTTGAATGGTGGCTAAGCGAAATTTCGAGATTTGGAAGAGTTGGCTTAGGGTTGGAGTGTAGGATGAGATGCTAGTGTTAGAAGAATGTGGTTGGATGAGGCTAGGACTCCTTGATTGATGAGTCACTTTGGGAAAGATGGGAATTAGGTTAAGGATGAAGATGAGTTGTGTTTGAATGGGTTTAGGGTTGTTCCTTGAGTTTAGGGATTTGGAGATGGAAGATGGGATTTGAATATGGTAAGATAGGATGATAGTCTTTGATTGATTTGAGTTATTCTAGGGAATGAGTGGTTTGAGGGATTGGATATGGAAGATGAGATTTGATTATGGTAAGATAAGGAAGGGTATGATTTGAATATGGCAAGAGGTGGGAAGTCTTTGGTTGACTTGAGAGATTCTAGGAATGGAGTGGTTCTAGGGGAGTTGAGTGATTGTAGGGATTAGATTTAGAAGATGGAAGAGGATTGGGATTCGGTCTTGGCTATTGAGGTGAGTCTTAGTTGGCTTGAGATATTGGAGAGATGGAGAGATTCAAGGGATTGACAATGGGATGGCAATTCCTTAAATCAAGGGATATGGACATGTAGGATAGGCTTGGGATGATGGGTAAGGTGGCTAGGGTTGATTTTAAATGGTAAGATGCATGGGAGTTGTTGGGAATTGGAAGTTTGACTAGGCCAAATGATGGATTTCGAATTTTGATTATTTGGAAGATGGGATAAGGATTCCTAAGTGGTAGGAATTATCTTGTGGGAGTCTAGGGTTAAGTTGGATGAAGGGTGGCTAGGGTTAGGATTCCTAAAGTTTAGGAGATCCTTATGGAAGGTTAGGCTAGGGTTTCCAAATGAGGCAAGATTTGTGTATGGCAAGATGGAGGCTTAGTGGATTCGGCTAGGGTTAATGGATATGATGGAGGCTAGGTCTTATGGTAGTGATGTGTATGGAAAGTAGGGCAAACAATATGTTGGTCGAGATATGTGAGTAGGAAAGATTAAATGGGTGAGTGGATTGTATTTGTGATATGGAAGAATGCAAGACAATGTATGGACAATGGAAAAGTTATGAACAAAAGATGAGTAGACTCGACAAAAGAATATGAAGACTCTCTTTATGGTTTTTATGGATATTTTGTGAAACCAAAAAATACTAAAATTGAGGCTTAGGATATCTTTGATTTGCAACAAAGTAAAGATGAACTAGATGGAAAACATAAGAACAACTAGCAAAAATAAGAACAATGTATTTTTGGGTTTTTGAATATAGAATGGAAAACATAGACAAGAGATTGACAAATTGAATGAAACAAAAGCAATACTCATAAGATTGATAGATAATTCACCATCGATTCACGAATTTCACGATGATGAAATAAGATAGATTGAATCACACCTATTCACGAATTTCAAGGTGATGATCCTCTACTAGGGATTCACGAATTTCACCCAAGTAGCCCAAGTGCTAAGCACCGAAAGGTGATCTCAAGAACAATAATCCACCCACTTAGGGATTTACCAAATTGTCAAAAGATGTAAAATGAAATGCCTAAGGGTCCTATTTATAGAGATTACAAAGTGGAAACCCCCAATAGGTCCCTTGAAATATAATAAAATAAAATAAATAAAGATAAATAAATGATATGGTCTTGCATGGCCAATGTGGCCCGTGATATGTCTTGGCCCTTGGTTGGCCTTGGCTAGCCTTGATCATGGAAGTGGTTCGATCTTTGTTGTCCATGCATGGCTAGGAGCTTGTCTAGGACCTTGTCCTAGGGCGGTTTTTGATGGGATCCCAACACAGCCACTGTGCGCGGCATCCGAATTGCACACCTTACGTGTCAACAGGAGACTACATTTTGAATTTTCATTCCTTCCCCCCCCCCCCACGTTTACCTTTTTTCCTCCCTCCCTGTTTCTTTCTTCCTCTTCTCCCTTCCCGTTTCTTTCCTTCTTCTCCCCCCTTTGATGCGAGACCCCCCACCATCCACGGAAAGCCCCCAACTCCTCTGCTATGATTTCGAGTTCCTGAGCTGGGCACTGTGGTTTTGAGTTATCGAGTTCCTCTGCACTGCAATTTCGAGTTCCTCCCCCGAAGCCCCGAGCTCCTCTGCACTGTCATTTCAAGTTCGCAGGTGATTCTAACGATTTCTTCTTCTAATTTCTTCTCTGAGGTTTCTTCTTCTTCTCTAAGATTTCTTCTTCTTCTCTAAGATTTCTTTTTCTTCTCTGCGAGTTCGACACACTTAGATTGAAAGCCCTCAATCCACTGACGTGAAGCACTTAGATTTCTTCTTCTTCTCCGCGGTAATGTATTGTCTCTTGTAAATAATCTTCTTCAAGTTTTTCCATGTATTACTCCTTTTTCCTCTATGATTCTAGGGTTTAGTCATACATTTATTTTTTTCTCTGTGTTTACAGCATCTCTTTTTTTCCTCTAGGGTTTAGTTATATGAGCTGTAAATTAATGGTATTTTGCTAGAAATTAATGGGGTTGTTTCTGGATGATGCATATCTAGTATTAGCTAGAAATTAATAGGGTTGTTTCTGGATGATGCAATTGACTACATTTTTTTTTTGATAAGTATGATGCAATGACTACATATGTGTGATTAGGTGACGTTTTGAAATTACATGTAAGCAAATGTAAACCAGCACACTTGCACCCGTTTCTTCCTCTCCTCATTGAAACTTAAATTTCCATTTTAGTTGATTTAATTTGTGTGATTAGTCAAGGTCAAAATCATTCAGATAATTACTGATCTTTAGTTATGTGAGAAGGAGGTAATGATGGTGTTTTTTTTTGTCCAAGCCAATTTTCTGGTTTATTGTTGGAATGAACTTATTTTTCTAGCTTATGAGACAATCTGGAACAATAGAGTTGCAATAGATGAAATAGTGAAATAATGTGGTGTTAACTTCGTGAAGATATGTAATTATTGCATTCTTGGTTTCTCAGCATGTATTAGTTAAGATGTTCATGATTGATGTCTGACTATAACAGATTGGGGATATTTTTCTGCTTTGTTTGGTTTCCCCTGTGATTATTTTCAGCATGTATTAGTTAAGATGTTCGAAGAAGTACCTTTTATAAAAAAGTGAATTCTACTTTGAAAATTCACTGTTTCTGGTTTATTGTTAGGATGAACTTATTTTTCTAACTTATGAGACAATTATTTCTGGTTTATTGTTTGTAACTTCTATTTGGGTTAACTTATTTTGCGTTAACTTTCAAAATGATTTTTTGTTGGAATGGGCAGGATAGATGCATGGTGTAGATGGTGGAGTTGCATCCAGATGGTGTAGATGGTAAACTAATGTTTCTGCCAAATGTTTATGTATAGCTTCAGCACAGACATGCCTAGCTCATTCTAATTTGTAAAGATTCACTTATGCTAGTCAACTAACTTGCTGTGATTATGAGTAATGTTGGCTGGTTTAGCACATGAACGTGCTCTATTTTAGACTCTGGAAAACCAAGTCCTTGAATATAATGGCAATTTGCAGTCATTTAAACTTATTGATTCTTTGTTGGGTACTTCCAATGACATTAGACTTGGATGGGTACAATTTGCATACACAAGCGAGATCAAACGACGTGCACAAACTGTTTTCATTACACAGGTTAATTTAATGGCATTCAATTTACATACATGGGTTTGCAAAATTGCAGGCACTCATGTGCACAAGCTGTTTCCATTCAAAAACCATCTTGGAAATTTGGGGCATTATTGACCTCCACTACTAACCTAAAAGTAAAAACAACTAAACATTCATTACTCAACAAAAAACCAAAAAACTCATCTGCCCATAATCATACTCAACAATGGATGAAGCTCAAATTACCTTGATATTCCAGTTGAAATTAACCACATGAGTGCAACTTTTGAAATTAACCACATATGTTCATGAAATAAATGCCATCAAGTACAAGAACAGATTCCCATAACTTCAGGATCATTCCAGTTATACAAATACTGTGGCTATCTAAATACATAACATGAATGGACATTTTGAGATTCAATCAAAATCTTTGCAAAAAGAGTAACATCTTCAGTGAATCCTCTGTCATTCGAGCACCATAGTTAGAGTTGTAACCGCCCATTGTATAGCCATAACCTGTAAATCAGGGGATTATTTTTCTACTTCATTCAAAAACAACCATAAGAAAGGGAAAGGGAGTGAAAAGGAAAAGTTTACAGGCACAGTGATCAAGTGTGATGCAGTGAGCTAATAAAAACAAAAGAAGCAAAAGAAACCTAGTATAAATTATATTAATACTGTGGATCGGGAATCTAAAAAAAATTCCAAAATGTACAAAACATTTAGTCACCTAAAAAGAAAAGGATATGACAGAAACATTTGAATTCCTAAAATACATACACTACCATACTAATATATATAGCCGCAAAAGTACTAATATATATCGCTGCAAAAGTACTAAGTGGCCCCTTCTGTAAAAGGTATTAAAGGAAAAAAGAAAAAGGGAAAAATTAAAAACAAAAGCTTGGTCGATTCTCAGAAGTAGGATGAACTTTGTAAATAGTCAAAGCATCTGATAAGCCTGCTAAGTTTGATCCTTTTTTTTTTCTGCTTCTTCCTCTTCTTTTTCCTTTTTTTGTTTATCCTTCGAATCCTATTTCCATTTTGGAAAAGTCTTTCCGTTCTAACCGATCAGTTTGTTTATCAATAAAGTAAGGCAAGCTAATAATGAAATGGAGAGGATCTTCAACCCTTGAGCAAGCTGTTTTAAGTACACTTCACAAGATTTTGAGTTAAAAACTTGCTCTCAATCATCCAAACCAACAGTTGTGTAAACAAAAATATTGCAAATAAATCCAACAATCTCATCATGACTAACTAAAGTCAAAGATCTTAATCAAGCTAGAGCATGGGAACAGTTATTCACAATATTAACACAACCAAATAAAGATAATAACATTTGAGATTTCCATTGAAATTAAATACACTGAGCAAGAGTAGTTAAATGGGATGTCCTCTAAAGAATTCAGCCTTTTCTCAGCAAACAAACCAAGATTAACAAGATACTTTCTCAGAGTTCTGCAAACTTTACCCTCTAGAGTATGAATTGACCAAAACAAACAAAGTGAGAGATAGAAAGTCATATATCTCAAGCTATGGGACCAAACAGCCTGTGGCATGGAATGGTAAAAAGAATGGACAGAGATTGCTTACCCAAGTGCTAAAGCACCTGACCATTGAAGCTAGAAGCCAAGAACTGTTGATGTAAGAATAGCCAATGTGCTATTAAAATTCCAATCAAATGAGAGGACACCAGGGGGATCTAATACAGGTATCAAGGCAACCAGAAATAACAAAGTGATCAGCGTTGTCTTCCACATCAAGCTATTTAAATTATTTAACATCCTTGTTAAGATACAATTTATCTAACTTTTCTAGAAGCAAATAAACATAGGTGAGAGCTAAAGGAAAAAAATAGAGACATTTGAAAGAGCTTGACCAATTCTCCTACTGCTGCAAACTGGACCAGAGGATCTTGTTAACTGCATTAGGTATTATCCATGCCAATGCTATACAAGCACCAAAGAGGTCGAATTGGAGATCAGTGACCGTAGCCACAGCAACACCAATAGATACCACTGTAAGTGCAAGCACCTGGAAGATTTCATTGTCAAGATTTCAAATAAAAAGCACGATGCGATGACCTACATCAGTAAATGGGCATATCATATAAAGTATCATTAACTCTTGTCAGTGACCAATCAACTAGAATATTACATCTTTAGAAAACAAAACACACTTGACACTCAAATGCACCCAGGCCTGTACAAGCACCTACCCAATAATAATAATAGGAGAAATCAATTAATACCGCACAAAATTATGTTATTCATTATATTCATCACCAGCAAGCTTCAGCGCGGACCAGATCAACAAAACTAAAAAATCCATCAAAGCCGATGTACACTCAAAAACCTAATCTATAAAAAGAAAACACCTAGAAATCTGGAAAAAAAAAAAAAAAAAGTCAATAAACTACAGGGCTAGTTCTATTGCATTGAGTGATTTGTATTTAAAAAAACCCAAAAAGCTAATAGATCAAAAAATAGAGGAAAACTCGGTGTAAAGGAGGACCCAAAAAAATGAGGATGTCTTAAGTAGTAACCTTTTTGGCCGGCATCACTATCTTTGCGCTTAAGAATTTTCCTGATATATTTCCTTCCTAAGAAATCAAACATTTTACCGCTACACAATATTCTTCACTCTCTGATATTTCTCTCTCTCTCACCCACTCCCTTTCAGAGAAATTAAAATGGGGTTTGCTTCTCTAAGACCGTTGAGAGAGAGAGAAGCATTACAAGAATGAGAGTGCAGAACCGAGAGAAGAAGACCCCGGGATGGGTGGAGATGGCTAGAGGCAGGCCGACGATTCGCCGGTGCTGGGCGACGACAGAGACGACGAGGGTGCTCTACAACAGGAGGGAGGGAGGGGGTTGCGGGAGCGGGATGGGTTCAAAATCTGAAATGGGTGAGCTGTCTTCAAATCCATTTCAGCAGGAAGGAAAAAAATATATATATAAATTATAAACAGTATTGCCACGTAGGGTGTGCAAAATTGCACACCGCTACCGTAGCTGATCCAATCAATGCTCATATTATATATATATATCAATTCTGCCATAGGTACCCGCCTTTGGCTACTTTTGCAGAATCGGATGAGGTGTCTCATGCCACTTCAGTAGATATTATTAAAAAAAAAAGAAAAATCGATTCAGAGACCCATCTCGCCAAACTCATTCATGATATTTTGCATCTCAAAACTTGTCTTCATCCCTGATATTTTGTAACAACTTGTCTTCAATCCTTGGCCATATGAGCAACGGCCGATCTTCGTGCCGTCGAAACTGCAATTTAACATGTGATTTTGAACAACAATTGCATAGCATGCCAAGTCGTAATGGTGTATGACCTCTAAAAGCTTCCCTTGGTTGACAACTCCAGCGCTCCTGCATTTTCGCGAAAGCTTGAGAAGAAAATATTGAAGATGAGGTTCAGTTTCGTACTCTACCTTTCCATTCCGTCCCAAACTTGATTTTCGGACTTGCTCGTTCACTCCCCCAATTCTTAAGGTGAAGTTTTAAAAAAACTTAGCTGCTAGCAGTCGGGTCAGTGCTCTGTCTCCCACTGTTTCTGAGAGGTCAACCCTACCAATAACGTCTTTCAATGAGGTTAAGGATTTGGGGCGATTTAACTTGTTTGTAAATTTTTTTTTTCTGGGTTGTGTTTGTTTGTTGAATTTCTGTTGTTGTTGGTTATGCAGATGATTGAATCCCTGATATATCGGGTGGACTTATTGGAGTCTCTGGATTTTTTTTGAATGATGCGAATGAGAGTATTGGCATTAAATTAACCATATGTCTTTTTATTTTTAAATTTAGTAAATATCATCTATATTTATTTTATATTGAATTAGTTAAATTATTTTCATTCAAGATATAAGTTATAGAAAATTTATTTTTCTTTTTAAATATGAAAAATAACAAGTCTAAAAGTATTTTTTAAGATTATTAAATTGTGAAAATGAAAATAAATATGATTGTTGAAAATTGTTGAAGATTATAAAAATAAAATAAAAATTAATTAAAAGAATATAAATAATAAAAAATAATAATATTTTTATTATTATAGAGAGTGTGACGACTAATCTAATATAGACTTCAACTTTTAAATGATTAGTTAAAAATAAAAAAGTTAGATATTAGTTAAAATTTAAAGAATATAATAACTAATTCAATGCTAATGTTAGAGGCATTGATCAGTTCTTTTCTTGTGCTGCTGAGAGCGGGAGTAAGTTATATTCCTTGGATTCTCTCAGAGTTTATCGTTGTTGGCGAGGGATCTCAACTGTGGGGGTGCAAACGCACCGTTTCACTAGTACGTGGTATCTCGGGTACGCGGGGGTTCCACACCCCGGGTGCAAATAGACTTTTTCTATATATACAGAGTTCATTGTCTGGCATGCATGTAGTCGAATGTATTCTCTTCTTGGGGCAGCAGCCTGGCTAGTGCTGGTTGGTGAGTATAGTGTCGTACTGAACATATCTCCAAAACTTCTGTCACCAGGTCCAGCATCTCCATGGCGGACGAAGCAACATTTCCCGGCTATCCGATCGACCCCAGCAACGGGTTCTGCCACAAAACCAAGATTTTCCACAGCCTACGGCCACGGGTCCAGCTCCCGCCTCCCTCCCAACCCCTCTCCATCGCCCAATTCTGCTTTTCTCTCCTCCAACCCTCTCCGTCTGCCATCGGTTCCACCACCGTCCTCATCGACTCCTCCACCGGCCGGCGCTTGTCTTACTCCGAATTACTCGACCAAATTCACTCCCTTGTGGTCGCTCTCAGAACCTCAACCTCTCTCTCCAAAGGTCACGTTGCCTTCATTCTCGCGCCTTCCTCGCTCCAAGTTCCGGTTCTCTATTTCGCTCTCTGGACCTTGGGGGTCAACATCTCCCCAGCTAACCCGCTCAGTTCCGACTGGGAAATCGCACACCAGGTCCGGCTATGTAAACCGGTCATCGCCTTCGCCGCCTCCTCTACCTCTGACAAGCTTCCGGCTCTTCCTCTCGGTACTATATTCATCGACTCGCCCAAGTTTCTCTCAATGATTAGCGGAAGTCGGACTGGCACTGACCAACTCGAGAGAGTCCAAGTGAGTCAGTCAGACTTGGCCGTGATTCTGTACTCCTCGGGAACGACAGGACGAGTGAAGGGCGTCATGCATACTCACGGCAACTTAATAGCCGGGTTCTGCCATCTCCAGCGCGAGTTCGATCAGAATCAAAATCAGCCACAGCCACAACCAGTGTTGATGTTCACACTGCCCCTGTTCCATGTGTTCGGGTTTTTCATGCTCGTTAGGTCGGTGACAATGGCGGAGACTCTGGTGATGATGGGGAGGTTCGATTTCGAGAGCATGTTGAGGGCCGTGGAGAAGTACCGGGTCACCTACATGCCGGTTTCACCACCGCTCGTGGTGGCGCTAGCCAAGTCCGACCTCGTCAAAGAATACGATCTCAGCTCTCTCCAGGCTCTCGGATGCGGTGGCGCGCCGCTCGGAAAGGAGGTCGCCGAGCACTTCGCGGCTAAGTTTCCAAACGTGGCGCTTATGCAGGTAGCCCTGTTCTGTCGGTGAAAAAATTAACTAACGAGAAATAAGAAAAAATATTACTAAATTTGGATTCTCTTTTTAAAAAAAATAGTTTTACAGAATTTTTTATTTTATTTTATTTTATTATTTTTAAAAGAAATGTTCGATTAATCTTAATTAATTAACTATTTTTAGACTCTACCTAGGTTTGTATGGCAAAATTTTTTCAAATTATTTTATCTTAATATTCAAACATTATAAATATAAATATTTTTTAATTTTAAATATTTAATTTTTTTATTTAATCATTATCTAATTATTATAATTTTTTTAAATTTTAAATAAAATATAAAAAGTAGTTCAATTTTTTAAAATTTTTAAATAAAAATTATATTATAATAATATTTTACATTAATAATATTTCTATTTAATTTTTTTATATTTTTTAAAATTTTATAAAATATATTAATTTAAATATTTTATTACTATTTACACGTCATTTCATTGTAATTATCATCTTCTTATTTTATCTCGCTAGGACTTAAAAGTTAGGCCGAAAACTTTGAACTGTCAAGTCTGTAGATGTATTAGTTTCAAAAAAGAAAAAATAAAGCCTATAGATATATAATTGAGTTTTTTTTTGTCAGTGATTAAGAAAGTAAATATTATTTAATTTATGTATTTTTTATTCAAAAAAATATTTTAAAAATATTTTAAAAAAATGAAAATACACTACATCGATTCACCATCCGTTCGGACCGATGTCCCAGTAGCATTATCCATAGATATATAGTCTGTGTGTGAATCATTTCGTGCTTGAAGCCGTGCGAAAAGGTTGATACTGATATCAATTTGGGAAATGTTTCTCCCACGTAAGGTGGCGACCGATAGCATTTTCTTATTTTTTTTATTTAATTGTTAAGTAATTATTTTAAAATAAATTTCTATTTTAAAATGAATTTCTATTTTTTATTTATCTATTTTTTATTTACTTTTAAGTAATTATTTCTATTTTTCTTATTTAATTGTTAAGTAATTTTATTTAAAAAAATATTTGATTGTTTCGGTGGACTCCTCTGCGGGAGTAGCACTGTAGCACCGTCCTATGAATTTCTGGAGAAGGGTTTTGGGGGCAGCGGGCATTCTAGCAACCTAGAAGAAAAGTCCTAACACGTTTCTCTCCACTACACGGTCAAAGTACAAAGCTCGTGTAAAAACTAGAGGACCACAACGAACAATAACAAAATTGTCCGTGTGAATATCAAATTTGATAAAAGATATTTTAATTGTTTTGAAAAAAATAAAAAATATATAAAATTTATATAAAAAAATTAATTTTTTAATAATATTTGCGCACTTCATAATTATACTTAGAATTATTCTACCAAATCATTGCCGATACTACTGCAGCCAAAAAGGATAATTCACATTCACGTGTAGTACTATACACCTATGGAGATTCTTTTTCTAGATAGAAAGACTAGAAGGGAGACGTTGAAAAGTAGCATACACTCCTTCAAATTGGATTTGAGCCTTGATTCAGACGACTTTAACCATAGCTTAGATCCTAACCTTACTAGATAATTCGATAAATGATATTAAGACAGTTAATAAGTTTAATGTGAATACTAATACTTTTTGGCTGAATATATATTTGGATTTGAAACCGCTTTAATAAATACTAAACTACTTTTAGAGTAACCAACCAATATCCACACCCACTCTAGAAAAAGGATAACTATACAATATTTTTTATAAAACTTTACACAATTATATTTTAAAATGAGGAGTATTTTTATAAAATTCCATAAAAGTAACATTATTCTACAAAAATACTCTTATTTTAAAATATAGTTGTAAAACGTGTTGTAAAAAGTATTGTGTAGGTATCATTACTCGCTATGTGATCAAACCTTATAGTTTTACAACACTGAGCCATAATGTAAGATCTGGTGGTCTAAGCCGTTTTCAAAAGGTTGGGTTTTCACTTTGAAAAATTATACTATCATATCTACACCACACACTTATTTTTATTTTTTTTCCTTATTAGATATGTGGTGTAAGAATGATGAGTAATAAAACTCTTTGACTCTTGATCCCATGAATGTTTTGTTGATAACTCTTTTGCATACAAAAATGATATATACATATTTTATAGAGTGCTACTACACTCACCGCTCCCAACTATCGCTGGGAGCTACCGCTAGTTGTAGATTGTGTTTTTATTTTTTTTATTTTTTTATATATGTATTTTTTTACACTATTAAATATTTTTAAAAAAAATAAAAATATATATATAATATTATTAAACAACACTTTCTTAATCACTAAGTTAAAAAAATTAAAAAAAAATTAAAAAATCAAAGTGGTAGAAAGGAGTGGAAGAACATAGTGGTAAGAGTAGGATTATTCTATTTTATAACTTTTACACAACTCTTCAATGAAATATTATTATTTTTTCATTTTTTTTCCTTTGATGGGTTTGAATTTAAAAAATAATAATATTTTATTAATGAGTTATGTGGAGCTTATAAAACATTTGTGTCTGTATCTTTCCCTTTACCATATCATGGATAGTTGTATTCCTACCTAGGCCATATTGATAAGACGTATGTGGACTGGAAAAAAGGGGATAAATCACATCCCTTTTAAATCCCACCAGTAAAAATTGAGTCTCATGTATAGCTCGTGTTGAGTATTTTTTTCACCAATTCTATCCCTACCAAGAACATACTGGTAGGAAGTTGGTGAGCTGGGGCTGGGTAATGGGGTCTGTAACTGGGCCCGCCCGCTCCACATGCTCGCAGGGGTACTGGGGGATTTTCCCCACCGTCATATTTATAAGATGTTTATGGGCAAGAATAATGGGCATGGCCGCACGAGTCATATTTGAGTAGGAATATGTCCTATCTCCATCAAGGACATTGGTAGGCAGTCGATGAGATGGAATAATGGGCACGGATCATATCCCATTAACATCGCACTCATGAAAATTGAACCCATGAATTTCCATCGTGAAACTCTATAGAAGTGAACTTTACCACCAAGCCAACCCGATTGTTGTGTTGATTCCTTCAATTGAAGGTTAACAATATTTTTGTTGAACATTGTAACGATATTGTCAAACTTTGCTGATTGTCGAATGTTAATTCTTCTTGTTCTTTGTTTAGATATGGTTTGACTGAGAGTGCAGGAGGGATAGCAAGAATGATGTTGGAGGAATCCCAACAGCATGAGCATGGTTCTGTTGGTCGCTTAACTGAAAATATGGAAGCCAAAATAGTTGATCCTGTAACTGGAGAGGCCTTACTGCCTGGCCAGAAAGGAGAGCTGTGGTTGCGAGGGCCAACTATCATGAAAGGTCATAAACTTTGCTACCGACTTCATCGTTGACAATCCACTGCTAGCATTCTATGCCATTGTTGACCTGTTTCTCAAGCTTCATAAGACCACTATAATGCTTCTTGGTTGATGAAAAGAATCATGGTATCTCTGCAGGTTATGTTGGGGACGACAATGCAACTGCTGAAACTTTGGATTCGGAAGGGTGGTTGAAGACTGGTGATCTCTGTTATTTCGATTCTGATGGATTTCTCTATATTGTAGACAGATTAAAGGAACTGATAAAATACAAAGGGTATCAGGTGATTGAATTGCTCTCTAACAAACGATTTTTATAGGTGTCATCTCACTCCATGTACATAGTTCATCCCATTGTATTTAACAAATTGCAGGTCCCGCCAGCTGAGTTGGAACATTTACTCCTATCACACCCTGAAATTGTTGATGCTGCTGTGATTCCGTAAGTGTCTAGTATTGTGATCTTTTTCCATGTTATAATAGGCTTCCTTGATTTTCACATGACAAGGTGCACTGGGATCACATTTTTTAGCACAAGCCCCATCTCTTGCGTTTAATTGAATGTCATCTATGAAGCAGGTATCCTGATGAAGAAGCAGGGCAGATTCCCATGGCATATGTGGTAAGAAAGCCCGGAAGCAATATTGGGGAGGCTCAAGTTATAGATTTCATTGCAAAACAGGCAAGCTTCTAGAATCTTTTTTCATATTGAAATAATGAAATGGTCTCTTCATGATGCAGATTTTAGAGTGTCCTGGCCTTGCAACTTATCATTCACGGCTGCATAATATTTTCTCCTATCCTACCTTCATGTTGCATTGAGATAACATAACTTGGAATTTTTTTTTCTGTGTTTCACAATTTAAAATGTCATTCAATTGGGTATCCGTAAATGTCATATTTCTAAGCAGATTTTGGGTTCTTATTTGATGGTACAAGAAATAATTCTTCATATGATTGACTCCTCAATCTCATATTCCACATCCCTGGGCGAAATCTATTACCTATTCTTCTTAGGATCCTCCCTTGTATGCTTCAAGCGAGGATCCGTAGAAAAATACTTATAGGCAATAGATATAGATTCTCTTTTTATGCTAATCATAGTCTTTATATAAATAAAATATAAACTGCTTTTACCACTATTATCAAGCTCAACTTGCACCGTTTTTGGTGTTCTTACTTTTAGAGGCTGCACTTTGGCTTGCAGGTCGCACCATACAGGAAGATCCGCCGTGTCTCTTTTATCAACTCTATTCCAAAATCTCCGGCGGGGAAAATTTTGAGGAGGGAGCTGGTCACTCATGCTCTCTCTCTTGGTTCCTCTAGACTATGATCAATACTCTGGAATTAGAGGTGAAGGGGGAGAAGCAGGCGACTTGCCTGATTGATCAGGTGTATATCCGAGTGTGTTAGCGTTGTGGAGCCTGGTTTTCCAAAACCATGGTCTACTCACAATTTTCCATCTTCTATATTTTGCGCTATTGTATTATATTTTTATTGCACTCTCCTTGTACTACATTCTCTCCCCATATTATAAATATGGCTCCTTACTGCATTACCATTTTTATTTCATCCCTTTCTCTTCTTCTGCCTTTGTACTTTAGCTTGGTATCATAGCCACCTTTCCGTGGCCTTCATCTGTCTTCTCTCCGTACAGGGTTCTTCCACAAACAGAAAAAGATTGAGCTTGAATCAAGGAAATGGGACTGGAGGGTCTGACCTAGGTGAGTGTTGTACTGAAAATATATATAAGTGCAAAGAATAGTAACAAGTAGTAAAGTGTTTTAAAAAAAAAACAGATGTCGAATCCACGGGGATTAATTATGCTATTGAATACTGAAATTTACTAAATTAATTACTATTTGGAAAACCATAATTTGAAGAATAGATTATCTAAATTAAAATGAAAAAAAATAGCATTAAAAGATCGCTAATTAATAACTCTATATCTCTATGTGAATTTAACTAATTGGAGACTCATTAAGTTTTTTTAGATTTTTCTTGAAAATCACACTAATCGCAGTAAAGTATCTCTACTTTTGCTCATTAATGGTGCTTAATCCTAGAGCTTTAATCATAAATCACCTCTCAGTCTCATTGCGATTCAATAGATCAAACAATAAGTAGTTAGAAAATTACAAGCATTAAGAACAAGAATAAACACTCAATTATGAAAATATTGAAAATACAGTAACTTAGAATATAAATTGTGTGTTTAATGCTAGACTATATCAAAACTCTAGAAAATAAAATTAGTTCATAATGAATTTGAAAACAAAAAGAATAAAATTAATGTTCTTCGTTGAAATCGGTTGATGAAGCATGCGGTTCTAGCCTCTGCCCTCTAGATCCTCCTCCTAAAAAAAACTCAAAGAATAAACTCTGGAATATTTTTACTCTAAACTCAAAGTCCCTTCTAGTCATCCCACAAAACGAGATTAAATAGATGTCAAAACTCAAAACCGGAAACAAGATAAATGTGGCTACAATCTAGCCTAAAGGTCTGGAAAATAATTTCTAAAAATAAATGTTAACATAAAAGAAGATTATCCCAAAAATAACGGAATAATCTAAAAGGAAGATTTAGTAATAAGCGACTTGAATTGTGGACCTCGAGAGGATTTGGTGGTCAGCAGATTGATTGCAAAACTTGAAGGGTCCCACCAAGTAGATGCCATGAGCGCTGAATATAACTAGTCTCCTTGTCTACCGAGAGGAAGGACTCCCGACCGGGATGATAAAACCCTCTCACCAACCTAACGAGCAGTAAAGCTGCTCGATTTTTCTAGTTGTTGCCCATGATGTCATTTAGGTTGGTTGCTTAAGTTGGTCGTTTAGACTGGTCACAGTTGGGTCTTTTCACCTACCGAGAGAAAAGACTATTCGCCTACTGAGGGGTAGCATTGGCATTGACATCATCAAAAGTCTAACCAAATGTAAAATTTGATAAATTTCATCAAAAGAGAGCTGCATTGGATTAGCCAAAAAAATAAGTGAGAAGCTTTGAGGTACAGTAAATGGATGTGTTTTTTCAAATTTGAAGGGCTACTATTCACTCATCAAATCTATTTTTTATTCACGTTTAATCTTCAACTATTTTGTAATAATAATGTAAGAATCAAATTAAATTATTAATTAATATATGATTAGTGTAATTATAAAATATGAAAAAAAATAAAAATATTATTATTAAAAAAATATTATTATATTATTATTTTGATGAATTCAATGGCTAATCCAATGTGGAGTTATGCATAAGAAGGTTTTAAAGCACTGGCTTTGACTCATCAATGGCTAAAATTTGATGAATCTCACTTAAAAAGGCGGCATTGGATTCATCTTTCACATGTTTGTCAAGCTATGAGCTACAGTGCTCTTACATTTATCTTCAAATT